>VZSC01004050.1:16644-41192 GCA_013398225.1 Steatornis caripensis
TTATTATTGTAGTTAGATTAAAGCTGTTTTAACTTTTCTAACCCATAAGTCTCTTTCCCTTTTCTCTTCCCCCCCCCACTTCGGGGAGGGAGAGGGTTAACAAAGAGCGTCTGTCGTTCGCTTAACAGCCAGCCCAGCTTTAAACCGTGACACTGATTTTTTTCCCCACAAACAACATCTATGTAATTAAAGGGGTTTTTTAGTCTCTGATCTTTTTTCTTTTAATGTACTTATAAAGAATATACATTTTTCTATAATTAGTTATTTTTTATGCTTAATTAGACTGAATTTTTTTTTTTTCTGATTTTCTTGGCTATCTGAGGGGTGGTTTCTTGCAGCCTTGAAGTCTGAATTCATTTTTCTGAAACAGATGGGATCATGTGCCTAATGTCTAACAAGACATTAATACTTTCTTGTTTCTACTGGAAATATCTTTTCTAATGCATTCAAGAATATTTGCTTTTCCATTGCTATAACCTGTTAGTGTCTTTAACTAATACATCTACATCTTACTTATCCTTTGACATTTCCAGATGATGAATTCCCAGCCAATACCAGAAATTATGCTTACTACTCCTGACTTGTGTAACCAGCTATTTTGTATTATTTACCCCCATCCTCTTGCTAATACCTCAGTCCTTGTTAAGACCACCTAAAACTCCCTGTAGAATTCTTCAACTTTCTTGACATTTATGGTGTTTTCCAATTTCATTTTACCACTTGCTTCCATTACCAAATATTTCAAGGTTGTTACTAAAATTCTCAAGTAAAATTTGGTTCAGTAAACCTTTTCTCTTTTTTTTTGTAAATTAAATTCATTGATTTTTCTTTCCTTTCATTGTTTTACATGAACCAGATCCATATTCCCCTAAGAACTATTGTCCTAGCCCTTGCATCCTTCAGTTTTGCTAAAAATTCCCCTATTGTCACTATTAAGTGAGGTAAATCTTCAGATTGAGACAGTGTCTACGTAAGTTGTCTGCATCTGAACTGGAGGTTTAAGGTCCAACTGTAGTAAATTAAGACCTAGTTAATACAGCTAGTGGGAGCTTAAGGGTAGAGTCTATTCATTTTAAAGTAGATAAGCAAGGTGAAATTTGGTTGTGTAAATACAGATATAAATATAATACTTTGAGACTTTACCATATCCGCCACATCTTCAGCTGTTGCTCCAAGGAAGCATGGGTCTCCCATAGGTTCTATGCTATTTTAGCCAGTTCCACATGAATGTCTTGGATGCCCTATGGCATCCAGAAATGAATGAGGCATTTGAATTCCAACTCTACATAAGTAAACCTGGAACTGATTATCTGAGTTACAAAATAACAGCCACCCTCTACGTGATGTTTTACTGATTAAATTTCTGATGTACAAATCAATGAGGTTTACTTCATTTAATTCACCTAGAAATGTATCCAACTTATTAAATAAAAATGTTATGTTGTCTTGGAACAGTCAATTTTTCATGAGTCCATGCTGTATTTTATTTTATTTTACTTTGAAATATACATGTATATGACTAATATTAAAGCTAGTGCTAAAGCTTACCCATTATTAAGGGCAACCTGAGGACAAAATAGCTGCTCAGAGTCTCTAAACCTACACTGCAATCTCTTACTTACTGTCTTTAACTAGAATTCCTGCTGCCAGAAAATGCTTTCCAGATGGAAGATGTGATCTGGACTTCACTGGAGATAATAAAGTTGGATGGCCATCTGTCACAGCCTTGTTGTTAGAAGTTTATAGGAAAGAGAGTCACAGATCAACACATATTTTGTGTTCCGTGACTTTCATTTTTGTGTTTAAATCAGTCCCTGAAAGAATGATTCAGAAAACACTTTGCTTGAGAAGATGAAAAAGACAATTAGCTTCCATATTTAAAGGAGTATCTGATTAATATGATGTACCTGATTAAATTTTTTTACAGGTATGGTTACATGTGACCCACATATGTTTAGTGTCATTTCACCTCAATTTAAACCCATGTATTTCACTGCAAATCCTTTGAAGTCATCCAATATATACACTGCTGCAAATATACTGAGGAGGAGGATTTCCTTTCTATGTTCTGTTTTTGTACAATAAAATAACTTGTATTTCATTCTTATATCTCTCTCAAATCACATCCTCCAAGATTAGAACATCTTGCTTGCGACATCAAAGGTAATAAGCATCTTCTCCTGCATTTCCTCATGAAAGACATTGCTTTCAAAGTTCTAGATAAGTTAATGAAGGCATTTGTTCCACTACTTCACATGCTGTATGCTTAGATCACTGATAGCAATTAAAATTTCAATTTGTTCAATTAATTTGAGGTAGTATCTCATATAGGTTCTTAATAATCAGGCTTAACATTATAAGATAATAGAAACTTCTGCTGTGTTTCGTGACAGCAACGGATTAAGTGTTTTCAGTCAAGGGTACTCAACTGTGAAACTGCGTAGAGAAAAGAAAACATTAAGGCAAAGTATGTCTTATCTTGAAAACATGCTGCAAAATCTGTTTTCCATACTCCTCATTTTCTTTAAAGGCAATGGCCTTCACCATGGTGTATAATTGTAACAGGAATTTTTATACTAATACATATATAACATTTTCTTGTTCAGTGCCCCATCTCTGATAGGGACCATACCAGGCACACTATATAAAACCACAAATGCTTCATAGCAGACATTTGCTGAATAATGAAGTTACAGTAAACACCTCTTACCTCCTGCAAATAAAATTAATCAGAAAAATACAGCGATCAGTCAAAATACAAATATTTACCCCTCTGGACATTATGTAGCATTTTACTGGAATATATTGTTAGAGAATGGCTTCAAATTCTGACTGGTTTCCATTCACTCATTCAAAGAAATGCTTGACAATGAAAATGAGTAGCTGTGTGACAACCTACAGAAGTGTTTCAGAGCCAAAAGTTTCAGCATTCCTTATTTTTTTCACAGAAGACTTAGAAATTCTTGGATTTTATTCCTAACTAACTGGGAGGTGGGAGGGGGGAAAGGTTGTACAAAAGTTAATTTCTTTATTAAACAACTCTGTCCACAAGTATAAGAGTTTATCTATTTCCCTTTCTAATATAACAGGATAAGCTTTGTGATTATCTATATAAATGTTCAATTAGACTTAATGATATTTTATGGTGATTAGATTCACAGGCTGAACAGTATTATTGTTAGTGATACTCATGGGGAAAAATCAAGAGAAAAGCAATTCTAACTTTGTATGCACAGTGAAGGACTCTGGACTAGCTTGTACTACAAAGAAAAGACATCACAGAGTTATAATACATTATTCTATGAAAACAGAGTAATCGTCTTAATGTTCAAAAGCAGTCAAACAAGCGAATTGAGTATTAGGATTTATTAGGAAAGGAATGGTGAACTAATCAGAAAACAATGTTGTGGCACTGTAGAACACACAATGTTCCTGGAATATGAATACTGTGTTTATTTGTGTTCCCCTGATAAAGCCAAAAAAGAAAAAAAAAAGAAGATAAAATTTAAAAAAAACCCGATAAAATAAAACTTAAAAAATGTACAGAGAAAGGCAACAGGATGACTAAAAGTAGAAGAGCTTCCATATAAGTAATGATTAAAATCACTACACTTCTCTCAGCCTAAGAAAGAGTTAAATAATTTTTAATATGATAAAGATCTATCAAACCACAAATGTGCCAGAAAAGTTGAAACAGATTTTTGTTTTTACAGCGTCTTATAGTTAAAAAAGAGAAGGCAGCAGATGAAATTGNCAACAGGATGACCAAAAGTAGAAGAGCTTCCATATAAGTAATGATTAAAATCACTACACTTCTCTCAGCCTAAGAAAGAGTTAAATAATTTTTAATATGATAAAGATCTATCAAACCACAAATGTGCCAGAAAAGTTGAAACAGATTTTTGTTTTTACAGCGTCTTATAGTTAAAAAAGAGAAGGCAGCAGATGAAATTGTCAGATTTCAATCTGAAAAATACTTTTCCATATAAAACACAATTAAATGATGGAACTCAATGCAATAAGATATTGTGCATGAGAAGTTTTGTACAAGTTGAAAAGCAATTATAAAAATTAATGGAAGAATAGCTTTCAAGAGTTACTGAAACCAGTTCAGCAACTCATATTACTGTAAGACTCATAGAATCATAGAATTGTTTGTGTTGGAAGGGACCTTAAAGATCATCTAGTTCCAACCCCTCTGCCATGGGCAGGAACACCTTTCACTGTACCAGGTTGCTTAAAGCCAACCTGGCCTTGAACATTTCCACAGAGGGTGCATCCATAGCTTCTCTGGGAAACCTGTTCCAGTGTCTCAGCACCCTCCTCATGAAGAATTTCTTCCTAATATCTAATCTATATCTACTCTCTTTCAGTTTAAAACCATTATCCCACATCCTATCACTACATGCCCCTGTAAAAAGTCCTCTCCAGCTCTCTTGTAGGCCCCTTCAGGTACTGGAAGGCTGCTATAAGGTCACCCTAGAGCCTTCTGTTCTCCAGGCTGAACAACACCAATTCTCTCAGCTTGTCTTCATAGGAGAGGCGCTCCAGCCCCCTGATCATCCTTGTGGCCCTCCTCTGGGCTCTCTCCAATAGGACCATGTCCTTCTTATGTTGGCAGTCCCAGAGCTGAACACATTACTTCAGGTGGGGTCTCACAAGCGGGGAGTAGAGGGGGAGAATAGCCTCCCGCAACCTGCTTGTCATGCTTCTTTTGATGCAGCCCAGGATATGGTTGGCCTTCTGGGATGCAAGCATGCATTGCTGGCTCATGTTGAGCTTCTGAGCAACCAGCACCCTAAGTCCTTCTCCTCAGGGCTGTTCTCAATCCATTCTCCACCCAGCCTGTATCTGTGCTTCTGATTGCCCCAACTCATGTGCAGGACTTTGCACTTGGCATTGTTGAACTTCATGAAGTTTGCATGGGCCCACCTCTCAAGCCTGTCAAAGTCCCTCTGAATGGCATTCTTCCCTCCAGCGCATCAACTGCACCATACAGCTTGGTGTTGTCAACAAACTTGCTGATGGTGCACTCAACCCCACTGTCCATGTCACCAACAAAGATGTTAAGCAGCACTGGTACCAATGCCAACTCCTGAGGAACGTTACTTGTCACTGGTCTCCATTTAGGCATCAAGCCATTGACGACAACTCTTTGAGTTTCACCAAGCAGCCAATTCCTTATCCAGTGAGTGGTCCATCCATCAAGTCCATATCTCTCCAATTTAGAGACAAGGATATCATGCAGGACAGTGTCAAATGCTTTGCACAAGTCCAGGTAGATGTTGTCAGTTTCTCTTCCCTCATCCACCAATGCTGCAACCCTGTTGTAGAAAGCAACCAGATTTGTCAGGCATGATTTCCCCTTAGTAAAGCCATGTTGGCTCTCATCTATCAACTCTTTATTTTCTGTGTGTCTTAGTGTCATTTCCAGGAGGATCTGCTCCATGATCTTGCTAGGCACAGAGGTGAGGCTGACTGGCCTGTAGTTCCCTGGATCTTCTATTTTTCCTTTTTAAAAATGTGGATTATGTTTCTTCTTTTCCAGTCAGTGGGAACTTCACCAGATTGCCATGGCTTCTCAAAAATAATGGATAGTGGCTTAGCAACTTCATCAGCCAGTTCCCTCAGGACCTGCTGAGGCATCTTATCAGTTCTCATGGACTTGTGCACCTCCAGGCTGCTTAGTTGATCTCAAACCTGATTTTCTTCTATAGTGGATGGTTCTTCATTGTCCCAGTCTCTGCCTTTGCCTTCTACGACTTGGGCATTGTGGCTTGAGCACTTCCCACTGAAGACTGAGACAAAGAAGTCATTGAGTACCTCAGCCTTCTCCATATCCTGTCTAACCATGTCTCCCGTTTCTGTCCAGAGAGGGCGTATATTTTTCCTAGTCTTCCTTTTATCACCAACATACCTATAGAAGCTTTTCTTGTTGCCCTTGATGTCCCTGGCCAGATTTAGTTCTACCAGGGCTTTAGCTTTCCTAACCTGGTCCTTGGCTGCTTGGACAATTTCTCTGTATTCCTCTCAGGCTACCTGTCCTTGCTTCTACCCTCTGTAGGCTTCCTTCTTGTGTTTGAGTTTATCCAGGAGCTCCTTGTTAACCCACACAGGCCTTCTGATGCTTTTTCCTGACTTTCTCTTTGTTGGGAAGAGTCATCACTCCTGAGCTTGATGGAGACGATCCTTGAGTATTAACCAGCTATCTTGGGCTCCTCTTCCCTCCAAGGCTCTATCCCATGGTACTCTACCGTGCGGGTCCCTAAAGAGGCCAAAGTCTTCTCTTCTGAAGTCCAGGGTAGTGAGCTTGCTGTGTGCCTTCCCTGCTGCCCTAAGTATCTTGGACTCCACCATTTCATGATCACTGCAGCCAAGGCTGCCCTTGAGCTTCACATTTCCCACCAGCCCCTCCTTGTTGGTGAGAACAAGGTTCAGCATAACATCTCTCCTTGTTGGCTCTTCTATGACTTGGAGAAAGAAGTTATCAACAACACATTCCAGGAATCTCCTGGATTGCTTATGCCCTGCTGTGTTGTCCCTCCAAATGATATCAGGGTGGCTGAAGTCCTCCATGAGGACGAGGGCTTGTGAACATGAGGCTACTCCTATCTGTTTATAGAGGGCCTTATCTTCTTAACCTTCTTGGTTGAGTAGCCTGTAGCAGATCCCCACTATAACGTCATCTGTCCTGCCCTCCATTTAATCTTGACTAATAAGCTCTCGGTCAGCTCTTCATCCATCCCCAGGCAGAGTTCCATGCACTCCAACTGGTCATTGACACAGAGGGCCAGGAAAGTGTAACATGAAAATACTGAAAAACACTTACCTTCTTCTTATATTATTTCTCTAATGTTATTGCTTGTCATTCCTTGACAGAATTTGTCTGATCAGCACATGATGAGGACGTTATGTTATTGCAGGAGAAAGAGGAGAACATAATTTTTAAAATATCATATAATAATTATATTTAATGATATTTCTTTTAATATAAGATATTATATAATAATTATGACAATAGTATTGATTATGATACTAAACTGGGATGTGGTGTTGACTTTCTCAAGGGATGAGAGGCCTTGCAGAGGGATCTGGAATATTGGAACATTGGCCAGAGATCAATGGCATGAAACTTAACAGGACAAAGTACAGGATTCGGCACCTGGGATGGAGTAACACCAGGTACAAGTATAAACTGGGAGAGGAGTGACTGGAGCGTAGCCCTGAAGAATGGGATCTGGGGGTGCTGGTCGACAGCAGGCTCAGTATGAGTCAGCAGTGTGCCCTGGCAGCCAAGAAAGAAAACTGCATCCTGTGGTGCATCAAACACAGTATAACCAGCCAGGCAAAAGAAATTATTATCCCACTGTATTCAGTGGTGGCATAGCCTCACCTTGAGTACTGTGTGCAGTTCTGGGATGCGCAGTTTAAGAAAAATGCATCCAGAGGAAGGAAACAAAGCTGGTGAAAGGGCTGGAAAGCATGTTCTATGAGGAGCAGCTAAGGACTTTGGGTTTGTCTAGTTTGGAGAAAAGGAGGCTAAGGGGTGATCTCATTTGTCTCTACTGCTTCCTGAGGAGGTAAAGTGGAGAGGGAGGTGCTGATATCTTCTCACTGGTATCCTATGACAGGACACATGGGAATGGCTCAAAGCTGCACCAGGGGAGGTTTAGACTGGACATAAGGAAGCATTTCTTTATCAAAGGGTGGTCGAACACTGGAACAGGCTTCCTAGAGAGTTGGTCAATGCTCCATGTCTGTCAGTGTTTAAGAGGCATTTGAACAATGTCCTTAATAACATGCTTTAACTTGGTCAGCCCTGAATCGGTCAGGCAGCTGAACTAGATGATTGTTGTAAGCTCCTTCCAACTAGATCAATTCCATTCCATTCCATTCATCTTTGGTCACAGAGACACAAAGGCTGTTGTTGTACTTAAAACCATGCATTGTCCTACATACACCTGCATCGAATTATTATCAGAGTTTAAAAAAGTATATTAATCTTTTTAAATAGCATCCAGGAACTTGGTGATTTCAAGTGCTTTCAAGGTCTTGTCTTCCTCAGAAGGGCAGGTACCGATGATGACACACATAGGCTATTAGAAAACAGAGATATGTCTCAGTAATCTTATCTCCACAGACGTTTCGGGGTGTCCTGCTCCCAAGTGGACTGATCCACAGGTTGCAGGCCCTTCGACTCAAGTTCATACTGGTGTTCCAGACTGTCCAGTAAAGCAGCACAGAAACAGCAGCAATGACCTGGCCATCTGCCAGCCCAGGAGCATGGCCATTGCTGTTATCAAAATGTTCCCAGGCACAGCAGAGTAAGGTGATAATTGCTACAGCAAGCAGCAAAAGCAAAAAGCAGCCACTAACAAGCACAAGACTGATATACAGTAAGACAAGCAAACTCCATGGCAAGCACAGCAGCCTGCTGATTAACAGTTAAATGACAGTAACAGCTATAAATTAAATCCAGCACATTCCTGTCAAATCTGTCTTTATCTCAAACCCTTTGAGCCTCATATTGGGCATGAAAAAGAACTGTTTATGTTTAAATCCAGCCAGCAACTAGACCCCACACAGCCACTCACTCACTCCACACCTGTGAAATGAGAATTGTGAGAGTAAGAGTGAGAAAACTCATGGGTTGAGATAAAGACAGATTAATAGGTAAAGTAAAACCGGGGCATGTGCAAGCAAAGAAAAATAAGGAATTAATTTACTACTTCCCCTCTACAGGCAGGTGTTCAGCCATTTCCAGGAAAGCAAGGCTCCATCACCCATAACAGTTACTTGGGAAGACAAACTCCGTCACTCTGAACATCCCTCCCTTCCTTCTTCTTCCCCCAGCTTTATATGCTGAGCATGACGTCATATGGTCAGTTGGGATCAGCTGTCCCGGCTGTGTACCCTCCCAGAGTCTTGTCCACCCCCCGCCCACTTGCTGATGGGATGATCTGAGAAGCAGAAAAGGCCTTGGCTCTGTGTAAGCACTGCTCAGCAATAACGAAAACATCTCTGCATTATCACCACTGTCCTCAGCACAAATCCAAAACAACCCATACCAGCCACCATGAAGAAAATTAACTCTATTCCGGCCAAAATCAGCACACCTCTCTTTCCGCCCCACTCCCTCCCTCTCTCCCTCCCTCCCTGCTTCCCTCCCTCCCTCCTTCTCGGCTTCCTTCCTTCGTTCCTTCCTTTCCTTCTTCTCCTTACATAAAATGTCAAGGTAAGCTCACACAACAGCTGGGGTTTCATTGTTTAGCTTCCTCATACTCTGCTTCCTATATTTGCAGACAAAGAAACAACAGATCTGGCTTGAGCAGGCAGAGGGACTGCTTTGTTCCCTCCATCGACCATCTAAAGCATCCCGGGAAGAGTGGGAAGTGGGTAAGACATACCTGCACCCTCCTGGGCATCTGCTCTGTTTCTTTAATTTTCCCCCCTACCCATCTTTGAGACGGGGCTCTGCAGACAGCTGCTTACTCAGGAAGGCAGCTATGCATCTACTGTTTCTATTCCCCTTTGCAGTCTTGCTAGGGCCAGCTGGGCAGTACCCTGGAGGATTTTTAAATTATTATATTTCTTTGTTCTTAAATACAACTGAAGCAGACAAATGTTGATATCTAGTAGAAGAAACATAGGCCAGAATACATCAAGCCCATTAAATCACAGCCAACCTACACAATTACACTGTCATGATTTTAGAATGTTTTCAATGTTTATTACTAGGCATTATTATAATATTATAGTAAAAGAAAATGTAAGAAAGTAAACTGATGTGGTCATCAAACCCAATGAGCTATTAAATAGGTAATATTAATCTTGAAAGACACTCACAAAATTTAAGTAGCATAAAATATACAAAATGAATTCTAGTAATACCATGGTCTTACTCCATAGTGACATCTGTGTTGCGTCTGTGTGGCTGGGCCTTGGTAGCAGGGGAAGCGGCTGTACGGGCAGGCGGCCCTTGCAAGAAGCTGCTCAAAGCTCCTCCGGCTTCAAGTTGGCCATGTCTTTGGATGAGGCTGGGCCATTTAGAGACAATAGATGTGCCTCTGCAGTAGCATATGAGACCTGCAGCAGTGGAAGGAGGGGGATTTGAGGAAAACACCTATGCAGATAGGTGCAGATGGAGTCAGTGAGAAAGGAGTGGGAGGAGGCATCCAGAGTGGAGATTCCCCTGCAGCTTGTGGTGAGAGGGCACGTTGTGCCCCTGCAGCCCACGGAGGATCATGTTGAAGCAGCCCATGAAGGACCACAGCAGAGCAGAGAGGGACCTGCAGCACGTGGAGAACCCCACGCCAGGGAAGGTCCCTGATCCCAAAGCAGACTGCGATTCTGTGGGAAGCCCATGATGGGTTGTTGTGTTCCTGAGGGACTGCATTGCGTGGGAAGGACTCGAATAGGAGGGGTTCATGAGAGACTGTCTGCCACGGGATAGACCCCGCGCTGCAGCAGGGCAAGCATGTGAGGAGCCCTCCCTGACTGAGGAGGAAGGAGCGGCAGAGACAATCTTTGGTGAACTGACTGCATCCCCCATTCCCCATCCTCCTGCTCCGCTGAGGAGGGCGGAGGGAGAGACATCGAGGTGAGGGAACTCGAGCCCGGGAAGGAGGGAAGGGTGAGGGGGGAAAGGTGTTTGTTTTTAAGATTCTGGCTTTTCACATCTCCTTACCCTACCCTGCTTTGATTAATAACATTAAATTANTCCTGTTCCGCTGAGGAGGGCGGAGGGAGAGACATCGAGGTGAGGGAACTCGAGCCCGGGAAGGAGGGAAGGGTGAGGGGGGAAAGGTGTTTGTTTTTAAGATTCTGGCTTTTCACATCTCCTTACCCTACCCTGCTTTGATTGATAACATTAAATTAAAGTTTTCCCCAAGCTGAGTCTGGTTTTTGCCTGTGACCATAATTGATGACTGAATCCTCCCTGTCCTTGTCCTGACCCACCAGGTTTCATTACATTTTCTTTTCATCCTGGCATAGAGGGGAGGAGCGAGTGAGCGGCCACGTGGTTCTTTGCTGCCAACTGGGCTCAAACCATGACAACATCACACTTTAATTTATGTTCCAAAAACCAACAGACCCCTTAGTCTAAAGTCAGTACCCATAAAAGTTGTGGAGAAAATCACCCTGGGTGCTACTGAAAGGCATTTAAAGGGCAATGCAATCATCAGGCACACTCAACATGGGTTCACAAAGGGAAAGTCCTATTTAACTCAGATACCGTCACCCACCTAATGAATGAAAGAAAGGCAGTGGATGCAGTTGATCGGGATTTAGTAGGGCTTTTGATACTGTCCCCAACAGCATCCTTCTGGACAAGTTGTCCAACTGTGAGATGAGCAGGTCCATGGTATGCTGGGTGAAGAACTAGCTAAAGGGCAGAACTCAAATGGTTGTAGTGAATGGGGCTACATCTGGCTGGCAACCAGTCACCAGCAGTGTTCCTCAGGGCTTAGTGTATTGTTCAACATCTTAACCAACTAGTTTAGAGAGAAGGAGACTGAGGGATTATCTCATTCCTCTCTACAGCTTCCTGTGGAGGGGAAATTAGGAGGGAGGGCTTGATCTCTTCTCCCTGGTATTCAGTGACAGGGTAGGTGGGAATGGCTCAAACCTGTATCAGAGGAGATTCAGACTAGATATTAAGAAAGATTTCATTATAACACAGTAATAGTGCTATAAACCAGTGGATATTTTATAGAATATGGTTGAAGACAGCAGCAGAATATACCTTGGAAAGGGCGAATGTTGGAAGAAGTAATGAGGATGAAAAAATAGATATTTTAAGTGATTTGGTATGTGGCATGCATTCATTCTTATGAAAAGAAAACATCTTCACTAGTCCTTATAAATTCTTATGTCCCAGGCGGCTGTATGAGCCAAATGTTCTATTAAAAATTAAAAGTAACAATGGAGGGAATTAAGATCCAAAATCATATGATTAAGGGAAAGATAAGTTTACAATAAGATTTCTATATCTGAGAAGATGGTTGAAGAAAATTAATCTGTGGATGTTAGGAAATAGATTTTGAAAAACCTTAGCAACCACAACTAAATTTGCAGATAAAATCTTTTTCTTCTAAAGATTCTCAGTCATAAGTTTAAAAAGGTAAAATCAGAGAAATGACATTCCTCAAAAAACATTTTTACTTGCTTTTAAATTTCAATAACATTATGTACATTCTGAGAATGAAGCATATAGATGAATGCTAGTATCTTTAGAGGTCTATATTAAAAGTCTGGGGACTTATTTATTTATTTAAAAGAATAATAAAGTTTATTGTAAAAATTGTCTTCATATAAGAATATATAGTGGACAATTACATCTTTTAAAGAGGCTGTTTTCTCTCACCTCAGAGATTTACTCTAAGTTCTTTCTGGCTTCTCAAAATTGTCAAAATTTTCAAGCAAATAGATATAGTCTGTGCTTTTTTTTACATATGAACACTTGTTAAATTTTGTCTAATTTTGGCTTAAGAACAGAGGAGTCAAGTAACAGCAACTGTAACTCAAGTCAAAACTATCTCTTTCTGAAGGAGTGAAAAAAAACAAAGAAAAAAATCCAGTCACAAGTGAGATAGGTGACAGATGATCTGCCCAGACAGGTGACTCATGGAGATGTATGTTTGGTGTTGGAGGTTAGAGAGAAAGAGCAGGAAATGTGACAGATTCTTAGCCAAAGCATTCACAAGAAGTATCCAGGCACTGCAAGGAAATCAAGTGCCCACCTTCTGCCTTCTCGTACTGACTAATAATACTAGTCCAGTTGAGCTGACCAGCTGCAGAGATAAAAGCCCAGTCCCAAAACAAGGCTATGCAATTTAACTCCACAAGACAAACCTGAGGCTGACCTTGCCTATTCCATGGCAGAGTTTGTCCCTTCAGCCTTGAGACTCACTGCGTGTTGCGGAGAACATTTGCTTTCAGAGCTAACTCACTCCATGAGACAAATGGACAGAAGGTAAAACTGAATCAAAATTTTAGCCCCCAGTTATAGTGATTCAGACCACTGCAACCACTCTAAAGCTGTAAAGCCAAACACAGAATGTGATATTTCTAGAATGAAAACAAAGAAAAATATCAGATCAAATGCTACAATTAAAAAGTAGAAAAGAAACTGTGGAAATACTAATAATCTGATTCTTATCACAAGTAGTTAATTATGGTACCTGTAGCAGCCTGTCTGTGACAGATGTAATTTAATTGAGGGAAATTCTCCAAAAAAAAGTTAGTTTACATGCAGGGAGTTTTGCTTCTGATGTCCTAGGGAGTCTCATGTCTGTAACATAAAACCTAGACAAAGTCCTTTAGTATTAGAGTTATTTTAACTATTAACTCTGTTATTAAACATAATTGACATGCAATAGGATATGTTTCCAAGTGACTGCTTAAATGTGTAAACTTCAGTTTTCATTAATTTCTTCAACCAAACTATTTTAAGTTATTTCATGCTATAGAAAAAATATGTGGAAAACAGAAAGTACAAATATTACAGGGCAAAAACTAATGTAATTTTTAACAGTTGTGGTAAAGATGTTTGTAAACCACTTGGGAAAGAAGTTATAGCAAATAGATTTTCATAAATACATGTGACATTACTACAATAAACCCTGTTTTCAGTACCTTGTAGCATTTTCATTACAGTGAATTTTCATTACAGGCCAGTCAGTCTCACCTCCTTCCCTGGAAATGTGATGGAACAGCTCATACTGGAAGTCATCTCAAAGCACATGGAGGAGAAGACAACTATCAGGAGCAGTCAACATGGATTCAGCAAGGGGAAATCCTGCTTGACCAATGTGATAGCCTTCTATGATGGCATGACTGGCTGGGTAAATGAGGGGAGAGCAGTGGATGTTGTCTACCTTGACTGCAGTAAGACTTTTGACACTGTCTCCCACAACATCCTCACAGGTAAGCTTAGGAAGTGTGGGCTAGATGAGGGGACAGTGAGGTGGATTGAGAAGTGGCTGAATGACAGAGCTCAACGAGTTGTGATCAGAGGCGCAGAGTCTAGTTGGAGGCCTGTGACCAGCGGTGTTCCCCACTGGTTGGTTCTGGGTCCAGTCCTGTTCAACATATTCATCAACGACCTGGATGAAGGGACAGAGTGTACTCTCAGCAAGTTTGCTGATGATACAAAGCTGGGGGGAGCAGCTGACTCGCCAGAAGGCCGTGCTGCCTGTTATGCAGCGTGACATGGACAGGCTGGAGAGCTGGGCAGAGAGGAACCTGATGAAGTTCAACAAAGGCAAGGGTAGGGTTCTGAACCTGAGGAGGAAAAACCCCATGCACCACTTTAGTTTGGGAGCTGAGTTGCTGGAGAGCAGCTCTGCAGAGAAGGACCTGGGAGTGCTGGCAGACAACAGGTTCCCTATGAGACAGCAATGTGCCCTTGTGGTCAAGAAGGGTGCATTAAGAAGAGTGTGGCCAGCAGGTTGAGGGAAGTGATCCTCCCCCTCTACTCTGCCCTGGTGAGGCCACATCTGGAGTACTGTGTCCAGTTCTGGGCTCCCCAGTTCAACAGAGACAGGGAACTACTGGAGAGAGTCCAGCAGAGGGCAATAAAGATGATGAGGGAAGTGGAGCATCTCTCTTATGAGGAAAGGCTGAGAGACCAGGGTCTGTTTAGCCTGGAGAAGAGAAGACTGAGAGGGGATCTCATCAATGTTTATAAATATCTAAAGGGTAGGTGTCAAGAGGATGGGGCCAAACTCTTTTCAGTGGTGCACTGCGACAGGACATGGGCCAATGGGCATAAAATGGAGCACAGGAAGTTCCACCTGAACATGAGGAGGGGCTTCTTTACTGTGAGTGTAACAGAGCACTGGAACAGGCTGTCCAGGGAGGTTGTGGAGTCTCCTTCTCTGGAGATATTAAAAACCTGCCTGGATGTGTTCCTGTGCACCGTGCTCTAGGGGCACCTGCAGGGGTATTGGACTAGATGATCTCCAGAAGTCCCTTTCAACCTCTACCATTCTGTGATTCTGTGAAAGTAAGCTATGGTGAGCCAATTAAGCTTCACCCCAGGGAATTTGTATTATAGTCCAGGGTAGATTTCATGAATTTAGTGCTCTGTGCTGAGGTTATTAGGGTAGATCTTTAAGTTATGCTCTATGATATCTCACTAGACGCTGAGCACTTTTCAAGTTAAACTTAAAAATAATTCTGTTTAATAATTCTATATCAATTTTCTTCTTTTGTATTCTAAAGGTATGTCACATTTTTAATCAGAATAGTGATTGGCAACCAAGCTATTTCAAGTCCTGACAGCAACGAAGTTGTCCTGATTCAAGCCAGTGTGCATGTATGAGAGAAGTCCTTAGGTATTCATGCTTTTTCAGTACCTCAGCTGAAGACATAAAGGCAACTTTAGTATGCCTGCAGGGGCCACAACTACTTGCTGTGAGTGTGGTATATACTTAGACTTAGAGTGATTTATAAGAGATTAATAAGGACAGTCAGTTATGTTTGATTAGGGAACAGTTTATTTAAAAAGAAAAAATATTAGAATAACTGGGAAATCAGGCAACATCCATCCCCTGAGTGTCCTGGAGCAGTAAGCAGTGAGCGTATGTCTGTATTAGTGAATGAGGTGTCCCTCACGTAGGCTATGGTGTGTCTTGTCTCAGTTTGGTAAACTGTTTTCCCTTCCAGAATAGATAGCTCCTGTTATTCCTGTGTCGTCCCTAAATCAAGTTCAGGCAAGCCAAACCTGCATCAAGGAGCTCATGGAGAGCTGTGCTTGAGACAAGACTTGAACTCACTGGCATTATTTATTTAACTAAAACAAACATGTCATACAGGTTCTGGATGGCCAAGTCAGCACCAGTTCCTCTGGTAGTATTCTCCAGGCACTAGATGATCACAGCTTTTGGATGCTCAGATCCACGTCAGCACAGGCAGGGGAAAGTAAGGCACTCAGAAGCCATGGATACAGAGCAGATCAGATTCGCAAAACAGGGAAGTGAGTAGATGGGTCAAGACACTTGCAAGCAATATGGTAGGGTTTGGGCAGTACTGGTTAAAAAAGATGTGCACTGAGGCATGTTAGAAATCTGGCAAATCATTGTCCTTCAGCAGAAAAGTGTTTAGAAGGGGCATTTCTGACCAGCTTTGTCATTGTATATATATTGAACCAAATCTCACTTCTTCCCCTCACCATCCCTCTTCCCTTCTGCTTTTCTGCATCTCTATAGCAGCAAAGAGAAACAAAGCTGCCACTGCCCCACTGAAGTGGCTGTCACCTCATTCACTTACCTAGTCCACAGTACCTTTCTTAACGAAAATATAGAAAGAAGAAAGCCAAATTTTGTGCTTGACCTGTGTCACGGGGGAGAGTGGTTAAGGTTTAACGGTCGCTCAAAGAATAACCACCACAGATATGAGGGAAAGGTGATTTTTAATATGAGTTTGTAAAAAGGTGCGACTTTACAGAATTCGATGGCAAGATTCACTCTATTACTTACTGTGTGAAGGGATTGTGAAAGGGAATTGGGTCAGAGTGGTGCTTAGGTGCAACTGTCACAGTGAATGGGGGGGGGGGGCACAGAGAGAAGTGATTTTACAGTGGTTGGATAGGGGAAACTGAGTCAGGGTCGAGTTGGAGTGATGTATACAGGGTTTAGGGAAAAGGGTATAAGGAGTGCCCTCCCGTTGAGTCACGAGGTTCAGAGTGGACCCCCTTGCTTTCTAAACTCCTTCTCAGAGGAGTCTAGGTGCGGCTGAATCCACTCCTAGTCCCAGACTTGGTCAACGGTTTATAACTAAAGGAGTGTAGTGTGGGGATTTCAGTGAAAGTGATTTAACATGTAAGTATGGGTCTTATAACAATTAATAGTAGCAATAAATGGTATCTTAACACTACTAAAGTAAATAATAAACTAAATTATGTGATTAGCAATACTTATTCAATAATCAATAATCAGCAGTTATGACGACTTAGTTAACGATTTGAAGTTTCCTAACTTAAAACACATGTATACACACACACACACACACACACACACACACACAGATATAGAGGTTAACCTTTGTTTAAGATGTTAAATTTGGTACCCAATATCCTTCGAAAATCACACAGGGTCAGGAAATAGTGAGCTACACACTATTTCATCCTGTGAAAATACTTCGCGAAAATCTAAATTCAGTGACTTACTCACTTTTTCCTTCGCTGGCGTCTGTCAGGGAAGGATCCAAATACCTCGCGGAACCTCGCGAAAACTGCTCTGAGAGGCGTCCCAGCTCAGAGGGAGATACACGGTCACAGCCTGCTGTGGTCCCGGAGAGCTCAAAGGGTCTCGCTTTAGAACCATTATTTATAGAATCGCAAGATGATTGACTTTGGTCAGTGTTACCATTTCGTGGCCACAATTCTTATCAGATAATTAGTCTTGGCACCTCTCAGATGTGGGCTGCGACCCATGCAGGAGAAGATTTAGGTACATTTCCTGGGTAACAGGAGTTCCGGAGATGGTCAGGGAGCGCCTAATCACTTCAACTCACTGTGATTGCAGCAGGAGTTCCAGGTGCAATCAGGGAGTGCCTAATTGTCCCAACTGGCTGTGCTCATCCCGGGACAGAGAGGTACCGTATTACTTCTTATCTTGGCTCATTGTACCAACAGGCAGGGTCATAGAGTGCCCAATTATCCCAGCTCTTTGTTCTCATATGGTGCTGAATGATCTGACATTGCAATGCAGCTTGTTACTAGGGGGAAGCAGGGTCTACGCCACAACAACCTGGACATGCAGCAGCCCTCACTGCACCAGGAAGAGGTTAGGGCAGCAGAATAGCTTTCAAATGCCTTCTGAGGTGGAGACAACCAATCTCTCCTGCCCACGGCGTAAGCTGCTTCTCACAAAACTCAAGGAGGACCAAGGATACTGATTTTCTGTCCCCAAGTTCCATTGAACATTTTTTAAAAACATATTTCAAGAACTTCCAAGTGGTAAATGCTAGAAACTTATTGTTTCATCACTGTTATGACACATTAGTACATGTTTTTGATCTTACATGATCTTTATTTAAGTAGGTCAAGGCTGCTCTATAATAAGTATTATTAAAAAAATGTGTATGTATTTTTCACTGCTAAGGTATAACTCTACAAATTATCTTCTGTTTTCTTTTGGAGAAGGTATTTTCTGTTTGTTTGTTTTATATAAATATGTTCTGTTCTCATTACAAATTTGAAAACAGTGATGATATATGAATATATTATCCCTGTTCTCATTTCTCTCTACTTTCAACTGAATGATGTGAGAATTTGGAGAAAACACTCCCTCCTCCTTATCTTCCCTACCAATTAATGAGTCTCCCTCGTTCTTTTGTTTAGTACATCAAATGTTTTGGGGTAATCTTTCTTTCATTTACTAGTTCATACGGTCACTACAAAGTCTTGAACACTGTCTGTGCTATGGTTTATATCTGCTTGCCGTGATGTATGACTGGAACTGTGCTCTGTGTGTTTTTGTGTTTATATATCAACAGAGTATTTATTGTAAGATAATACCCTGTTTCTCTCTAAAAAAGTAACATCTTCTATATCTGGACTTAAATCTTACTTGGATTCCATATTCTCTGGCAGAAAATATTTTGATATCTTGAAGCTTAAATCCATATATATATGAAATTTAATAAAAATACGAAGTAAGGGATAGGAACAAACCATTTTTTGAGCTTATAAAAACCCGCGCAACACCAGTCATCTCTATTTACAATTAGTATGCAGTCACAATAATTTGCTGAACACATCAGCTGCAGTGGAGAATATTTGTGTTAACAAATACATGGATTAAACCAGATGTACTGATGTGTAAACAGGTATTTATTATACTAGAAATTTCAAGTTAAGAAAGACACTTTCTTCAGACATCAAATCCACTCCTGAAAAATACAAAGTGAAATCCATGAAAATACCTTGATTATGTGTATCTGCCTTTAGGGAATTAGGGCAATACCAATTTCACCTGCTGGAAGCATTTACAACAAACCTTTAAGAGAGTAAAAGTGCACTAAAATGGTATAAAAATGGCATTAACATTTGAAGAAAGGTAACCTCAAACTCATGTTGCTGCATGCAAGCCAAGAAATACACTACAAATTAAGACAAAGTGACGTAGTCAGTAATAGGTTATTTCTAAGGGACAAGTTGTCGGAAAAGATTCATAATGGAATATTGACATTCTCAAATTTAGGCCACTAATTTTCATCCACTAATTTAATGCTATTACTTTTATTTCTAGGTTTTGGGAATGTAGGTATTTCATTGTATATTACCTGTATCTACCCATTGGTATATGTATAGCACAGGATTAAACACAGAAAAGTGAATAACTGTTACTAATACGCATAGCCATAACATAATCTAAATAGTAGTTATGATTTTATTTTAAATCACTGAGGGCAGTTGATGCTTAATAAAATTTGAACAGCCTGTCATAAGCGAACTTAAATAATAAAACAAGAACTTAAATAATAATAAAAAAAAGTTAATCTGCTCCTAGAGGTAATCAGCTGTAAAAGTCCACCTAACAAAATAATTTTAAAATTAAAAAATTAACATATAAACAAAAATAAAATAAAAAATAAATGAAAAGTTGAAATATTTTTACATTAAAACATTGATGATGTAATGGAAAATAAAATGTACATTAAAATACAAGTATATTTGCAAAATACGCATTTCAACAAAAAGGAAAAGTTTATTTTGGAAAAACTTATTGAGACAAAGCATTCCCGACATCAATATTCTGCTCTTGGAGGAGAAAAGAAGTTTAGCTCTTGAAAACACCTGAATATCTTTTGTTAAAAAAGGAGAAATACACTTGCAGAAAATGCCTTCATCGGACTTGCTCTGGCTTTCTCATTCCATTAGTCCAAAAACAAACGTGCCAGACCCAACTAAGGCATTGCTTAAGGGTGTACAAGGGAGATTTCTCTTTCTCCTGGTGAAACATTTTTTTTTCAACTATGCCATTTTAAGGTTGCTAAATTCTTGTAGCAAATAGTATAATGAGTACTGGAACCTCATTAAATTCCTAGAAATTCAGACCACGCAGCTACTGATTTATGCTTTAACATTTTTTTTCTTTCCTTTTTTTTAAAAAACTACTGTATGCAGTTTATGTTTCCTCTGAACTGGAATGCATATGGTAAAGTTGGTTTGAAAAAAAAAAAAAGCTTATTTAAACATTAAATGATTGTCTCTTTTTATGTGGCTTTTTTGTTTGTTTAAAGTAATGATAATAATGATAATATCCTTTTGGAATGAAAAAATCCAGATGTACTATATATACCCAACTTTAAGAGTTAAATTGCTTTTTCATCTCTCTTTGGAACAAAGACAGATGTTACAGAAAATGGATTCATAGAAAGAAATTATTTCTGTGCAGCAGCAGAAGAAAAGTATTTTATATTGTGTTGTATCTTGTATTTTACATTTCTTTACATTAGTCATTTGCTTAAAATAATAACATTTCAGCTAGATATCACAATGCAGAAGTGATATAACCTTCATACAAGGTGATATGAAAACAGATTAAATAAGAGATTTAGTAATAGCAGTACATTCTTTTGAATATTTTTGCCACAAGATAGTAGATTAAATTGTTCTGACTGCAATACAAGCTACAGTGAAAGTAAAGAGTGTAGATGAATAATAGTCCTCCATATCATTTTATAAGCTTTCTGGGAAAGAATGAAAGTAATTTGGCAAGCTAAATAGCTTTGGCAATTCACAGGAAAATGAGGAGAAACAAGACTTTATGGTCTGCTTTACAAACAGCAACTCATAAGTATATGAATATTAAGCAATGTCCTTATAAATACACATGCTTTGCAGATAAATTAAGTAGGTCAGTGAAGAGACAATACAGTTTCTAAGTTATAGATTTAAAAAATAAAAACATAGAGCACAGATTAGAGATTTTTTTTCAGTAGTGGTGAACAGAATGATTCAAGTCAAAGAACATAGTTAAGACCATATCTTTCTTCAATCACTTCTTTAAGCAGACATCCACTGCTCACAATTGTGCTGATTTATGACTGTATAATTGACAAGCTAGGATTCTCACATGCCAGGTAATCGGAAAATGGGGTGAAAAGTCTAATGGAGAGCTGACCTTGGAAGCAAGGAGAACAAGAAGACCGTTATCTAATCACCGTTGCACTAGTACAGCCCACAGACTGGGACTGCAGAGGTGGGTCAGTGATATCAGTAAGGAGGACAAAGCAAATGGGCTTCCTAAGGAGACAAACCATAGGCTAGCCCTGATTAGGACTCCTGTACATTCCTTGTCACATTCAACAGCGGAGTTAATTGCTGGACAGAGAAGCTACTACTAGATATCTTCTACTGGAGAGGTACCCAGGAGCCAGTCTAGGCTAGGTGCAATGGTTTTCTCTAGAAATTACACAGTTTTGGTATCTGACATGCTTCAAGAAATCCCACTAGTTGTGTGCCTGGGAATAGAAAATCTGTTCCAGAGCCTTAACAGCTACATGTTTACCAAGGGCTGTGAATCTGATCTAGGCTATATCTACACTCACAACCTACAAGCACATGCTGCTTTCAAGAGACCCAAGCACTTAACATCTCTGTCACATCCTGAAATTAGTATTTCTTTCAGCAGTTAGGAAGGAACCTCTCTGGAAACCATGCAATCCCAGTGAAAGAAATGGGTGTACAAGTGCCAGGAGAGAAGCAGGACTTGCTCCAATAAGCTCATGAGATCTAGAAGCAGCACAACTAAACAGCATTTAACCCTCCCTCTCTTCCCATCTTCCCCATGTCAGTAAGGCATCACACACACATATAATAATTGCCTTTAATTTTAAAAATGCTGTTCCAGCTCAGTCACTCTGCTATCAATATCAGAAAGTTTAATCATTTAATTTGCTGTAATAAATATGATAAGATAAACAGTTTTAAAGGGAAGGACACATTCTGTGTATTGTGCATTTAAAAAGAGGCTGAGTCTCAGTTTACTATTTACAGTTCATGTACAGCACAATTTCCTTTCCTGAATCATCTTCTCTGTTTCTTCCTAGCCAGTTTCAAGCTGATTGTTAACTAACTGTACAACTTCACAGCTGTTCTCAAACCTATGTCCCCAATTTTCATCAACTGATGTTCTGGTTCCTGAATTTGCTCTTTCCTTGTCATTTTATGTCTCAACCTTCAATAAATTATTGAACGCATATATGGCACACTTTTTTATTATGTTCTCTCATAACTGAAGTATGTTATATCGTCCCTGTGCATCCTACATAGTGCCACACAAAGTTCATTTCATGAACAAACATATTAGTTTTAATTAATATCAGGAACATGAAATATATCCTTTGAATATCTTCATATGAGATAACAGCCAGCCATGTTTATTCTCTTTTTAAAACTACAGCAACATTAATCTGAGAGTAACAGTACATTGCTCCCTAAGTACTAATCAAGATTACTTTGGAGTATATGAAGCAAATTATTACTGCTGAGCTCTTACTAATGCCAAGGACTTCTCTCAGAATCTCTGATTTTATTGAGTGGTGAGTGACTTGACATTAATTGGCACTGCAGGAATCAGAAGTAATAATTAATACCCTGGATTTGTATTTTGATTTGTGGTTTGCTGTGAAATCTTGAAAAGAAGAAACTTTGGCAGAAAATTATCTAGCTATATATGGAAACTTGCATTTATCTGTCAAATTCTGCAGTGTGTGAGCTATGTAATTTAACATAAAAAGAGAGTTTGTTACATCTGAGGAGAAAGGGCTCTTATTAATTACAAAGCTGTATAGTTTACTTTCAAAAATATTTACTATGGTGCCCAAAACTACAGGGTTTTATTCTTACAGAAGTATTTCATTATTTATCTATACTCTAAAGATATACTGGCAATATATATTACTTTCTCAAATGGATTTAATAGCTTTGGCCACAAAATGCAGCCATCTGCATTGAGAAATCCATCAAAATTGTACTAGGACTCAAAAGAAAATGAAACCGATGTTGTGATGAGTTCACCTCAGGTCAGTTAAAAATAATGTATGTGATTGATTAATTTTTAGTTGCTACTCTCTTGAGCCAAATATATTTTGTAAATAATGATGTAAAGAAATGCCCTAAAAGAAATGACCAATTATCTATACAAAGCCTTTTCTTTTAGTATCACACCACTGTGTAGAAGGGTGGATTCCAGTTGTATTAAAGGCTACCTGATGTCACGTTGGTGGGAAATGGTATCTGTGACAGATATTCCTCCCAGCCTCTGCACACAGCTGTTCTGCAAAACATCAGTATGTCAAAAGACGTGTAGCGGGAACAGAACATGGCAGAAGCCAGGAAGAAAAGATCTTACATTCTTCATAAATACAACTAGGCTAAAGGTTCAGTAAAACTCTCAAGTAAATCAGCGCTGCCTGAAATATTCTCTGTATTCTGTGATGTCTGTCAGAGAGCATCCAGAACATTTTCTCTGGTTGGCTGCAAGGATCAGCCTACTGGGAGCTAATGATGCTCTTTTGTCTAAAATGAATGTCCTGGAAGGGTATCACTCAAATACTTAGAGGCCCACAATGCTTAGTGTATGAATTCATGCAAGTCACTAGCCTCTGCAGACTTCTTCTGTCTTTTCCATTAGACCACTCTGCATCTTCTGCAAAGCAAGAGACTTAATGTAGCCTGATATCTGCATATCAAAATCATTGTAGATACCCAGCAGAATTTAATTTAGATTTTCTATCTTAGAAATTATAAGAGGCAAAAACCAGAAATAGATAGAAATACATAGAACATTCTCTACTAGCACAAAGTCATATAATGTTCTTACATTTATTGAAGGCAATCATTCTCCAACAGCTTGACTATAAACTGCATGACTAGAATTTCATGATCTAATAGCACTGAAATGTAATAAGGGAAATAGCTAGTGATGGAGAGCTTCCATAACTGGGAACAGATATATCACCTTATTCCTGGAAATTCCCACTTCAGAAGCGGACAGAAGAAAATAACTTCAGGAATAGGCTGAGTTTATACCTTCTAGTGATTAGCGCACTGGCTGGGAGGAGAAATCTGACTTCCCAATATTGCTCAAAAAAATACTTGTCAATTTTAAATTTAACTTTCAGTGGGCAAATACAGAAGCAGTCCTGGGAGTAGGGACTGGAAAGGTAGCACAGCTATGTGAGAAGGAACAGAGATACTCAGGGTACGTAACAGCAGGATTGCACTATTAAAAAAAAAAAAAGTGTGTTGACCATTAAAATCTTAAAGGAACATTAAATATATCTTGTCTCTCCTTAGACCAGTACTTGCCCTACATACCCAATGCTACCAGTCTACTTAGATTGCATCTTCCAGTTACGTATGGGGACTTACACAGAAGAACTTCCAGTTCCTCGGTGCAAGTCAGGCACAGACGGAAGAGAGGTTGGGAGATACTTAGACTGATGTAGTCAGTGTCTGCTTAAGAACACAGTGCTCATAGAGATTGTTAATGTCAAATCACCAGCAGCAAAGGAAGATTTTTAATTTT
>VZSC01004050.1:44703-87854 GCA_013398225.1 Steatornis caripensis
ATATCACCCCTAAAGAGAGGGAAGAGATTTAGTCTAAGAGCTAGGATTGCTGCCATGCTGCAAAGCATCCCTGTTGGCAACATCTACACAGAACTGTGCTAGAAACCTGCTTAAAATACAGTAACTTCCCTGTTTCACTTCAGCTTTTGTCTCTCACACTCTTCAACTCACTCCACCTAGCTCATCTAGCTGTTTAGCCTTGTCAAATGCCACACTGTGAGTACTTCTGGGTAGAATGCACACTTTTTATTACATGTCTGTTTTCTACCTACAACAATGAGGCTTTTTACCTTGATTTGGTCCTCTGTTGCAGTGTAATGGTGGGGTGCAATGACAGCATGATACTGCAGCTGGTCTCTTGTTCAAAAGAAGTCAACATAATGTCTTCAGGACTCTATGACAATTTAAAAAACAATGCCCATCATAGCCAGAGATTACAGCCTGCAGATATCCAACTGCAACAGATGGAATCCAACCATGAGTTACCTACTACCCCTCTTGAAGCACCAGCTTAACATAAAACCTCCCAAAAGTATTGTTTCAGTAGCATTTGTTAGTTGTTCCTTCACATGTGATGAGTTAAAATAGGTTGGAAAGAATGATCTTTAAGTAACAGCCATGATAATTTAAGACATTCTATACATGAAATAAAAGTACCAGTTAGGAGCTATTCAAAGTTTGGCACAAAGCTTAGCCAGAGTTCTGCATGCTTTGATTCTGTAAATCCATTGTCCATCCAGAATCTATTTCAATCTTTCTTACAGCATTTGCCTTCAATAATTGTAACTCATTTAGGAGATACTATGGAAGCTCTTCCTACAAATTTATTGCAAACAGAAAATAAATTAGCTGCTGTAAAATCATGAGTACACTACTGGCTAGGCTAAGTAGTAATGTGTTTCGAACTGAGCAAGCAGATGGCACTATTTTCATTCTTACTCATTTATGTTAAAGTATCTTCGTCAATATTTCTTAGAAAAACAATCTTCTCTGATATACTGAGGGTAAAAATATCATAGTCAAACATTTTAGAAAGGGGTTTATAATTTCACAGTAGCATTTTAATACATGTACAAAAAAATGCTGTTTTAAACCTAACAGAAATCCCTATGTAAAAGACAAAGCTGTTGACTTAATTAAAACTTTTATGCAGAATGGTGAAATAAAATTGAGAATGTCACTCTCATACTGAATGTGACATGTTTTCACTTAAACAAAATTTGATGTAAAATCAGAACCACTGTGCTAAGAAGGTAATATTCTATAGCATGCAAAAACTTCATTTATTCAGTCTCTCATTCCCTAAGTGGTATTGACTGATTATTACATGTAACTGTAGAAAGCTGGCTACCAATTGAGCAGTGAATATCCCAACTAATAAAATGCGTTTCTTAAATTGACACAAAAACCTTCCAAGTAGAAACATTATAAGAAAAGGCAAGGTAAAACACAAAATCTGTCTCCTCAGCAAGCCCAGTTCAAATTAGACTCAACGCAGACAACCAAGGACAGTCATCCAGTCACATTATTGAGTGACAGAAAATTTCCCAAACCCACTGTGGTCCTCTAGTAACTTTTGTTTCTTTAGTCATACTTCTCCAAAATTAATGGCTTTAGTGACATTTGTATAAAGTCAAATGCACATACGTATATACAGTCATATGTATACATCTATTTATATAATCTTGATTTCCCATATGTTCATTTTTCATTAAAAATTCCCCTCCCTGTTAATGCTTAATGAGTCATTTGCTCTCTTACACAGTGAGACAGCCCTTAATTCTTAAAATAACTCCTGTACATTTTCTACTATCATATTCACTTCAGGGATTTAATAGGCAACACCTCATTTGGTTGTGAATTTCACAGTAAGCAAAGTGTGCTTATTTGCAAACATCATATATTCTATATTTTTGTTTTATTACATCAAAACAGCATTAGATCCTAAACAGCATTACAAGCTGACATTAAAACTGAAAACAGGGCTATTTGCTACTGTAGATAATTACGCATTTTCTCTATTAGCACGTCTGACATCTCTTCAGTACGGGTTCCAATTAAGGAACTAGTTTTTTCTTTGCTTGTTGGATGGAGTTTTTCCAGTGCAATCTCTCTTTTAAGCATTTGGTAGAGGATTTTTTTCTTGATAGGTATTTCCACTAATCTTGTTGTTAGCTAACAGAAAAGACAGAGCCTGCTGCTGTTGAAAACTTCTGCACAATTCCAATTACACAATTCCCTGAAATCAGTATACATGCAGCATAACCTTTAGGCTCTTAAAGGTCAAAATATTACTGTTTTACCATATTATCTACTATTTCTACATTATTTATATAAAAGGATGTTTTCCTTGCTATATTTGCATTGAATACTGTCTTCCTTCCATAATTCATTAGAATATTCCTTTCATCATCATCTAAAAATAGTATTTCCTACCTGGAAACTTACTTTCAATGCTCTGGGTATAAAACAGGCTAAGAATCAATCTTTTTAACGTGATTAATTAAGAAAATAATATGTGTGTGCATATGTGTGTGTGTGTGTGTGTTTGTATGCAGTTTTTTAATATGTTTGCTCACAGGTCAAATAATAGTTCTGAATCAAAAACTTGCAGTTCATTACTACTAAAAAAAAGCAGATAATTTTAGAACAGTACAAATTGCTAACACTGTCAACACATGTATATAATTTTTTATATGAATCATACATTATTTGTTATTCTGTCACACATGCCATTCCTTTTCCTAGTGCTCTTAAGCCAGTAAAAATCATGGCTTACTTTTATGTGTTAATAAAATACAATTATGTAGTGTGATATTTATCTTACAGAAACGGTAGCTTAGTTTTCATTTTCTGACATATGGACAGGAGTATCATTTTATATGTTGAATTATTCTGGGGTGAGGTTCACTCATGTATTTTTAACTCCCTCCTTAATCAGCAAAGAGGAATAGACACCTTTAAGAGGCTATTCATACCATCCCAAAATAAGCATATATGACAAAATAGGATGACTCACTCTCTGAAGGTGCCTGTTTCCACTGACTTTGAAGGGGACTAGATAAACATAGACCAGGCATCTAAAGTTGAGATGTCTAAAGTTAGGAGAGATTAATCCTATTGTTTACTTTTAGGAGGAAAGAGATATGGATAAACTATTTTACCTAAGGTCATGAAGCCATTATTGGTTATAAGAAAGATAATTTGGCAGTGTACCATTTCTCAAACTATTATAGTCAGAAAAGCCTTAATCTTTCAATAACATCTGAAAGCCAGAAAAACACAAAGTTAAATGTTTAGGTGAATTATGTGAAAATGCTGACAATAGATGAAGTACCAAATAAAAGTGGAAGATTCAATGTTTAACTTTCAGAGTAAATGGAAATTATCCAAATCTAAACACAAGACTGTAAGAAATGGCACTGCAGGAGTGTCTGTAAAAAAAATCTTTAAAAAAGAATTTCTAAATCTGTATTGCACACATAAATTATTTTTAAAATATTCCATAGTCAAAAAGCAAGCCAGTAACAGCTGCATGTCAGACCAAAATGAAGTTAATTGCAGACAAACTTGCAAAAGAACATTGATGTCTTAAAAGCTGCTATAAGTAATTTATCTAAGTCCTCTAGGTGATTTTTGAACAGCTTTCTCTCAGTGATTACTTTCCCTTATTTTCCAGACTTAGTGATTTCATTAAAACTTATTACTTGAAACTGAAAACAATCTTTTGCTTACTCAGTTCAGCCTTTGGGTCCCAACTGTGAGCCACTCATTCCTGAATCTTGAGAAATATAAATCATAATAGCAACATTTTTTGACCCAATGTATTTTAAAAGTTTCCAGAAAAAAAACCTAATACATGATTGCAGCCACTTCTCTGCAATCTGTAAGAAAAGAGATCGGCATATGTGCCTGTCTCTTTGCATGTTGAAATGCAAAGGAAAAATGCACACAGCAATGATAAATGTTAACTGAGAACTGAGAAATATGTTATTGCGGTGAAGGAGGAAGGAAGTTAGAGGTTGGTGATTCTGTTGTGGCCCAAACTGCCTTTAAAGCATGGAGGGATTTTTGTGCCCCACTCCACAGGGTATCAATGAAATAAAGTTTCTCTTTATGGTCCTGCACTCTAGTAACACTTCTCTTCACTAGAGATTCTGCAAACAGAAAGAGTATTTGCCATTTCTCTCATTTTAGAGACACAAGGGAGGTCATTATACTGAAGAATAGGAATAATTATTTTGCTGGGTTTTTCTAATGTTTTGGAAACTTACAATTCCTATGGTTTGGGGTTTTTTTGACAGTTTATTATCTTTTTTTTCTTTTGTTGTGTATTTGTGTAACTTTTAATGTACAAGTAGAATGGCACAACAGGGTGTGCATGATGGTATTCTAGTGACATATGTTGGTGATTATTAGATCGAAAGCAGAGGACAGAATGCCAGCAATCTCCTAGACATTTCATAATTAGCTAATAATCGTAATTCATTCCCTGGAGTATCTCATCATGTTCATGAGCTCTTTAAAAAAGACACAGGATTATAGAAGAAAAATACCTGCAAAATTGAGATTTTTTTTTCAATTAGGCAACCATATGGTACTAGGAAAAATAACCAATGATACTTTCAAAGTGATCATAAATTATATTATAATTATAACTTATTATTCCAGCAATTTTTTGCATTAATTATACATTATAGTACAATGTAATATTTGTGACTTTTACACACTGTGCAAATGAGACAATATACATCCACAAGAGACAAAAAGTAATAGAAGAAGCCTCAACTTTTAGAAACAATGCATACTGAAATAAGGACCTGTCTTATTATACAAGGGCAATAGGATATGCCTTCCTCAGGATACTACAATTTCTTCCAGGATCTACTATCAGGAGCTGATGTTTGTATTGGGCCATCATATATGCAAAAATGGTCAGTGTGCTCATTCCCAGAAGAGAAAAACTTCTGTGGGAATCAACATGAGTGAAGACTCTTTGGCTACCTCTACACTCTTCAAAGCATCTGCTCCAAGAAGCCATCCCTGGCCCCAGGCTCGATGATGTAATCTCTCATTCACACTATTCAGTGTAGGCCAGCCTGCCATGCCGTCTTTGGCTGGGTGGCCACCTCCAGATTTCATAGCAGTTACTCTTAGCCTTCCTTTCAGATTTGGACCCTGAGATATTTTATGATTGTTTCTTTGATGGTTTTTTGAGTTCTCAGTGGCTGAAAAATGTAGTGACTGTGCCACAGCTTAGCTCTCATTTCTTTTTTTTTTAGAACATGAAATGGCCGTATATATTTCTTGCCAATCAAAGAAAATCAGGGGAAAGCTGACCAAAATGGACTTCTCATTTGAAATTACTTACAAGAGTCATTATTCTAAGACATATTTTGAATTAGTACAATGTAGTCATACGGTCCCTCATGCATGTGTTTTCCTAAGTCTGCCTGTGTACTGAAGTTGAATAGACCTGTGTTGTGGTTTAGGCCCAGCCGGCAACAAAGAACCACTCACTCCTCCCCCCACACCGGGATGAGGAGAAAATGTAACGAAACCTGGTGGGTCGAGACACGGACAGGGAGAGTTCACTCACCAATTGTGGTCATAGGCACAAACAGACTCAACTTGGGGAAAAAGAGTAATTTGTCACCAATCAAAAAAGAGCAGGATAATAAGATGTGAAAAACAGATCTTAAAAACACCTTCCCCCCACCCTTTCACCTTCCCTGTCTCAAGTCCCCTCGCTCTCAATGTCCCTCCCTCCTCCGCCCTCAGCGGCACAGGGGGACAGGGAATGGGGGGTGCAGTCAGTTCACCAGAGATTGTCCCTGCTGCTCCTTCCTCCTCAGTCAGGGAGGGCTCCTCACACGCTGCCCCTGCTGCAACACTGGGTCCCTCCCACAGCAGACAGTCCCTCAAGAACCCTTGTGACCTGAGTCCTTCCCACATGGTGCAGTACCTCAGGCACAGACCGCCCAAGCACAGGCTTCCCATAGCCATGGTCTTCTTCAGGCGCAGACACATCCTCTGGCCTGGGGTCCTCCATGGGCTGCAGGTCCATCTCTGCTCTACTGTGGTCGTTCACTGGTTGCAGATCCATCTCTGCTCCACTGTGATCCTCTGTCTGCTGCAGCAGCACAGCCTGTCCTCTCCCCGGGGGCTGCAGGTGAATCTCAACTCCAGATACCTCCTCCCACTCCTTTCTCACTGACTCCAATTATCTGCATAGGTGTTTCTCTCACATCCCACTCCTCCCTCTGCTGCAGGCCTGTTTTTAGCAGTTTCTTTGTCCCCTTCTTAAATACATTATCGCAGGGGTACATCTATCCTCACTACCTTGCCCAGCCTCAGCCCAAGGCTGGTCCTACTTGGAGCCAGAGGAGCTTGGAGCAGCTTCTCACCACCACTCTAGGCCCTCCCCCTGCTACGAAAGCACCGCCACACAGACCCAACACAGTCTCTTATTCACATTTGGAATTATATAATAAATTAAGAAATATCATACCAAGATTTTCTTTTTCCCGTGTTGATATTTTTGAATGTTTATACCAGTATTTCTGAATTTCTTTTGACCATTACATATAGTATGGCTATTTCTGAAAATATATATAATGTGCACAATTAAAAATGTATTTATCTGAGTCACAGTGCTTATTCTGTTCTCTACAGTCAGGCTAAATTTCTAGTTGCATGATAAATGTAAGGGTTTGCTGGTAGTAAGAAATGTTAAGTTTCTAGCATACCACTTGCATACCACCACCATGCTCAAAGGTGGAGGTGGCAGATTTTGAAGACAGATGCCACCTAGGGATCTTACTGTCTCATTTTTAAGGCATTATATGCTGCTCGGATAGCCACAATGCTGTTGTCTGCTTTTTTGACAAACTATTTTTTGTTGGAACTGGTACTTTGCAGTGGATTGTTCTGTTTTTCCCAAGATCAAGGTGGAATTTCTGTATAAATTTTCTCTTGGGAAACTCCAGTGCTACTATATGTATTCGTCCCATTTAAACAGTAGCTCCTGTGTGATCCCGGATCAAAGTTTTGGCCTTCATGTCACTGAAAACATGCAAATTTTCTTCCCATCTGTATCCACAACTTTTTCCCTTATGAATAAAGTAGTGCAAGATATCATAAGCCACATTTTGGATGGCTATACACATAACTTCAGCATCTTTTACGGTGGTATGAACAGAGGCCTCCACCTATTTTAGGCACAACTTAAAAGTGCGATAAAGTCAAAATTTATCTTCATCGACCTATTTAATTGCTCTGAAGACTGATTAAAAGTGGTACTACTGTTCTTTCTGTATGTCCAGAATATGATTCATTTTCTTCACATAGCAAGTTCTCCTGTGGAAATGGAGTAGTTGGAAAATGAACATTTTTATTTATAACTCTTCTAAAAAGCTGGATTTTCTTTCCCTTGGAGATTTTGAAATAATTTTGACCTTTAGGCATAGAAAGTCTATATATAAATTGGTTTTAGGAACTGGAGCATTCCAGAAATTTGTAGATAGGAATGTTGAAACACAAACCTTTTTCAGCTTTGATAAAAGCAAAGTTGATCATACTGAAATGAGTTTCCATTCTAAATACTTCAGAAATCAGAACCCTTGATTTCAAAACTCAAGTTCTGTTTCATAGTTTACTTTCATTTTTTGAACTCAAAATAGCATTCAAACATATAGTTACCAGAGAATTTTTATTTCCTATCTTCCCACTGGATATTTTTAGTGCAACATGCTTTGGNTTGTGACCTGAGTCCTTCCCACATGGTGCAGTACCTCAGGCACAGACCGCCCAAGCACAGGCTTCCCATAGCTATGGTCTTCTTCAGGCGCAGACACATCCTCTGGCCTGGGGTCCTCCATGGGCTGCAGGTCCATCTCTGCTCTACTGTGGTCGTTCACTGGTTGCAGATCCATCTCTGCTCCACTGTGATCCTCTGTCTGCTGCAGCAGCACAGCCTGTCCTCTCCCCGGGGGCTGCAGGTGAATCTCAACTCCAGATACCTCCTCCCACTCCTTTCTCACTGACTCCAATTATCTGCATAGGTGTTTCTCTCACATCCCACTCCTCCCTCTGCTGCAGGCCTGTTTTTAGCAGTTTCTTTGTCCCCTTCTTAAATACATTATCGCAGGGGTACATCTATCCTCACTACCTTGCCCAGCCTCAGCCCAAGGCTGGTCCTACTTGGAGCCAGAGGAGCTTGGAGCAGCTTCTCACCACCACTCTAGGCCCTCCCCCTGCTACGAAAGCACCGCCACACAGACCCAACACAGTCTCTTATTCACATTTGGAATTATATAATAAATTAAGAAATATCATACCAAGATTTTCTTTTTCCCGTGTTGATATTTTTGAATGTTTATACCAGTATTTCTGAATTTCTTTTGACCATTACATATAGTATGGCTATTTCTGAAAATATATATAATGTGCACAATTAAAAATGTATTTATCTGAGTCACAGTGCTTATTCTGTTCTCTACAGTCAGGCTAAATTTCTAGTTGCATGATAAATGTAAGGGTTTGCTGGTAGTAAGAAATGTTAAGTTTCTAGCATACCACTTGCATACCACCACCATGCTCAAAGGTGGAGGTGGCAGATTTTGAAGACAGATGCCACCTAGGGATCTTACTGTCTCATTTTTAAGGCATTATATGCTGCTCGGATAGCCACAATGCTGTTGTCTGCTTTTTTGACAAACTATTTTTTGTTGGAACTGGTACTTTGCAGTGGATTGTTCTGTTTTTCCCAAGATCAAGGTGGAATTTCTGTATAAATTTTCTCTTGGGAAACTCCAGTGCTACTATATGTATTCGTCCCATTTAAACAGTAGCTCCTGTGTGATCCCGGATCAAAGTTTTGGCCTTCATGTCACTGAAAACATGCAAATTTTCTTCCCATCTGTATCCACAACTTTTTCCCTTATGAATAAAGTAGTGCAAGATATCATAAGCCACATTTTGGATGGCTATACACATAACTTCAGCATCTTTTACGGTGGTATGAACAGAGGCCTCCACCTATTTTAGGCACAACTTAAAAGTGCGATAAAGTCAAAATTTATCTTCATCGACCTATTTAATTGCTCTGAAGACTGATTAAAAGTGGTACTACTGTTCTTTCTGTATGTCCAGAATATGATTCATTTTCTTCACATAGCAAGTTCTCCTGTGGAAATGGAGTAGTTGGAAAATGAACATTTTTATTTATAACTCTTCTAAAAAGCTGGATTTTCTTTCCCTTGGAGATTTTGAAATAATTTTGACCTTTAGGCATAGAAAGTCTATATATAAATTGGTTTTAGGAACTGGAGCATTCCAGAAATTTGTAGATAGGAATGTTGAAACACAAACCTTTTTCAGCTTTGATAAAAGCAAAGTTGATCATACTGAAATGAGTTTCCATTCTAAATACTTCAGAAATCAGAACCCTTGATTTCAAAACTCAAGTTCTGTTTCATAGTTTACTTTCATTTTTTGAACTCAAAATAGCATTCAAACATATAGTTACCAGAGAATTTTTATTTCCTATCTTCCCACTGGATATTTTTAGTGCAACATGCTTTGGCAAACTCCAGTTCAGAGTTCAGAAGAAATCAGGACTTCCACAAAGATCAGGAAGATGTCCCTTATGAGGAAATGCAGTGATAGTAAATCCTGAAAGTGCTGCAGTCTGTTACCACTGGGAGAAATGAGTGACATAACTAGATGCTAACACCTAATCACACAGAAATTCCTCCTTTACTTGCCTCTCCTCTGTCATCCCCTCTCTTTACAAGAACAAGTAAAGGAACCCGCAGGGACCACTGGCAGTGGGATGGGGGTTTTGCCCACTGCTCTTTCTGTAAAGCTCACATGAGATGAAGAGGATGGGGAGGGGAAACACACCTTATGCATATATTTCTTTTTTATTTTTTCTTCTCTTAATGTCAGAAAAGAAAGGAACAAAGAGGAGTCGAATGTGGAAATAGGAAGAAAAAGGAAGATTTTATTTCTATATTGAAATAATTTGCAAAAAAGATACTGCAACATTTAAAAGTTTCCAGTATATAATGTATTGATGTGCATGTTTGCACAGACTTGTTTTCTCTACTTGTTTGACGTTTTTTTTTCTTTATGGTAAATTGTACTAATATAACTTCTTAAAGGAAAGGAACCTTTGGAAAATACTTTTTTGTAACACTTAGATAATAATAACCTAGTTTTAACTGTTTACCAGTGATTAAATGTATTGGTTTAGCTCATAATTCTAGTTCTCCCCTTAAGAATTGAAATCCAAATATCTTTTGAATTTCCAGTGTTTAGCATGTATAGCATGTTTAACATAAAATAAAATGCATCTCATTTAAAAAGGACCCCATGGCAAGTAATAAATAGTAAAGTCTATGCCCTGTGACAGTGCTATGACACTGGCTTGGGAAGCACATTCTATTATAAAGTCTATGTGAAAAGAAACATTTCACATTCTGGTTTTAAATGTGTCTCAAATTTTCAAGCTCTTTTTAAAAGTCTCATTGACTCTCATCCTTTGATAAGATACTAGCTAATATAGACAGTGGTGGCAGAAAGAAAAAAAACACAACAAAAAAAAAAGTCAAAATACTCCCTACAGACATGTCTTTTTTTATTAAATTTGTAGATACAGGCACTTCCAATAAACAGGTAATTTTACATGTATTCACATATACAGTCCTATTTCAGAGAAAGAATATTTAACAACTGGATTCTCAAAAACAAAGAAAAAGAATAGGCAGATTAAGGAGCCTCTGGGTAGCACACCAGCTATTATTGTATGTTCAGCTGTTATACTGGTTGCCATTTAATTTTGATGAGATTACAAATAAACCCTCTACCAGAGATCTCTTGTAGATCTCTGACTGTTCTCTTCTGACATCCTCTCACTGTCTATGCGTCCCTTCATTGATTATATGGGAAATCTATGGTGACTACACTTAAAGGGTCTCAATTTAGAGCTGAGAAGGAGGTAGAGTTAATGAATATTCTAAGGACAACAGGTCATCAGCTACAGAATGATCCTGGTTCTTCCTTGAAAAGTTTAGTTGTTGTTCAAAAAGTTCTTCAGAAACAACTTTTGTTGTTATTGCTGTTTCTTTGTTTCAGAACACTAACCAGTTAGCATATGAATATATCATTTACATTCTTGTAAGAAAGAATACCATCACATGCAGCTGCCTGCAAACTTCTAAAAGCTATTAATAAACGATAAAATATTAGACTGAGACTTGGTTTAATGAAAGTATTCAGCAGTCAAATGACATATGGTTTTGTATAATATCATGGCTAATGACTAGGACTACAGATTGCAAGTGTAAACAGAATATCCAATACAGTAATAAAAGCAATTAGGTTATTCAGCTTTGAAAATACTTAGAGCACAGAGAAATAATACATCACAGTGCAGGTCGAAGTCTGCAAAGGCATTTTGACACCAAGTTCCCATAGACTGAAGAAAGAGATAAACACCCAGATATCTTTTAATACATAAGTCACAGAACATTTAATAATATAGCTCTGGCTCTGAGTAGTCATTATTAAGATCCTGTGCAGCCCTTACTTGAACAAATTCTAATAATAATAAATAGGACATTTATTTCAATAAACTAAGTAAAGACCTCATCAATCTGTAGAGAATAAGAGATTTCAACCTACAATAAAGCAAGCTAATTCACCTCAGGAACAAAAAAACCCTCAAAAAACAAAAAAAAAAGAAATGCAAACAGGCAAATTGATACTCAGTAAAAAGGTGGGAGGACTAAAAAAAACCAATAATGCCTACAGTTCTTTGTGGGTATTGAAGAACTAATGCAGGATTGATGCACTGAGACAGGATAGAAAAAGTTAACAACCCAGACTAGGAGGGAAATGCATGTGATCCAGACAGCAATGTAGCAACTGCATGTATGTCATGCTGCAGATGTTTAAGTACTCTTATTCCATGAGTACTTAGAGAAGACTGAATCTTTTCTAAACTTCTCACAAGAACAGGAAGAATTATTAGGATCACAAAAAGATAAAGGATAAGAAAAGTTTGAAGTATGAACAAGGTATATCACTAGCTATTGTCTACATGTATCTGCTAGTGTTTTCTATGCATGTGTGTTTTACTATGCATTTAATACTGTATTTCAGACAAAAGAAGATCGACATTCTGCTTTGATGCTGACTGAGTAGTACTGACTGAATACATGTATAAAACATAATGGGAAAGAGTGAAAAGATCGTATAGATGGATTCAAGAGATTATAACCAAATTATAAGGGATCAAACAGGGAATTTTCAATAAGTTTATAGAAGAAATCCACAGTAGGTGTGAAGCACCAGTTATCCATTAACTTTAATGGTATTTGTAAGGTCTATCTGTTAATACTGAGTTTTCCTATGTAGCTTACAAGTGCATCTATTGGGGCTGAACAGATTTTTAAGGTGAAGCTCCATCTAATTTCATACACAAAAAAATATTCATCAGTTTTTACCTGGTCATTTAAGCACTCTCCATTGAAAAAAAAGTAGTTCAGAAATTAATTCAGCTGTTCGTCACTGTGTATCTTAAAATGGGATGAATAGACATCTGGAATTACCGATCTATCTCTGTGCTGTCTATAAAGGAAGTAAAGATAATTAATGTAGATTAGATTACAATTCAGTTAAGTCAGCACAGGTGTATAGTGACACTGACACACCATTTAGGATATCCACAGGATACATTCAAATCTTTTTCTGAAAATTATCATTGTAGCTCTGCTTGCTTCATGTATTTTATCAGCTGAATGTCAGTTGAAGATGTAGTACAGAGTTTAAATAATACTCTTGGAATGTGAAGCTACTTACTGTCAACATTTTATATCTTTTATTTACATGAACATAGGCATGCAAAAAAGAAAAGACAAACCCGTAAGTCATAAAGAGAAATGTAGTTTTTACATTTGATATAACAGGAGAATATCGAAGTTGAAAGGGAAATATTTTATTGTATTGTATTTTCTGTCTTTACCTGACAAAAAAAGATGTGTTTTGAGTAAAGTCAGAATAATCTCATGTAAGGGGAAGTATGTAGCTACCTTCCTTACCTTATGAATTAAAGCAGCAACATGTTACAGCTATATGAATCACTCAGATTCATTTATGTTAATGCTGTTGTTTCTCAGTGTACAAGTACTCATTAAAATAAACTTCACTAAGATCAGTCCCACACGTTCACATATTTAAAACTTACGAAGAATCAATTTGTAAATTTTACAGATATTCCTCAGTGTTTCATAACAAAATGAGGAATTGTAATATCTGCCATAAATTACATTTTTCTTTTTAAGTCACAGCAGTGTTCAAAAATTTCCCATGAAACACATGTATTTTTGTATTNCCACAAGTTCACATATTTAAAACTTACGAAGAATCAATTTGTAAATTTTACAGATATTCCTCAGTGTTTCATAACAAAATGAGGAATTGTAATATCTGCCATAAATTACATTTTTCTTTTTAAGTCACAGCAGTGTTCAAAAATTTCCCATGAAACACATGTATTTTTGTATTCAGGAAAGTGTATCTGTTAGTTTTGTGCAGTATATAGGCTCAGCTGTTCTGTTCACCAAACAGAAACATATGTTCCTGGGCTGCTTTGCAGTTGCAGCTCCAACTGGAAAAAATCATGTAGCCATGGAAATCAGATCAGGGGTTTTCTACCCTTTCTGAAACATCATTCTCACTTTAAAATGGGTTTATTATTTTAGTAGTTTGTACAGCCTGTATTGGAATGAAAGACAATACTATGATGACAGGCAGGGATATGAGCAGAAGAAAATGTAAAGGAGTTTCTGCATCAATTATGAGTTTTCTAGCTATTATTTAAGGAAATAGATCCCAGTTTCTCAATACTTCTTATTTGCTTTCATTGTGAATATGCATTTCAACCTCAGCATTGACTGTGGATTGTTTTCAATATTTACAATCTAATACTGCTTTATATGATTTCTCATATACCTTAAGTTTTATAATTTCTCTCCTTTGGCTATAAGATAAAACATTGCTTTCTATATTATAGGTTGCAGAGGCTCTGACTCAGGCAGAGAGACGGTAATGAGTGGAGAATGAAACTATCTCCTTCCTTCCATAACATAAGATCAATGATTGCGTAAAAAAGTATAACCTGCACTATGTATGGGAAAAAATTACTCATGGAAATAATACATCTCAGTTATTTTATGTACAATTTTCTCATCTTACAATCACATGTTAAATTGGTTTATAATTAATGTGTGCAATATGTGGAGGACATAATAATGTTTTTTACTTCATGTGATTATTTATATTTCTGTTAATTTAGAATGTCATAGAAACTTTTTATTTCCAGAAAAGTAGAATTCACTTTACATTTTATTTAGGCTGAAGTTTGCCAAGCTTTGATTCTTGGTTCCTGAATAATTTTCTAATTGCCATGTTTTTTATTACCTTGATTTCCCCCCCCACCTTTTATTCCTTTTGCAGTATTCTGAGAGTTAATAATGTCTTATGTAGTTTAAGTTCTCACTTTTCAAGGTTCCGAATGTCTATGCAGAAAATTCTGTTCCCTGAAGATGACAAAGCCACTAAAAGCATTCTGCTGTACCAAATCCAGTACTGCTCTATGTGCAAGATGAATACTAAAAGCACCGTTAGCAACAGAGACAGAGAGTTACCAATCACATATTGGTTATTACATAATGAATTAAGTATTTGCTTCACATTAACATTTTCAGTTTGAGTGTACATTTTCTGTTCTATACCCAAAACCAAATATTTGTCAAACCGGTGGACCAATCTGAGTTGCTCTCTTAAGTACTTTCTAACGAGGGAGTGGCAGGAAACAAGAAGCAAGCATTATGCAGGGCATGGGCTGCGGCCTGCATTCATGACTCATGATTGTGCTACGCTTCTTGTACTGCAAAAGAACAGCATGTACTTTACCATGCACAAGAGACTACTGTCTTCATCCTTGTGTTAAAGTTTCTTTCTATTGTTATGGATAAAATAACCCTCAAACTATCTTAAGGTTCAAGGACATATTAAGAACAGAAATAAGCTTAGATATAAAAAAGTTTGGGGTTTGCCTCACGAAAAGAGTAGCTCATTGATGTATGCTTCTTGAGACTCTACAAACCATATTACTGCATACTTAACTAAGCCTCCTATCCACAGTGCTTTTTCCGGAAAACATTGGTAGCAAGAATATCCTACCAGTTTTCAAAGGAGAAATTCCTTCTATAAAATCTTGTGCCAGTAGGGTAAACACCACAGATTTCCCTCAGATTTCTTTCCTATTGGAAAGAGTTGCCTCTTCCAATTATATCCCATTGCTGTTACTTCATTGTTCAGTAGTTTCAGAAAAACATTATGATTTGGGGGAGGAAGCTATGTGTGATGTAATATTGCTTCCCAGATTGGTATTTCAAAACTATTGTGAAATGTAATTAATGTATATTAAGGTTTTTATATAGCAAGCCTCTGTAATATTGTTTAAAGGGAAAATAGAGCTTCATTCCAACACATTCTCACACAATCATCCCTAGGAAACCTCTCAAGGAAGGATTACAACCAGATTCATCAATGACTGTCTAATTCTTCACTTTCAGAGCTGAGTTGACATCACGCAAAAGCTCCCTCTATAACGAACTGAATGTTTCTCTGCAACATTTACAAGCTCCTGGAAAAATTGCCTGAAGCCTCAAACATTTAAGGTTTTTTGTCTAATAAACAATTTAAATAATCCTGGTAATATAGTAAATCAATAAGAATAAGCAATGAAGACTTCTTAATATAACTTTAGAAGGAAAGCTACTCTTTATGCTTTTTTACACCAATACTATAACTTGTTCTCTCCATCAGACAGTTATGGATATTCCTGTCCTTAAAAATCCCTATTGGCAAATGGAAACATAAAAGAAGGCAATGACTCTAACTATTCATGATGGAGGACTTATCAAGGTAACTATACAGACAGAGGGAGAAAAAAAGAAAGTTGATGTATTAAAAATGTCTCTACTATTGCAACTTGGGAAAAGGGTCTTTAAGTCCAAGCACACATTTTTAAAATAAATAAAACCATGTATGTTCAGATCTGTGGGTACGCTGTCAACAAACATCACTCATGAAGACCCACTTACCTCTAACTGCCCATCTCTCTTCCAGCCACCTCTCATTTCTTGCTCACGTTTCCACACGACGTATTGCTGTGCCTGCATCAGAGTCCCCTTCTTCATGTCTCTTACTACACACATCCTTATCGTTAAGCTAAATGATATTCCTGGGCACAGGATGATATTGCAAGGAGATAGATTACTTAGCTCTGATCTCTTTTTTGCCTCCTTCAGTCAATAAAGATTAAACCATAGAACTTTTTTGTTTGACTTCTTTTCTTTATTTTCTTTTTCAAGTTAGAAGTACTCTTGAGATCACAGTGTCAGAAAATGAAAAGGTTAAGATTGCAAACAAGCTAACTTCTTTATATTGTACATTATCTCTTCTCGCATAGCCTTCAGATGCTACTCAGAAGGGCGGAGGCCTCACAAACGTTCTGTATTCTATCTACCATCTCACCTGCATATCCTGGATGCACCAGTGTGTGAAATGACAATAGGAGCCTTTGATTAGACAGCTAAACTTAGCCACTCATGAACATATTCCAAGGTGTCTAGAGCTGTTTTCAGCTGACAGGCTGGTATCTCACTTGCAGTGAAGTATAGAGACAACAAGGCCTAGAAACTATTGGCTGTATTGACTCAATTTTCAATGACTGCCTGAAGTTTACTCTATGTGTCTAATCCAAAGCTATAATTAAGGGAAAGTGCTAGCTTTCCCGTTTCCAGGATATCCTGGATTTATAAAAAGGAGATTCTCTGACACAGGCCAGTCAGTCTCACCTCCGTCCCTGGAAAGGTGATGGAACAGCTCATACGGGAAGTCATCTCAAAGCACATGGAGGAGAAGAAGACTATCAGTAGTCAACATGGATTCAGCAAGGGGAAATCCTGCTTGACCAATCTGATAGCCTTCTATGATGGCATGACTGGCTGGGTAAATGAGGGGAGAGCAGTGGATGTTGTCTACCTTGACTGCAGTAAGACTTTTGACACTGTCTCCCACAACATCCTCACAGGTAAGCTTAGGAAGTGTGGGCTAGATGAGGGGACAGTGAGGTGGATTGAGAAGTGGCTGAATGGCAGAGCTCAATGAGTTGTGATCAGAGGCGCAGAGTCTAGTTGGAGGCCTGTGACCAGCGGTGTTCCCCACTGGTTGGTTCTGGGTCCAGTCCTGTTCAACATATTCATCAACGACCTGGATGAAGGGACAGAGTGTACCCTCAGCAAGTTTGCTGATGATACAAAGCTGGGGGGAGCAGCTGACTCGCCAGAAGGCTGTGCTGCCTGCCATGCAGCGTGACATGGGCAGGCTGGAGAGCTGGGCAGAGAGGAACCTGATGAAGTTCAACAAAGGCAAGTGTAGGGTCCTGAACCTGAGGAGGAAAAACCCCATGCCCCACTTTAGGTTGGGGGTTGACCTGCTGGAGAACAGGTCTGCGGAGAAGGACCTGGGAGTGCTGGTGGACAACAGGCTCACCATGTGACAGCAATGTGCCCTTGTGGCCAAGAAGGCCAATGGCATCCTAGGGTGCATTCAGAATCGGAGTAAGAATGTGTTTCCTTTGCACAGTTTAGTCCTTCTGAAAAGCTGAAGTCAAAATCTTTCACACCCACCCATGAAAACCATGCCTGGTATATCACTTTTATTTCTACTTGCTAATTTGTTCTAAAAACATCTATAAAATACTACAGTGTCAACAGCATAGGGTGCACTTATCATGAAGGGATTACAAGCTTCTTCCATGACTTGAGGACTTGAAGGACCCAAGCTATTCTTTTCATTTGTCACAGTATCAATGGAAAGATATCTGTTAATTACTACTTCTCAGCCAAGGCGGTCATTGCTTGCATGACTGTTTCCCTTCTATGCCTGTGAAAAGCTAAACTGCCTTGTTAAATCTCAGGTGAGCAGAGATAACCTCTGCCCTTGCAGTGAACCAAAACTATCTCAGCTGAAAGGCAACATCTTACACCATTACCAAACAGTTGAGTCGCTGGCTGAAGCAAGCCTTAAGATGGATGGAAGAGCAGTGCACAGCAACCTCCCAGGCTGAAGACTGATGTGCGAGCTTATGTTACATCTTGAGTATGAAAAATCCTTTCTGGCTGAACAGATTCTGGGACTTTGGGGCTATCACACTTTGTAAAGATATGATCAGAAATATTACTTTCCATCCATAGCAGATGATAAGGTGTAAGCAGTGAAGAATCAAGATCTTGAATCTGTTTTATTTGGGCCATAAACAAGGGATTAGACATTTTTGATATTTTTTAATGCAATAAAATAATTCAAAAGCTCCTTTAACCTTAAGAGGTTTAAAAGGATCCAAGGTAGCATGCTGCTATGGGTAAAAACATATCAATTTTAATGATAAATCAGGTTTTCAAGGGTTTATAACACATTTAAAAACTTACTTGAGGCTAGCATAAAAAATTCAGTACAAGAGCACGTTTTGGGGAAAAACAGAATAGAAATCTTTTGCCATTTTCTGGGTTACATATACCAAGAAAAGAATAAATAGCAGTTTGTCACTGAGAATAAAAGTAAACCATGATACCAAATGTAGTCTGTTTACTGTCAAGTCTACCGTTTCTACATGCACATTTACACCTTTGGCGGATACCTAAGCAAAGCCCTCCTTTAGCTGAGATGTTCAAGGCTGAGTCATAAAAAGATGCCTCTGGGCATCTCTGAGAAGGACAGAAGAGGAAGCTAAAGAGACAGAAGCTTTATTGTTTACAGACGTATTTTCTGTGTAAATATGGCTAATTTTTTTCCACAAAAATTTTACAGGGAGATTTAGTATGCAGAATAACGGTGACCATATGTGGTAACTACACTGGTAAATATAAAACCTGATAGCTCCAGTCTGCCAAAAAACCCCCAAACAAACATAATTAAAAGTGTTGTCCTTAACCAAGGTTTAATTTACCCAGTTTTCTTGGCAGGCTAGAGGTTTTCAGTAACACTTATTCCATATGTTCATTTGGTAGCATTTGAGGAATGTAACTGGTGGAAATCTCAGATGCAATTATTTTATCATCCATAAACAAAATGTTATTTAAATAGCATCTGAAGTCCAGTTATTTGCCATGTGCATATGGGTTTATTAGAACTATATTTCCTTGTTAGACCAAATTCGGGATTTGGTATTCATTTGGACAGAGTCTGCAGTGAAATTATTTTAATATCTAGATTTAATTTAAATTGGAGGAGAGAATGTTTTAATTTAGCTTGTTTAAAATAAATACTCTTTACAATGTAACAAAAGGCCCTCTACTGCTGTTGCTGACTTAAATGGAAGTAAAATAAAATAAAAATTTGGCATCTATGGCCAATTACCTGTAAGCTAAGGCCTACCCTTCTAATCAGTTCTGCATAGATTGGTCTTGGCATTTTTTAAGGGACTCTACTGAATTTAGAGGAGGATTAAAGAAATGATCAACCATGCAATGCACTGAATAAGGTATTAAAATAAAACTGTAAAACATTTAGTGGTAAGAATGTTAGAAAAATAATCACAAACATTTAAGAAATAACTGTTTTACCTACCCTAAAAACTGCTTATCCTATTATAGGGTTGCAATTAGTTGTAATGATTATGCACTGTTAGATTTTAAATTACTGTATTCTTTAAAGATCAGCAACTCATGAAGAAATTACAGTGCTTTCTTAAGTATTATTGTTGGTTAGCTTCCAGCTTTCTGTTCTCTCAAAATTCAATTTACCTACCTGCTGGTAAAGGCCAGTTTTTACAAATTTTCATTTAATTGCTTCCTGCTCATTTTTCACTTTTTTTTTTTTTATTCACTCTTCTTCAAAGAGTCTGTACCAATCTAATCAGTCCTATTTGACAATCTTTAATCAAAACAAAATAACTAACAAGATGGTTTCAGAACATCTCATAGAGTTTATTGAACATTCTTTGAGCATTAGAGACAAATGCAGAGTTTAGAAGACAATTCAGATGATAGTGTCCATTGCATCCTCTTACTGGTTCACGTCTTAATTGAGCATGTTGTCATTTCTTTTAAGTTGTATCAGAACAAAGCTGAGAAAGGTGCCATTCAAGGTCATTGCCAGTCAAGTCCATCCAAAACCTTCAGACGTTGAATATCTGAAGGACAACCTCACATCTCTTTTTTTCATTGTTTGTATTTCCAATTTATCTCCCTGGGTAGTCCTTCATAATTTTCAACAAAGTTTGAAAATTTTCATCATCGACTGTTTTGATAGCATGACATTTAGTGTCTTTCTGGATCACCCATAAAGAGTTTAAAAGCTAAATGTACTAAGGCTGATTAATGACTTTTCTGTACCATTGTACCCATCTGAAAGCATCACCCGTTAGCATTTTTCTTCATTTATATTTTGGGGCTAGATCTCAATATACATGAAACTCTGACATTTTCAATAAGAGAGATTTTCTTTATCTACTGCTCTCTCTTCTTTCATGAATGTTGTAAATGTTCTTTATTCTTGTAATTAACATGTTGAGTGAATCTCTTTGTGATTTAATATTGTTCATGCACCATAGTCATCACTTCTTGTAAAAACATGAAAAAAATAAATTAAACAGAATGTGTCAAGATTTTCTGTCTTCTAACAAGCTTTCCTAATAAAGCCAGACTGCCTTTTAGTTAGAAATCTATTGGAATAATAGAGGGCATTTTAATTCTCTAGCAGAGTCTAGCTGTCACGATTTCTATTGGGTAAATAGACATCTGAATCAGTCATAATGTTTTGAATACCATGATGAGTACTAAGTGCAATTTCAGGTGAACATTGGTCTAGGCTAGTTTTATTTAGAGTTTTATTTATCTCACAGGTGATCTCTAATGCAATGTGCCTTTTGCAACAGTTGAGTAGGGGGACAGATTTCAACTATTGTCATAAAAAAATCTGTCATATATTGGCAGACAGTTTTCGTGGTTTACCATTAATTCTGAATTGTTCCATTTGGAAGGCTAAAAGAATATGGTGGTTGTAACTTTCAAGGACTTAGGTAAAACATATGTCTTTACTCTGGCATTGCCTCGACACTGTATTTGTTATCCATTCAAGTCCTGATATTTAGCTCTTGGGGAAAGTCAAGTGCAATTCCACGACTAAGCAGAACATTTATTTTGAATCTTATATACATATATTATGATCCTACCATGAGAGGGATCTCATGTAGTAGCCACAAATACAAGGTATGTCATCAAAAAGCCAAATTATGGTATTTAGTTACATACATCTAAGAGAAAAAATGTGCTCTAGAGATACGAACACCAGGATAGGCCCCCATCCATGAACTCTCTCTCATTATAAATTACATAAGATTCCTAATTTATGTACTTCTGTGGATCTTATATACACCTTTCCATCATAAATCTTTCTCAGATACAATGAGCCATACAACAAAAATGTGTTGTTGATCCACTCATGTGCAGCTTACAGAAACCCATAAAATGTTAAATAACAAATACAAGGTTGTATATTCTCATGCAAACCATGCAAAGTCTAATTGTTAAACAAGATGTTGGCTTTTTTGTTATTACACTACAATAATTTTCCTGGAGGTACAATTAAAATAGTACTACTTGTGATACAAGAAGGAGTTGAAAAAGTCTAGCAAGGCATCAAAGTATGTGAACAAATGTCAATAAAAACTCACAGCATATTCGATAAACTCCAAGCCAACAGAATCTTAGTGTAATAAGGTAGTTGCTATTCAGGATTCAGGTACTGAATGGACAAAATTAAAAGGATAAATCCCTATTTATGGCTCCGCACCAGAATGTATTTACTTGAGAACCGGTCTTCAAAGACAACATGCAAGATATGGGGTTGCAGCCTTTCCCTGAACTTTTTTGCATCTAGTCATTGACTTCCATTCTGACTCTTTTTTTCATTTAAGAGTGCAGAAATATCCATATTTCAAGAGAGACAAGGCAAGTGCTTAGTATGCACCTTAAACTCAGCTTGGAAGCCTAAACACACCACTGTGCCAGAAAATAATTCTGATCTTTTGCTTAAGTTTCATGAAATTATTGGCACAGGTTCCCTTAGGAATACGAAGTACTGATACTTCACATCTTTGGAAACACTGTCATTTTATGTGAGTTGAGTGTTGAGACACATTCATCTTACCAAAGCCCTTTCGGGATCCAGAAAAAAAGGGCATCCCTATGTCTAGACTCCATAAAAGACTCAACCAGCTATGTACATGCAGAGTGTCCCTGCCACATGACACTAGCTCAAAACCTAGCTGGGGTATCCATCTTCTAAAGAATGATGCTCTAATTAGGGTATTTGCTCAAAATTTTCAGCATAATTGAATGTAAGGAGGTTTGCCTGTACAACTTTGTCTTCCCAGGACAGTGTTCTAGCTACCAGTCAAAAACCCCAAAAAGTCAAAACACAAAAAACATTTCCTGTGTCTAAATGGTCTGTTCTGCTGCAGTTATGCCACATTTCTACTAAGACTGAAAATATATGGATGCAGAATAAGTGAATCTGCCTTGGTATCCTAGTGGATATGCAGTGCTTTGAAATACTTCCTTACTCTATTATTTTACCTTTATGAAAACGCACTCCTGTATGGCAAAATCTGGGAAATTAGAGAATGCAGGTCATCCCAATGCTTTTCTGTCTCAGATTGTTTTCTGGGGCTGCAAACAAAAGCTGATGAAAAATCAGAGCTCACTCCTCAAGATAGTTCATATTTTTGAGGTGAATGTAAATGCATCTGAAGGTCCAGATTTTAGTCTGGGAAAGTGCACGTAAAAGAAATTTACAGTCCGCTACTTAATATTTGAGTGTTTCATATGCCATTGAATAGACTACCCACACACAGTGCTTAAATAAACTCTGTTTAAACAGAAGTTTTAAAAAAGTGTTTGTAATTTGCAGAAGATAGCTGTAGCAGTTACAGCTTAGAAAAATACCATCAATGCATTTTGCCTGAAAAAAAAAAAAAGCAGTTAAGAAAGCTCTTGAAGTGCATGTAACACTGCTAAAGCAGGCCTGCAGAGCATCTGTGAGCTTGTGCAAATTTAAATCACCCTTGCATTCTGATTATCTCTTGGTCTAGTTTGACTTCTGATGCAAAATAGAGCTGTGTTAAGGTTATTTTAATTGGTATTAGCAATTAAGACCTCTCCCCTCCTATTGCTCCCATTTTATGGAAGTTGACAGATTATAGTAGCACACTGCCATGTGCAACTCCAGTGTCTCATATAACATTCTGACAAGAGGAAGCTACGAGTCGCATGGGAAAAGGTATTTTCATTTTACATTGCCAGTATTTTTACAAAGGGGAAAATCTGAGATAACTAGGTAAGGAACTACTGCAGCAGTGCAAAGGCACGTAAGAACCTAACAGGTCCCTGATGTGTATTCTTCAGGGAGAACTTTGGGTATGTTTGAAGCTTGTGTGTTAATTGTTCTTAAATAGCTTGGGCTTTTGCCCAAAGTCAGGGATGAAGTAAGGGCTGCGATGTTCTCTGTCTTATAATCAGACTCAAATTCAAACATTTACAAGTATGTTAGATAAAGATCAAGCAAAAATTACTACACATGGCTTCTGAGCCAAGGGAAAATAAGCCTTCTACTTGCAATCTCTGCTTTCTGTTAGATCTTTCATAGAAAGCAAGTAGTAATAGTCTGAACTCTCTAACCTCCTAGTGATGGGTAAGTAGCATGTGAATAGTAAAATACCCAACTCTAAGAACTCTCCACTGTGAAAGTGTTTATTTCTCTTCTAGTAAAGATACTTTATGGAAAAAAAAAAATAAACCTGATCTCAGTAACATCTGTTTGGGGTTGTAAGACAATATGGCTTGATAGCTACATATGTGCTTTGCTTTAATTTAAGAAATAATTTTACTCTTTTTCAGATAGATCAAGACCTTGCTGACAGAAAACACACCACAATATGCAAGTGCTTCTGAACAGACATCACTGAAAATTTAGAGCTAAATTCATCTAACATTGACCAGTGATTTAATGCAGTCTTTTAATATGATAAAGAGAACTCTAAAATTGACTCAAGCAATGTCCTCACCATACTCACAAAGATCACAAAAATTCAAGGACTGATTCTATAATTAGAGTATTGCTCCAAAAGAAAAGTAGAAAGACTGACTGAAAAATGAGCTATTGAACTAAAGCTTATAAGAGATCTTCAAAAAGAACTTAGTAAGTTTCTAAACAAAGCCTGCATTGAGAAGCAATGCAAACATATGCTAATAGAGATGATTAAATAGTAAAAGATGAGTCTTCTGGCTTTTTCTCCAGCATTTAGGCCCCTTACGTCCGATCTTTAATAACCATTTTTGCTGTGAGTATTAAGTGGTTTTCATAAATCTCCACCAATTTAACAAATACACATCTTCAAAGATTTTAAGTTTTGTAACTGTCATTGCATGAGGGTTACCTTCGGTTATACTAATTAAAGGAGAGGCAGCAATTAATGCAAGTGCCACTGAATGACACAGCAGGCTCACAGACACACTGCTTAGTGCTTGCTCCATCTACACATGATCTCCATAGGAAACAGCTAGTTGGAAGGGTCTGAGACAGTCAGGAACTAAGGTAGCAATACGGCAGTGTGGGGACCAGGGGTCTAGCACTCAAGTTCCGTCTCTATTATATTTTCATTTAGTAGTAAATATTTATTCATGAATATGCCAAGAATCTGTCGTAGTGTCTGGGGATGTGCTCCAGATATAATGCATTCGGCACAAAATCATAAAGCACACATTATACAGCAATAAATAAAAATAGTACACATCTTTGGAACACCAATCTCCTTGGAAGAATCCCAAGCACTGGGTTAAAGCATGCTTTAATACATTTGAGTGCTTGAGGTTGCTTGAGAGCCAAACAAGTAAGGAATTTATTTAAGAAATACTTTGTCAGAAAGTTTCAGTTTGATGAAGCATGATAAGAAGCAAAAGCAGTAACTTTCTGACAGTACAGACGAGCTGGAACCCAGAAGACTCCAGTTCAGTTTTGTTCTCCGGAAACAGATTTGAACTCAGATGAAGTCTACTCTACTTTTCTCACACTCTGATTGCACACGCTAACCAAGTTTTAAACTCCTCCTTCCTTCTATTTCTTTTTGGCTCAGTGATTATTTAATTATATAAACAATGCTGAGGAGCTCTCCTGGAAGAAACTTCTCAGAACTCTATTCTGAATAGTGCATCTCCGAAGAATTCAAATTTCCTCTCTAGATTACTCAGAGTGAAAACTTGAAATCGGATTGTATCTGTCCTACCACCTGGCCCAGCTGTCCCCATTCAGTTAATGGGGACTGGTCGATCACTTTTTCATGGACGTTTTTCAGACATATACCATTTGTGCTACGATATGGAATAAATTCTAGCTTGCTGCTTTTTTCCCCCCACAAAATCATAGGTTTGCAATTAGGCCAGGACTTATTGTGGTAGCCATGACATGTTAGTGACACTTTTGTTGTGAACAATTATTTATAATCAGTCAGGTCAACCTCTCACTAACCTTCAAGCTATACAGACAAATTAAAGTAGGTTTTTCCTAACTTCAGTAGTGAAGGTGCTCCTGCAGATGGGCAGCTCAGAACTGTATTTGGGGCATAACTTGACATGTTGGTTTTGTTTTGGTTTTATAATGAACGTTTTGCCTGTGAGCACAGACAGATTAATAGCCCTGAATTCCTCATGAATTCACAAAACAAGTATATCGTGAGCAGGACACGCCTAACTCTTTACCACTCACATAAGGGAACCACTTTTGCAGAGCATAAAAGGAAGTTAATTTCCTGAAATCTGTTTAAAATATTCTCGACAACAGCACTAGTTATTTGCACTGGAACAGATTATCTGATGTGAATGTCTGTATTGTAAGGCTCTAATAGGCCTCATCTGGGGCTCTGCTTCTTGCTACTCCATTAACACAAAGCAGCTCAAAATTAGAGAAAATTTCCCTCTGTTCATAAGCTCCTATGTCACAGCTCTGAGTGTCTAGCACAGAGTGCTCTTCCAGGGACAAAAAAAACGGACAGGATTTATCTGACAGACTGGAGGTTAATTTATTTCATGATAGGTCATAGCTGACTGAGGTATTTACAAGTTCATACAAGCATGAAAATATTTCAAAGTCTCATTAGTCAATACTGTTCTTCCCATTCCGGTCTCATAACAAACTCAGCATACCTGGAACAGATGATCAAGGTCGTAGTCTTAATTTTGGGAGGGATGAAACAAAAGCACAAAACATATGCTAAGCAAAGCTGCTACAGTTTTGCTCATCTAACTCAAATGCTACACATCTATTCATTGTCTTTAGATATTAAAAATCTGTTCATGAGAATGTCTTAAAAGGCTTATTAGTTTGGGTGGTTGACCCAGTTGAAAACAGTGATTCACATTCTCGTAATTATCTAACACAAGCTGAGCTGCATACTTCAAAATAAATTAAAGACTGGTATTAAATGAGTGTTTATTTAAAACAGTGCTTCCTTTGGAGCTGGAAAGAGTGGGTGGGATTTATTTCAGTTAACATGAAGCATCTACAGTGTAAGAGATATGAAGGATATTTCTTATAAAAATTCCCAGCAAATATTTCGGTCATATCTCTGAAGTACTGCAATTCTTCTTATTGTTTGCTCTAAATTAAATACACTTCCTGAATTTAAGAATGGGGCTTAGGTCTTGAGAAATTTTATTGTTAATTTCCCTCTTCACTCTTACTTACACTTGTGTGCATACATGCCTTATAACTCATTCATCCCTTTCTCACATTGACTTTAAGATTTTGTAAATTATACTTCACCTTTTGTAAATAAGAGCATGAATGCTATCACAACAACAAAACACAGTTTAACACTGCTCATAAAAACTTGCCAGTCTGATGGAAAACATCAATAAAATAAAAAAATAACAGCAAAAAGCATTATCTTGTTTAGTCCAGATTTTTCCCATGCTAAATAAAGAGGTTTCAATACCAACAACTAGATACAGAGCATGCTAGTATTAACCTACTTGGGAAATGAATTTTGACACTAAAGAAGAAACAAAATAGGGTTTAACTGGAGAAATCTAGGAAAATGAGAAATATTCCTAAGTGCATGCTTATAAGTCCTTATGAGACTTTTTTACATCTGGGAAAGTGTCATGTCACCTTATGGTCCTGTATGACCACACGTGAGAGAAAAGGGGAGAGAGAGACACATTTATACTGAACTCTTTTACCTACTATTTAAGCATCTGCTGAACGATGATATTAATTCCAGTCTATGGCTATGTTTATATTGTTGACTAAAAAGATGGACACTGATCCTAAGTGACATCAAACAATTCCTATCAACACAAGGGTTCACTCCTTACACAGGAGAGTTGTGCAGAATAGACTTAGAGGAAAATGTTCAAAGCAAAGACAGAAAACAAGTTAAAATTTTAGGGCTGATGATTAGCACTCAGTCTTTCTCCTTGAACATCTTTAATCCAGCTGTATAAAAATGTTCTACAGGTCCTGTTTCTCTCCACTGACTACCACAAGAAGAGTGCAGGATACAGATAGAGACAGGAATGTATATCACATGCATTTAGTGAGGTGAGACTAATTTCTGTTTTACACTGCTGCCACTTGTGTTATTGGCTCATGAAAGTACCAGCAATATCTTTACATTGATTATTCAGTGAAATATCTTGAGAATTCATAATAAAATCATAGAAATGTTTTGGTTGGAAAAGACCTTTAAGATAATCAAGTCAAACCATTAAACTAGCACTGCTAAGTCCACCACTAAACCATGCGCCTAAGCACCACATCTACACGTCTTTTAAATACCTCCAGGGATAGTGACTCAACCACTTCCTTGGGCAGCCTGTTCCAATGCTTGACAAACCTTTCAGTGAAGAAATTTTTCCTAATATCTAAACTTAAACTGCCCTGGCACAACTTGAGGCCATTTCCTCTTGTCCTATTGCTTGTTACTTGGGAGAAGAGAACGACACCCACCTTGCTACAACTTCCTTTCAGGTAGCTGTAGAGAGCGATAAGGTCTTCCCTCAGCCTCCTTTTCTCCAGGATAAGCAACCCAAGTTCTCTCAGCTGCTCCTCATAAGACTTGTGCTCCAGACTGTTCACCAGCTTCATTCCCCTTCTTTGGACACACTCTAGCACCTCAATGTATTTCTTGCAGTGAGGGGCCCAAAAGCGAACACAGTGTTCAAGGTGTGGCCTCAGCCATGCAGAGCACAGGGGGATGATCATTTCCCTAGTGCTGCTGGCCACACTATTTCTGATACCAGGAGGATGCCGTTGGCCACCTCGGCCACCTGGGCACACTGCTAGCTCATATTCAGCCAGCCACTGACCAATACATCTAGGTTCATTTCTGCTAGACAGCTTTCCAACCACTCTTCCCCAAGCCTGTAGCGTTGCATGGAGTTGTGACCCGAGTGTAGGACTCAAGATTTAGCCTCAATCCAGCCTGTCCAGATCCCTCTGTAGAGCCTTCCTATGCTCAAGCAGATCAACACTCCCACCCAACTTGGTGTCGTCTGCAAACTTACTGAGGGTGCACTTCATCTTGATAAACAGAACCGGCACCAATACTGAGTCCTGGGGAACACCACTTGTGGCTGGCTGCCAACTGGATTTAAATCCTTTCACCACAACTCTTTGGGCTCAGCCTTCCACCCATTTTTTTANGAGGTGGCAGTTCTGCTGACCCCCTTCCTTACTTCTCCAAGAATCAAAAACTCTATCATTTCATGATCACTATGCCCAAGATGGCCTCAGGGTTGGGTCTGTGGACAGGGCTTCAGTAGTGGGGGAGGGGCCACGCAGGATGGGTGGTCCCTATAAGAAGCTGTCCGAAGTTCCCCAGGCTCCAAGTCAGACCCGCCTCGGGCTGAGACTGGGCCAATTAGTGACAATAGATGCACTTCTGCGATCATGTATTTAAGAAAGGTACAAAGAAACTGCTAAAAAGACCTGCAGCAGAGGAAGGAGGTTGATGTGAGAGAAACACCTATGCAGATACCTGCCATCAGGGAGGAAGGAGTGGGAGGAGGCATGTCAGAGCAGAGATTCCCCTGCGGCCCATGGTAAGATGGCAGGCTGTCCCCCTGCAGCCCATGGAGGATCATGCTGGAGCAGCTCATTAAGAGCCACAGCAAGGCAGAGATGGAACTGCAGCCCATGAAGGACCACAGTGGAGCAGAGATGGACCTGCAGCTTCTGGAGGACCCCATGCCAAGGGAGGTGCCTACTCCTGAAGAAGACCGTGACTCTGAGAAACTCACAGTGGGTTGGTGGATTCCTGAGGGACCGCACCACGCAGGAAGGACTCACATCGGAGTTCATGAGGGACTATCCATCTCCTGTGGGAGGGACACTATGTTAGAGCAGGGGAATAGTGTGAGAAGCCTTCGCCCCCTGAGGAGGAAGGAGCAGCAGAAACAATCTTTGGTGAACTGACTGCACCCCCNAGTCCCCCTGAGTGGCCTGCCCCTTCTTCCAGAGGTCATAAACTCTGCTTTTTTTTCCTGTGTTCCAGCCAAAGTTCTCTGTTCAGCCAGGCTGATCTTCTTCCCCACCGGCTCATCTTTCAGCACATGGGGACTGCCTGCTCCTACACCTTTAATATTCCTTCTTGAAGAGTATCCAGCCTTCCTGGACTCTTTTACTCTTCAGGACTTTGTCCCAAAAGACTCTGTCAACCAGTCTCCTAAACATGTCAAAGTCTGCCCTCTGGAAGTCTGAGGTGGCAGTTCTGCTGACCCCCTTCCTTACTTCTCCAAGAATCAAAAACTCTATCATTTCATGATCACTATGCCCAAGATGGCCTCAGGGTTGGGTCTGTGGACAGGGCTTCAGTAGTGGGGGAGGGGCCACGCAGGATGGGTGGTCCCTATAAGAAGCTGTCCGAAGTTCCCCAGGCTCCAAGTCAGACCCGCCTCGGGCTGAGACTGGGCCAATTAGTGACAATAGATGCACTTCTGCGATCATGTATTTAAGAAAGGTACAAAGAAACTGCTAAAAAGACCTGCAGCAGAGGAAGGAGGTTGATGTGAGAGAAACACCTATGCAGATACCTGCCATCAGGGAGGAAGGAGTGGGAGGAGGCATGTCAGAGCAGAGATTCCCCTGCGGCCCATGGTAAGATGGCAGGCTGTCCCCCTGCAGCCCATGGAGGATCATGCTGGAGCAGCTCATTAAGAGCCACAGCAAGGCAGAGATGGAACTGCAGCCCATGAAGGACCACAGTGGAGCAGAGATGGACCTGCAGCTTCTGGAGGACCCCATGCCAAGGGAGGTGCCTACTCCTGAAGAAGACCGTGACTCTGAGAAACTCACAGTGGGTTGGTGGATTCCTGAGGGACCGCACCACGCAGGAAGGACTCACATCGGAGTTCATGAGGGACTATCCATCTCCTGTGGGAGGGACACTATGTTAGAGCAGGAGAATAGTGTGAGAAGCCTTCGCCCCCTGAGGAGGAAGGAGCAGCAGAAACAATCTTTGGTGAACTGACTGCACCCCCCATTCCATGTCCCCCTGCGCAGCTGAGGGGAAGAAGGTAGAGACATTGGAAACAAGGTGACTCAAGCCCAGGAAGGAGGGAGGAGTGGGGGAAGGTGTTTGTTTTTAGGATCTGGTTTTCATATCTCATTATCCTACTCTGTTTTGATTAATGACTGATTAATATTTTTCCCCAAGTGGAGTCTGTTTTTGCCCATCACCATACTTAGTGAGTGAACCCTCCCTGTCCTTGTCTCAATGCACAAGCTTTTCATTATATTTTCTCCTCATCCCACCAGGGAGGGAGGAGTGAGTGAACGGCCATGTGGTTCTTTGTTGCCAGCTGGGCTTAAACCACGACAGCCTCCAACCACCACATCATTCACAAGTCTTTCTCTGTTTGCAAGCAACAGGTCCAGTGGGACACCTTCCCTAGTTGGATCCCTCACCAGCTGTGTCAGGAAGTTATCTTCCACGCTCCAGGAACCTCCTAGACTGTTTCCTCTCTGCTGTATTTTATTTCCAGCAGACATCTAGTAAGTTGAAGTGCCCCATGAGAACAAGGGCTAGCAATTGTGAGACTTCTCCCAACTGTTGTATAGAATATTTCACCCGCTTCTTTATCTTGGTTGGGTGGTCTATAACAGATTCCCACCATGATATCTACCTTGTTGGCCTTCCCCCAATTCTTACCTATAAACACTCAACCCTATCAGCACCATTATTAAGCTCATGACAATCAAAACACTCCCTAACATATAGGGCTACCCCACTGCCTCTCCTTCCTTGCCTATCTCTTCTGAAGAGTTTGTAGCAATCCATTGCAGCACTCCAGTTGTGAGAGTCATCCCACCATGTTTCCATGATGGCAACTATATCACATTTTTCCTGCTGAACAACGGCTTCCAGCTCCTCCTGTTTGTTGCCCATGATCCATGCGTTGGTGTAGATGCACTTCAGTTGAGCTAGTGATCCCGTCACCTTTTTAGAGGGAGAAGCCCTAATTCCTACCTGACCATTCNTCTATAACAGATTCCCACCATGATATCTACCTTGTTGGCCTTCCCCCAATTCTTACCTATAAACACTCAACCCTATCAGCACCATTATTAAGCTCATGACAATCAAAACACTCCCTAACATATAGGGCTACCCCACTGCCTCTCCTTCCTTGCCTATCTCTTCTGAAGAGTTTGTAGCAATCCATTGCAGCACTCCAGTTGTGAGAGTCATCCCACCATGTTTCCATGATGGCAACTATATCACATTTTTCCTGCTGAACAACGGCTTCCAGCTCCTCCTGTTTGTTGCCCATGATCCATGCATTGGTGTAGATGCACTTCAGTTGAGCTAGTGATCCCGTCACCTTTTTAGAGGGAGAAGCCCTAATTCCTACCTGACCATTCTTAGGTTCTTCTGTGGTTTCTAACCCATCAATAACCCTGTGTCTTTGTTGTCACATGGCCATCCATCCCCTACTTCCACTGAGACATCAAACCAAGGTAGGGGATAGTCTTATTGTTTTCATTTCAAGATAAAAGAGGAGGCCTGAGAGTAGAGGGTCAATTGCAACTCACTGTCTTTCAACAACTCCTTGAGGGAGTCTGACTTTTATATAATTATCTCTTGGGTAATTCTGGGCCTAAAGAAATTATCTGCTAATGAAACACTACCATTACTACAAAAGAAGTCACAACAGTTGACTCAGTAAGCACGTCTTCACAAATGAGCAGAAATTGTCTCAGGGCTCATTTAGAAGGGATGAATGTGAATAAAATGCATACTGATAGTACATTTAAAAGATTGGGAATATATAAATTGTTTATAACAAATTCATCTTTCTTTGCATACTCTTTTAATACTGTATTGGTTAGTACTATGAAGTACCAACTTCTAAAAATTCTGCAAAGCACCATGTTAAAAACAGTAGTTTAAGACTGTTGCATAGAAAAAAGTTGAATTTCTGGCTGTATGTTTCTTCTTTTACTAGTTAGAACTACAAACTGGGAATTCAGCAAAACTGTAAATGTTTGTTGTTTAGCTGCCAACATATTTGCTTCGGAATTTGTTGGCAATATTATCTCCCACATCAGAGTACCATGGATCACAGAAATTGGGTGTTGGCCAGCTGCATAAATGATCTAACTGGCTTCTCTTGTGTAGTTCTTGACTGCATCACTGTGGACTCTTCATCAGTGCAGGATAGGTATAGCAGAGTTCAGTTTTTCCCTGTTCTTGCAGTTTAATCCCGGTAGGCAGTTCAGCCCCACGCAGCCACTCAGTCACTTCCTGCCAGTGGGATGGAGGAGAGAATTGGAAGGGCAAAAGTGTGAAAACTTGTGAGTTGAGAAAAAGACAGTTTAATAGGTAAAGTGATATCCAATATATCCTTATTAGCCACCCAACACCCTTTGAGCTCAGGTTGGGTCATTGCTGCACTTGTACTCCTTCCTGTGATGCTCATCCTTCATTGGTTCAGGTGGTTCCTGCTATAGTACTTCCTATAACATGCAACTCAAAGCATGGGTTACAACAACTTAAAGGTATTATTTCCATTACAATTTCCACCCTTTATCCCAGGGATTAGCACCAGGCCACAGCATTTAACACTGCAATGAACTCCTCCATTTGCTCATGCTCCAGCATGGCCTTATTTGTAGGCCATAATCTCTTAGGGATGTACCTGCTCCAGTGTGGCCTTATCCAAGGGCCATACTCTCTTCAGGAGTGTATCTGCTGTGTCACAAACTTATTCACGACCACTCACGCTTCAGGGTGTACCTGCTGTGGCATGGACTTATTCAGAGCCACAGATGCCTTCTCCAGCATGGACTTTTCCTTGGACCACAGTCCCATCAAGGGGATATCTGCTCTGGTGTGGACTCATCCATGGCCACAGATACCTCAGCGTGTGCTGCTCCCAAGTGGACTTATCCACACTGTGACGTGTGGGTCTGTAACGACCCTTCAACTCAAGTTCACACTGGAGTTTCATCTTGTCCAGTACAGCGGCACAGGAACAGCAGCAGTGCCCTGGCCATCTTCCAGCCCAGATGCATGTCCACTGCTGCTATCAAAATGTTCGCAGTGACAGCAGAGTAAAATGAGAAAGTACTGCAAAGAGCATATGTGAAAAGTATTGACAAGCACCTGACTTTTATATACAGTAAGGCAAGCAAACCCTGTGGTAAGTACAGGAGCCCGCTTATTAGTAGATAAATAGCTGTGATTGATAGCTATAAACTCAGTCTAGCACACTATAATCAAATCTGTCATTATCTTGAGCCCTTTGAGTCCCACGTTGGGCACCAAAAATAACTGCCATGGTTTAACCATGGTAGGCAGCTAAGCCCTGCACAGTTCATCTGTTCAGCATTTGTTTCCTTCAGCATAAGAGAGACTTGCATCACAGAGCTGGCTGTTCCATCCTACTGTGCACTTATGGACAATGGTCTGCTGAAAATCTGTGACAAAATTGTTAATATTCTATGACGTCTGACCAGTACATGGGGTGAGTGCCAGCAAAAGCTTACTAGAGGATCTGGCTTTTTGATCCTGGAGTTTGTGTTTCCCCATAGCGGAGTAGTTTAATCATGACTGTTTATCCTGTTTGGGAAACAGTAGTTAAAATGTGCGCTTTGCAGTAAATTTTGCTTCCATTTGCTGGGAGAAAATGTCTTTATGTTCAGCCCATTCTGACTTGTAATATTCTCTCAGTTTTCCTCCTAATGTTTCTGAAAACTGACACAACAGTATTCCAGGACTTTAATTTACACAAAATATTTAAAGAAGTATTTAAAACATTTTGAACAGAAAAAAAAACATTGTAGGAAATTAAATTGTGTAATTTGTCAAGCTGAATGTCATATGAAATGATAGACGACATCCTGGCTCCGTGGAATTTACATAGGAGTTTTATCATTGATTTCAATGAAGACAGTTTTGGAATAGCTGTGAACAAATATTTTGTCTCAGCATTTCATTTTTCTGAAGAGGAGTAGATAAAGAACATTATGTTCTTTCATAGAGAGGAGAAATATAACAGAAAAATAATATGACTAGTTTGGAAAGATCAGGATTAAGACAGAGAAAAGAGGTGGGCTATTGGAAACCGAAAGGATTTTTCCAGAAAGAAAAGAAGAAATGTGTACAGACAAGACAGAGAACCTTCCAAATAATCTTTACTCATTATTAACAATTTTAAGAAACTGAAGGAAGTTGTAGAATTTGGAACAGATTATGACCAATCAACATGGCTGTCACAAATCATGACAAATTAGTAGCTAGCCCCAGTAAAGAAAATCTCCTAAACTGCCTTGACAAACAATTGAGAACGACTGGTGCCTAACTTCACCATCTTGAATCCTCTTTGGAGCCACATACCTCTTCCTCCAGCCCATTGTAGTGGGAAAAGAGATACCTCAAGAGGCTGTCACTTGGCTGATAAGCCACCAGGACCAAGCACAGGAAAAGAGAAGATATCTCTATCTCTCCCTGAAAGATTGATAGACAAATTAGGCTACATACCAAATCTCACCCCCCCAACAACAATTCAAATGCAGAGTTTAGCTTAAGAATTTGAAACATGTTAAGTCTCTCATTATGCAGGAAATAAAGATGTGTTGCCCACTTCATAAAAGTCTGCTTTATTCCTCGGATCTTCAGCTATGTTGTTTCCATACCACTGTCCATTCCCACTGTTGAAAATGAGCAACTCTGCAGAGTCATTGAAGATTCAGTCAGGGCACTACCAGGCCTTCATGGCCCTGCCCAGCCTCCCCAGTATCTCTTCCCACCCTGTCCATGGACCCAGAGTGATGTACAAGCCCAGGCCTGAGCACCCAAACCTGGCCTGAGCTGCAGTGTAGGTGTAACCAGTCCTGACTGTAGCACCAGCTCCTTCTGCTTTTGACTGGATCCCATGTTTTCACTTTGGACCTGATTCATCATCACTTGCCAGTGTTGGGGGCTACCTATGGATCTTGTAACCAGCCCTGGTCTCTGCCCACCATGCTCAGATCCCACGGGGCAGAGTCTCAACTTGTGCAACCTTGTCATGCAAACCCACTTCTGCAGCTCCGTGACAGATTCACAGGGACAAAGGTAGAGTAACCCAATTATGTCATTCAGTAACTCATTGGATTCTGCTATTGGTTTTACTTTTTTTTTTCGAAGCCTACATGAAAATGCAAATGTTTCTGAAGCAATTCTGACCAGGATTCAGTTCTATGCTACCTGGACCAGTATACTTTTTGTTTAAAATATAATTCGGTATGGGTTGAAATCCATTCTGCACAAGTCCAGAGACATGCTCTTGAGTACTCCTTAACAATCAGATGCTGTGCTTTTTTTTTTTTTTTCCCTAAGAGAGAGAAGTTAATTTAAAAAGTTCTTCTCTGAAGGCAGATGTAAACAAAAACAGTCACCAAAGGATGAAAAACTATAGATATAAAGTTAAAATCAAATCTGGCAAGACTTGAAAATCCCTGAAAACTAAGTTGGGATTTGGGGGTATTACACTGGGCAAATGTAATGACGATTAGTGTGATGGAATAATTTGGTTGTGTGACCCTGACACTCACTTTCATGTTAACACAAAGTGATAAAATTGTGCTTACATGCAAGACTTCAGATCCACGTACAATTTACATCCACGTTTTATGTGATATGATGTATTAAGAATCCACTCCTGAGTTCTAGATCTGGAGAACCAGATGCCTGAAATTCATTTTTTAATTGAACCTGCATTTAGAGTTTGGCCCTCATCCTGTCTAACTTCAGATCTGTAAAATAACTGTATGTCCATACCTGAGTTAGATAATCTCCTTTATGTGGTATACAGAGGGTGAGAGCACCTGCATCATTCAGGTTATCTGATCTGCCCCTTACCTGCACCTTTTTAGTGCAAGAGGGATTATAAGTGCAGTGGGAAGCAATAAACAGGAGCACAGAGACACTGACCTGATACGCAAGGGATAACGGAAACAATGTCAAAGACTGAAAGTCTCCAGTCTAACTGGCGAGACATTAGGAAACTCCAGGCACAGTTTTGGAAACGGTCACTCTGGACTTCATAAAAAGAGGGAAACAAGGCAAACATGAGATTTAGGATATTCAAGGGTGGCCCTGTGGGAAAATGTAAAATGTATTAAGAAACATTTCGCGGAAGGAGAATGGGGAGGAAAAAGGAAGGGGAAGAGACAGAAAGGATGTAAAAGGGGTGGTTGAGTGTAAACTGGGAGGATCAGTGCACTTGTCTGGCTGAGCCTTGTGACCAGTCACCTCAGTCCCCAAGTGCGGCATGCCTGCAAGACAAGCGTGAGTGCTATGTGTTTGCAGCAAGCACCCAGCTGGACTAGCTGTTGAGGCAGGCACCTGTGAAGAAGGTAAGGGGGGCCAAGATCCAGGTAGGGGTGCTGGGCAGGTAGAGGGGCCGTGCCAGTGCTCAGGTGATCTGCGAATGTGCTTGCACTTGTGAACGTGGAGAGTGTGGTGCGTGTGTTGCGCTCGTGACCTTCTGCTTCTGCCAAGCCCAAAAGCTTGGTTTCCGATTTCTGTCTTCTTATAACTACTCCTGTGATTCCTCCAGAAATTCCTATAGAGATGGCATGTATGGCAGTTGTCCATGAGCATATCTCCATCCCTAATTCAAATTCCCCTATAAAATCTTCTTCTACAATGTATACCATAAAGCCATCCATAAAATCTAATCAAATAAACTATCAATAATTTTCCACATGAAAAAATGATAAAATCTTCATCTCATCCTTTCTGATCATGCAGTCTTCCCCTATGTAGACTGAGGGCCAGAACTGAGGCTTATCTTTACTTTGGTAGCTGTAAAGCACCTAGCATATGTTAAATCCTCCCATAGTTTAAGAAACAGCAATGAATAACAATCAATCACACTTGTAAAATTTATCCAACAGTACACTGAAGTCCTCAGGTTTAGATTGCTTACGTTGTTTTCTAAAATAAAAGAAATGTAAACTATTAAATGGTAGTGTCAAAAAACCTTAAGATAGTGCAGTGAAGAGAGAGAGATAAAATTTTATTAAGCAAATGCAAGTGGTTTGATTTAAACATCAAGAACCAAAATGGCTATATTAAAATTGAATGTTTGAGCAAAAAGCTACAGATACTCCTCAAATGTCTTAAAATTATGTGAAGTCACTTACAATAGTATGTCTTGCCTAAATTTACACATCTAGACATTACATGTCTAATCTGATAATGACCATATGCTGCCTCCTCAGTAAACAGAGGTAGAAATAGAAATAAGCACTTCATAAAGATCGACGACTCCTGTTTCATGATGCCTTTCTAAGTTGCTTGAAATGAAGTATTCTCTGGATACATCTATTTCACTCCACTGATTGTCTCTTTGTCTCCAGGCAATAATTTCAATTGGAAAACTGCTTTTAGATAGATAAAAAAGAAAAAAAAAACAGCCAAAAAAACAAAACAAAGTGAATTCTGTCCTTATGTCTCAGGTTTAGAATCCTGACTATGTAATGGGACCTAACGTGAGGGTTAAACTTCAATGTAGTTTTACATGTTTCTTATGCTGATCTTCTCAGGCCACATTATGATTGGTAAACCCTACCCAGTAGTGGCAGAACTCCAGTAATCTGCAACATCTGATCAAAATCAGTAATATATTACAGGAATGCCGCACACATATCTCACCCATCATATTTTAGTTTGTTGTCTTCCCCTGAAGCTGAAAAAATAAAGGTGGGTATTATTACTTTTCCTCAAAAATGGAAACTGTTTTCGAGCAAGAAAAATATTTTATTAGTTACTGAGAATTGCTCAAACTTACCAAATCAAATATCACTCCCATTTCTCATGTCTCCTTTTTACAGTGATTAGTAAATGAAAACCACATTCCACTGAAAATAGACTTAGAAAAAAAGTGTTCAGAATATTACCCATATCTTGCTGCTTTCTGAGATTTCCTTGATCCCTTGGTCATTATCTAACACACATGAAGAATCAAAGTGACGTACTTGCCCTAATCAATCTGGAGACATTCACCAGAAAGAAAAACAACTGAACTTCACCTATTTATTGCTTGAATATTCATATCTGAAGATAATTTGTTTACATTTATCTACACTGCAGGTAGGATTTGACAGTGTCATGGTCTAAGGCTGGGCTAGCTATTAAATGGATGACAGATGCTCCATGTTAACCTTTTCCCTCCCCAGAAGGGGAAAGGAAAGAGAAAAGGGAAAGAGGCTTATGGGTTGGAAAAATTAAAATAATTTTAATATAATAAGGTATAATAATAGTAACAGAGATAATAATGAAATATATACAAATACATACAAAACCAACATCGAGCTCCCCCAGTGATGATCATGTCACCCTGAATGCTGCAGGGCAGGCCCTGGGAAAGCTCAGACTGGATTCAGCAGCAGATGGGAACTGGATTCAGGAACACATGGATCGGGATTGAAGGCAGAAGAAATGGACAGAGTCCTCCTCAGACACCAGCCATAGAAGAAGAGAGCTTGACCCTCATGATCCCTCAGCTTCATACTGAGTATGACGCGTATGGGATGGAATACTGCGTTTGGTCAGTTTTGGGTCACCTGTCTGCCCTGCTCCTCCCCGCCGGAGGGTGGCGGATGTGACCACTTCTCTGCTCTTTCAGTTCCGGCGCATAAGAAAGTTAGCACAACCAAGCAGTGATCTTGGTTTCCATAAGAATAAACATAAGCAACAGCCTTTCGGCATACCATTCATACTGTTATTCCAGTGCTGACTACAAACATTGAGCCTTGTCAGTCCTAGAAGCAGATGCTGTCTGAAAAACATGCTGTTAATTTCAGAGAGTGCAGTCTGTTAGAAGAGACTTAACTGAAAAGTAAAATTACTAAAAACTAAATTGGTTCTGTCCTAGCTCAAACTAGGACATTCCACCCCTTATTGCATATCATTTGCATCATGCTCAGGTCGCTACTGCTTTTTCTGCTCAAGTAAGCTGCAAATGCCAGTGATTAAAGAACCCGTATAATACTAGTATTCATATTTTCAGTTGAAATAACAAGCGCTTTCTGAGCGGTACCCAGGCAATGTTTGTGGTACCTGACATAAATGGCAATCTTGTTCATATTTTTAAGTTGTACACTTTTTCATAACTTATAGCAGCATTTTTTAAAATAATAAAGCCAGAAACAGCTCCGCTTTCCCTAAGAGCAAAAACTTTTTCCCATTTGAATAGTAATAGGAGACAGAGTAAATTTTTTGTTGAATATTTGATTGCTCTTCATTCCCTTTGAAATAATGTTTTTTATTTGTCATTTATATACATCGATACATAATGATGTGCAGAATAAATTGTATTTGGTTAGCAATTCCTGGTAGCTTTGATCCATTACTGTATGTATTAAGTGTACAGCCTCACATTAGTAATACAATAAAGCTGAAAAGACACCTTCAGAATCCATTTTACCCTCCAGTTTTTACAAGCAACATCAAAGTGTGCAGTTTATATCAGAAATACTCCACAATTTGTCCAAACTTCTGATCATTTTACAGTACATAAGAAATAGTGTAATTGGTTGTGTTAAAATTGTTTTTGTAATTGGGACAGTGATAGACAGAATAACTCCTGAAGAAACATGTATTGATATAATTCACCATGGAAATACCAATGATGACAAAGATCAGGCACTGATGGACTAAGAAGATACTAAGTTCAGATGGTTTCTTGAATGTGAAGCCTCTGATCCTCTTCCTAAACCTGGAGAATTGAAAGCATCTACCGCAAGCCTGAGCAGGAAATTTAAGGGAGAAAGAAAGGAAGTATGCCCAGAAATCTAGAACAGGCTTCACCTGACTTAAAGCAGACATCTAATTTGGATAATTTCTATCACGAAAGTCCTTGTTTCTCTCTATCAACTATACAAGGAGTACAGAAAACTAGCTTAGAAGTAGATACTTGTATTGCAGATATCTGAAGTGGGTGTAATCAACTCGACCTCAGGCATCCAAGTAACAAATTAGTCTGGGCATTTAAAGAAGACCTTGAATTCTCAGACTATGAATAAATAAATGGATTAGTAGAACCCCTCACTCACAGTCACTTTTTCACTCTTTCAGGAGACAGATCACCTCAAAGTCACCATAGAATGACTCCGTAACACTAGCTGCAGCTTTTAAAAGAGCAGGCAGCTGCCTCCATAGGTATCTGGGAGTTTGCACGAAGCCTTTATATGATAAAACGTTGGCTGTTTAGGAAAAGTTCTTCATCTGCATATAAACCACCAATTCTCAGACTTTTGGGGCTGGCTTAAGAATTATTGTATAAATGAGAATAATTAAGTAATGTTCCCATTAATAAAGAATACCACCGATGATCACATTAGAGTTTACATTCAATTTTACTGTTTAGTATAAATTCTTTGAACAATTTTCTTTTGCGTGTCTTCAAAACACACATATCCATGCGTGTGGATTTATCCATACGTGGATATATCCATATATGTCCATATATGGATTTATCATATTATTTATTTGTGTGCACACATATATATGCATGTTATCTGCAACTGTCTTCCTAACTGAACAACAATTTTGGTTGATTAGGAAAATAAGAAAAATGAATCCCAACCATTGTTTAAGTTGTCAAGAAGATTTTCAGTTTCCTGCACACAAGAGAACATTTTCTTTTTCACTCAAAATTGAATACTTGTGTGCAGAGACATTATGAATATGCTGTGCACATATCAAATATTTTACAGATTTATAAATATTGTTGGCACAAAGAAATTGTTTTGTGATTCTGAAAATAAGGTAGTGTGGAAAAGGCCTTTGAAAGGTGTCAATAACATGGCCAGTAAATCAAAGAGCAAATGTTGGAAGTGCTTAAAGCCTATAGTACAGGAAAATAAGCACTAATGGAAAACATGTACAACTGAAACACTTTCTCTTTCACCCACAGTGGCTTGTAGATTGTTGGTCTTTTCTATTGATGTTTGTGTTTCTTTGCTGTTAAAGAAAGACTGAAAGTTTTATTTGTAAATCCCATTAGATTATATCTCCAGGTACCTTTCAAATCACTGTGCCTTCAAAAACAGGTTATACCAAGTTTTCAAGCATATGGGGTTTTACACTCTGGACAAAACTCAATTGGAAGGGACGTAGGAATACTAATCTTGTAAATTCGTGACCCTGACGACTGAACAAGTCAGGAGAATGACAATGAGCAGTTCTGTTTTGTAAGGTAGACTATGGTCCTAACAGCTAGGAATACAGCAGAGTTTGGCATCAGTGATGACAGAACACCTTTTACACAAATTTGTTTTATCTATCTATCTATCTACTTCCTGTTTTTCAGTTTGGCTTCAGCTACTAGGAGCAGCAAACTCTGATTTTTCTGAAAGCTATACCCAGAAGAGTCCATCTTATATGAATCATACAGGTGCCCACATGGATGTCAGTCTTATCACCAGTCTGAACACTTCTTTCCATGAATTTTATTGAACGGTTCAAGTAAAAGGAATATACCGCATGACATTTCCAGGTACTCAAAGCTGACATATTCCTTTATGTGAGATAGCTATAAATGATTGCTTATGAACAAGAACCAGATTACCTGTTACTCATGTTAATTGTTAACATTATTCTGAACAACAAATATATTTGAGTACATCACAATCATCTTCTGGAGCAATGATGTATGTGAGAATAGGTGAAGTTTTTCTCACAAAAAAAATTCAGTATTGTTTCTCATAGCTGTACAGTGTACCATTATTTTTTATATATATACTGATCTTGTAAATGTGAGTAACATATTTATCCTCAAAAAGACATGGGACTAAGTATAAAGAGAGTTCAGATACTATATGCTTTGGGAATACATTATNGTGTACCATCATTTTTTATATATATACTGATCTTGTAAATGTGAGTAACATATTTATCCTCAAAAAGACATGGGACTAAGTATAAAGAGAGTTCAGATACTATATGCTTTGGGAATACATTATTTTCTAAACAAAAAAAAAACCAAAATCCCACCCTATAAATACAAAAGCACCATTACTATAAATTTGATTTGATTTTTAACATTCACTTTCCTGCAATTTGTTTAATCACTGTTTATCTTAGGGGAGAGTCCATGGAATCAATATGCTGTGCAATAACTAGCTGACTGTACGATCTATTTAACACTACCTTGTTATTTCCTTCTGTCACTGTTTAAAGCTGGGCTGGCTATTAAACGGATGACAGGTACTCTTTGTTAACTCTCTCCCTCCCCAAAATGGGGCAGGGAAAGAGAAAAGGGAAAGAGACTGATGGGTTGGAAAAGTTAAACAGCTTTAATCTAACTACAATAAAAATGTATAATAATAATAATAATAAGAAAAATAATAATGAAATATATACAAATATACAAATATGTACAAAACCAATATCGAGCTCCTCCCCTCCCCGATGACCAATACGTCACCCGGACACTGCGGGGCACACCCCAGGAAAG
>VZSC01004050.1:88548-102952 GCA_013398225.1 Steatornis caripensis
CTTAACTAACAAGCAAAGTTACTAAAAGAAAATTAGTTCTGTTCTGGCGCAAACCAGGACACCTTCCTTCTTTTTTTTTTTTGTCATGGTCACTCTTACTCTTTCCACCCACTGCAGAAAAAGTCTAACTCCTCAAAGCAGGAACTGTGCCATCCTCAGTGTTCATAATTCACCTGATACAGGCAGCTGCCAAACCTTGAAGGATTTTTCTTTCTTTAACAATTGCATTACACGTGAAAACATGTATTATTAACTCGCACTGATTTTAGCAGAGGTAACTGAAGAAAGTCCATATAAATATCAAATCAAAATAATCAGACATGAGAAAGAAGCAACATTAATTAAAAAGAGACATTAATTAATATTTGATCCTCTCTACCTTTAAAATACAAAATCTTATAAGCAGCTGGAACAGATGCTATAGATAGATACACTATAAAGCTCTGAGGTTTTTTTCCTTTCTGTGGCAAATGATGCATCTGTTCCTACTATGTTTAGTCTGTCAAATAACTTCTATCAGAAGAAACCAAATATAAGTGCCTCAGTAATGGAAGAGCTTAGTTAATTCATTGATAACCAAATGGGGAAGACAGAAAACATTAAATATTATAATTTAAAATGTTCCCATGGTCCTTTTTATAGGAAAAAGTAATTGCATGGATGTTAAATATTCACACTGCAAAGTATTTCTGAAAAATTGCCCATGTTAAATTTGTCCCCCATCAAGTTTCTATTTTCTAGCACTAGAACACAGTCCAAGAAATATTTGGGTTTGACTTGGTCTTTTGATATTAATGCAGGCTATAAGAAAACCATCTCAAATAAAAAATATCTCAAAGAATAATCAAGTTTATTTTTCAGTCTTGCTACAAGATGACCACTCTATTGAGACTGTGGTGACCTCACTGTGACTATTCAATGAGTCTGTAATGCTTCACAGTGAAGCTTTTTGCTTTATGCTAATCAGCATTCATTATTTGCAATTAAAAACATGTGCTTTTATCATTTCACAAACATTTGATTGTGACAGCTAATTCAATGCTAGCTTTGTCTTCAATTTCAAAGAAGAAGTGTAAACCAATTGAATCACAGTTACTATGATGACATAAATTTACTATTAAGGATATAGACAATTATCCTATTGCAATGGTAAGGATCCATGTAGGTCATACTCTTAAGGGAGTCTATATCCTGGCATAGTAATGCAGTGTAGCGCTGTTAATCTACAAACCCTGCTATCTTTTAACTAAGCTGTCTCTCTAGCAGCCAGTCAGGCCAATATTAAACTTTTTATAGTTTTTAAAACAGAAGTGCTTATTCATCTCATAAATGACATCATTACGTTTTGAGAATATGAAAAAGCTTTAATTAAATAATTTCTATATTTTATTTAAAGATGTCGTTAGGTTTTAAAGAAATATTAGACACACATTTTGGATTTTTATTACTTTGGTTTTTAAAATGTTTCTTTGCTGAGACAGTTTGTGTATGCTATTCTATTTTCTTTGTAGACATTTATAATTTTTTGCTGTATTTCTATTTCAATTATAACATCAAAGCTTAGGCAGGAAATGCCATATTCTGGTGTCTTTTTCTGCTTCACTGTCTGTGGGTGATGTCAGAAAGTTTCTGAAATGTTCGACATCATTGACACAAGCACTATAATATTCCTCTACATCTTTTTGTATTTATGAGAATGTAGTGATGCCTATGAAGTATTTTAAATTTTAAGGTTGTCTGTCAGTTACTTCAAGCACCCAGTTAGTTATCCAAAGATTACCTTCTGCTTCATTGGATTTGAAGTCTACAATCTCCCTTCTTTCTAGTGCTTGACAAAGATACTAGCATGGATGAAAATCAGTTAAATAAACAGTATAGCTTATTCCCATCACTGGAAGAGACTGAAGGTGGGTATGTTTTACAGACCAAGGAAATTTCCTGTTTCCGCGTGCAGTGCTCATGTAGTCAGTATCACACTCACATCTGTGCTTAGCAAAATGAAAATCAGGCAGTAGAGTATGGCTATGCACATGTACAACCGTTTGTTTTCATTCATGAGTAATTCTAATGTTGAAACTGGTATACAGAATTTGAAATAAAAAGCCTATTATTTTGAAAAGGTAGGTGTTTATATACATCTTTGTAGTCAAGATATGCTAAAACAGCAGAAGCATGTAATCTGCTAATGAGTTTTTCAATTTTGTTTTAAAAGCCCACAGAGACACGTCAGGACAACCCTCTGTAAACTATGAAAGCTGTTAAGTGAACACCTGATTGACAGCAAAATTCCAGTATCTTAGTAATAACATCTTGCTGTGGCAGCACTGAAAGACATATTCTCTCACTAACAAAACCAGAATCTCCTTTGTTCTTTTAATAGTTACATGTAATGAATTGTTTATTGTCCTAAGGAAAGTAAATTAACAAGTAAAGGCACCTATTGAGACTCTGCAAAGTGCTTGTGTTTTGAAGTGTCCGTAAACTGTTACCCACAAGTCTTTCCTAAACTTCAGTCACTGTTTTAAGAATAAGCGGCAACTGGTAGTTATCCAGTTTATCAGTTCAAGCGTTCTCTTAATTCTTTTGTTAAATACTACCAGTATTTCCTCCTAGCTTCAAGTAATCTCATGTAGTTTCAATGTGTCTGTGAAAATCTTGTCTCCAACAAGGTATCTCACATTTCTCGTGAATTAAATGTCTGTTTTTCATAATGCCTAACAACAGTGGAAAATAATGAGCATCTTTTTTCTTTGATGTATACATAGTGCACAAGCAGTCTTACAAGACCTTTAATAATACTTAACTTGTACGTATGCCTTACACTAATAATTTTTAAGTTAATTTTATTCTTAAGAAGAAAAGACAGTGCAAGAATAAAGTAAAAATAGAGGAAAACACAAAGAAGGGTTAATATATTGGTGCAGGAGTAATAGGCCACATTATGGTTGCCCTTCCCAAAGCATCAAATGAAAGAATTTGAGAAAAGCACAGCTTAAGAAAGACACAGATTTATTTACTAAGTTTTATTGATTACAAAAAACATTTTCTGACAAAAATAGGTCTTAGAAACATTTTTTGCTTCATCAAAAATGTTTGCATTTCTGCCAGCTTTCCCAAGTTTCTCTCAGCTAGTAGCTAATCAAATGGAACAAAAAAATATTTCACTTGTATTTGTCCAGAAGATTTTGTTCCATCATTTCAGCTGATGATTCATGCTTTAATGACCTCCATGCTAGATGAATGGGATTCAGAACTATCATTCCCATCTCATCGTAATAGAGTGAAATGGCTTTCATCATCATCAGTGTTGTCTATGGCAAATAATTACAGGAGTCTTCTACCCAGTTTTCTGCATTTGCACAGAACCCTGAGTAAAATTCAAAGCCCTGCTATCATTCTCCAAGAAAACTCAGGACCATAAAACTTAGAATGTTGCTTCCAAGACAATAATCCTACTAAATGTCTTTAGATTTCACTTAATCAATTTAATTTTCTATAGTCACAACAGATACAGCAATGAGAAAGAAAGAAGAAAGAAAAGCAGGGTCAAGTAATCCACTGGCTGCTTCAGAGTAAAGAAAAATCAAACTAGAACATAAAGAAAAATTTAAAACTTACAGGGCAATAAGGACCTAGCACCAAGGAAATCATGAGTCAGAAGAAATCTGAAGACACTGTCAGAGCAAGAAATACAGACTGCTAGTAGCTTCTCTAAAGAGACAGTGCAATGGTAACAGCACTGGCCGTGAGTAGATGCCTGCTGCGTGGAGACTTCTTCAAGACTGAAAACGTCAGTGTTATTGGATTTTCCAACTGGATTGTGTGGACACGATTGTTCCTATTTTAATTGGCTAACAGCTGATCTGGAAGAAAGGGGTTCAATTTTAAAAGTGTAAATTTTCATAAATTAAGCATATTGGTTAGGATATTGTGATGAGATTTCTGGTGGGCTTCTCAGGCCTTGTACCCTCTCTCTGTTTCTGCGTAGAGTGAAGAGCAGACAGCGTAAGGATCTGTACATGAACTGTACCCCATAATTATAGGAGCTGGCTGCTTTAGTCTTTCCTCTACCACATGTCAGGAAGTATTTTCATTGACTGGGCACGTCTGCATACCTGTGACACTGTCAGAGTACAATGTTCACAATTTAATCTGATTACTGAGTCTCTAGGAGTCTATGAAGTAAGGAGCAGCCTTCCTTCAATCCTAGAAATAGTGGTTTTGGAAGATCTTGACAAAAGGTGGCATTTCTGAAACTGTGTTCTTCATCTGGCTTTCCAGGAAACAGTTATCTATTGCCTGATGGTCTTTTTGTAGTACCTGATGTTTGAACCTATTGCTTTTTTTGCCTTAAATTAAATGTGGGAAGAGACTGCTCAAGTACAGGTAGGAATAAACAGAACATCATGCATAGAAAAGGTAAAGGAGATGCAAAGAAGAAAAGTTAACAGCAGGAATGAAATGAGAGCATTTTATCAGCCTACAGCTATGCATCCAGCCTAGTCAAGTTAAAAGGTAACACTCAGGAAGACTATCGGCTCATCCAAATGCAGTCCCTCAAGTGTAAGGAATAATTTTCTGTTTGGCCTGTGGGAAGCGAGCTGTAGCTAAAGAGCAAGCAGTTCTTTTGGAGATCTATGTAAATGCACCTTAGGTAACTAACTTAGGAAAGAGGAGTTCAGATTTGAAAATTATCTGCAGGCATTTATAGAAGGCATTGATCTCTTAGGTAAAATAAACTATTTCTAATGTTCTTTTGTCAACTCCAATGCTGCTTTGGAACAGTAACAGCCATATATTTAGCTGTCTTCTTGTCACTAAAAAAAAAAAAAAACTGGTGATTTGAGTTGTTTTTTCAACTAACTGATATCACAGTGGAGAAAGTGTTATCAGCCCAATGTCATGTCTATTTAAGCGAACTTTATAATAGAAAATGTTTTTTAGCCCTCAGTGAAACCTCTTCCATATCACTGTGTGTTTATTNTTCAACTAACTGATGTCACAGTGGAGAAAGTGTTATCAGCCCAATGTCATGTCTATTTAAGCGAACTTTATAATAGAAAATGTTTTTTAGCCCTCAGTGAAACCTCTTCCATATCACTGTGTGTTTATTTAAAAACAAAGAAACAAACAGAAACATGTGTTTAGCCTATCAAAAAAGAAACTATGCTGATAGGAAATATCTTTGCCTGATACAAACAGCTCAATAGAAACATGAGGAGAAAGAACCATAAAATGAAAGACAGTAACATCACAAGACTAAATGCAACTTTACTGGTCACTTATACCTGTAAGCTGAAAATTGCAAAATTTATTGATCATGAAAACAATCTTGGGGAAAAAAACCCTAATGTGAGCAGCATAGTTCCTTATGAGAAAGTCTATAAAACTTGGGGTATCTGGGGACTGGAGTCAACCGTCCCTTAGGTTCCTTCCAGTCCCGTGTTCCTGGGGAACTTTGCTAGTTAGTACTCTTTGGTAGCACACAAAGGTCCCAAACGTAAGTAGGACCTGGTATGTTCCCATTCCCTAGCCATGCCCCAGTTTCCATAGCCATCTTCATTCTTTCCACTACCCTAATGGCAGAAAAAGTGATAAGCCAGAATCATGCCTGCTATTAAGAACAGAATTTTATATTATATACTTTTAAAATAAATACATTTTGTCTTGCTTGTTCTTTTCAGCTGTGGAAACAATGACTCAAATATGAGAAAATCATAGGAGCATCCTTATAAACAGTAGCATGCTCAGATAAGACTATGATATATATTCTCTACTCTCACGGGAAAAAAATAGAGCTAATACAACCAGCATTATGCTTGAAAAGGAACGCATTTAACATTAAATAAATTCAGAAACAAACATTTCCTTTTTCTTTTTTTTTTTCCCTCACAAACAAACTCCAAGGTTGGTTTGCTGGATGAGTGAAAAACAGATGGTATGTTTACTGTCATCACTAAAAAAATGTTTCTGTCACTGACTTTTCTTTTCTTTGGTGCAAGCAGTCTCTGGTAGTTTAGTAGGCTTTTGGGGATTGCCTTAATCAAACCTGTGAAACCAACAGAAAGATTTCCTTTTGAGTGTCGTTCATTAGTTATTCATTCTTTACTTTATGGGAGCCAACTGTTACATACAGTTTTCTTCATATTTAACAAATAACTGAAAAAAATAGGTCTCTTAATTAATTGGAAGAACAATGTGATTATTTTTTTTAAGTAATTATGAAACTGTATGAATTCTCCTGCCCGGAAGAATGCAATCAGAGCTTATAAAGACTAATTAGCTCAGTTTTGTCACAGACACGTGAGAACCCGAAGCGTCAATTATCTTCTGTCTCCTGAAATATGTTAAGACATCATATATAGAAGTTGCCATTAACACCTCCTGCTGTTGCTGTGAATCACTTCAGTTCTGTCATACGCAGTACGTTAAAGCTTTGGATTAAGGTCCACAAGAGCAATACGAGCGTGAAGACAGCTGCAGACTTCTTGTCTTCAGGCAGTACCTTCATTTAACGTTGTTGTATACCACTTACCTTAGAATATGCAATTTAGTGATCACATTTCTTGGATACTGAGAGAGATGGCCTGCTATTTACAAATAAAATTATTTCCCCTTAGATGATGTCAAGCTTTCATTTGAGGAGGAAGAAATTCTGTTTATTTCAGGAAACTTAAAATAACAGTAATTCCCCAACATACATCCCTTGTATTTTAATAGAAATTAAATTCGATTAGCAGAAAATTTATTAATAAGAATAAACACTATACATAGAAGTCAGGATTAGGTAGTCACCACAATTCTGAATACATGAATATAAAAATATACATATGTATATGACTACACATAAACGTTATCAACCATTCCAAAGCTGCAACAGTGTTGGAAGCTAGGTTCAGAACTCCCTGCAAAAGACAAGGCAAATATTCACTGATACCGCTTTTATCATCTTCATTGGTTACAGGAGTGGGTTTTTACTTCGTCAACAATCACATAATATATAACAGCTGAGTATGTATATGTGCATGTGCATGTGTGTAAAGCACACGCCTGTTCCTACTGTATTATGTGCCGTATGAAGTGATTTAAATACAAAAGTAATATATATCCTTATTTAGAAAAAAAGAAAAATTTTCTTTCTTTGCACTTGTGTGTAGGAAGTTGTGCAGAATTAACCATCTTTTCTAAACAACTTCCAAGACAAATCCCATGTGTTCTCTGCTCCTTTCCTTGCCATAGTTTCCTCTTCCAAACATTGCTGCAACTGTATTAGCATTTCAATGTTTCAAAACATCTGATGCAAATATGAAATAGGACTCTTTTTCTGTGTCTGATACTATATTAAAAGTTGCTTCAGGAAAGCTGACAGCAAAAGAGATTCCTGCTATCTGATTCACAAGAAGACTCAACTCCATCCTGAAGAAACAGATGGCTTCAGTTAACTCTTTGCTTTTATGGTTAAATACACAAATGTTCCTTATCTATCTTTTTTCTAAAACTGGAAGATATAATACTGTTTCCCACACAACACAGAGGCCTGAAGCGGGCCCAGATATTTCTAGAAATGGTGAAAAAAAATATGGTGTAGAATCTACCTTTCACTTTTCTGCTTGAAAATATCTCAGGGATACATGTGGAATACACAGTCACACAATGCAGCAATAAGGAATAAAATTTTTCTTTCAGGCATGCATTGTGAAACTGCTCAGTCATCAACTTATATACTTGTGTGTCCAAGGTGACATTGGCCAAAAATACTTAAAAACAGAGCCTGAAAGATATCTGGGCTCTTAACTGACACTTTAGAGGGTGTTAAGTGTCTTTATAATGTTAAGCATCTGGGCATTAATGACTTAGAGATTCAATTTTCAAAAGTAACTTAAGTAATTAGAAGCCCAAGTTGAATTGAATTGTAATTAGTCTGAGGTTCCAAAGGGCCATATTTTTGAAGCTACTCAAATATCTTGAATTGTGACTGATTGGTTAGAGAGATTTCTAAGAGAATAAGAGGTATAAGGGAATAAGAATTCACTGTAAAAACAATTTAATTTTCACTTCTGAAAATGGACTTGTGTTCCTATATTAATGGAACACTTTTGAAAACATTAATGTAGTCATAAATTGTGTTGTTGGGCAATAAAAATGCATTCTCTGCAGCTTTAAAATACTGATTCTTTATCCTTTATATCCAAACAATCTATTTATATTTTTCTTGAGGCATCAAAATGCTTTAAAATTCCGAAAGTGCTGCTCACCATTTCAAAAGAAAAATATGCGGGACTAGAAAAACACACACTACCGTACAGCTGGTGAAATTTAATTACAGTTACTTGTAAAATTCTTTGAGATCTCAGGTAAAATGGACTATAGAATTGCACATGATGATGATGGTGTTGATGATCGTGTTGCGTCTGTGTGGCGGGGCTTTGGTAGCAGGGAAGGGGCTACACGGACAGACGGCCCCTGTAAGAAGCTGCTTGAAGCTCCCCCAGCTCCAAGTCGGCCCCACCTCAGGCTGAGGCCGGGCTGTTTAGAGACCATAGGTGGCCCTCTGCGATAACGTATTTAAGGAGGAGACAAAGGAGCGGTTGTTGAGACCTGCAGCCGAGGAAGAAGGGGGATGTGAGAGAAATAAGAGAAATATGCAGATATTCCCTATGCAGATAGCGGGAGTCAGTGAGGAAGGAGCAGGAGGAGGCAGCCGGAGCCGAGATTCCCCTGCAGCCCATGGAGGATCACGGTGGAGCAGCCCATGGAGGACCACAGCAAGGCAGAGATGGACCTGCAGCCCATGAAGGACCACAGTGGAGGAGAGAGAGACCTGCAGCCAGCGGAGGACCCCACACCAGGGGAGGTGCCTGCTCATGAAGCAGACCGTGATTCTGTGGGCAGCCCATGCTGGGTCGGTGCGTTCCTGAGGGACTGCGCTGTGCAGGAAGGACTCATGTAGGAGGGGTTTGTGAGGGACTGGCTGCCATGGGAGGGACCGCATGCTGGAGCAGGGGAAGTGTGTGAGGAGCCCTCTCTGCCTGAGGAGGAAGGAGCGGCAGAGACAATCTCTGGTGATCTGACTGCACCCCCCATTCCCCGTCCCCCTGCGCCACTGAGGGGGGAGGAGGGAGAGACATCGGGAGCGAGGGCACTTGAGACCGGGAAGGAGTGAGGGGTGGGGGGAAGGTGTTTTTAAGATCTGGTTTCACATCTCATTATCCTACTCTGTTTTGATTAATGACAAATTAAATCGATTTTTCCCCAAGTTGAGTCTGTTTTTTGCCCATGATCATACTTGGTGAGTGAACCCTCCCTGTCCTTCTCTCGACCCACCAGGTTTCATTACATTTTCTCCTCATCCCGGTGCAGGGGAAGGAGTGAGTGAGTGGCCATGTGGTTCTTTGCTGCCGACTGGGCTCAAACCACAACAATGATGATGATCATAATTGATTCTAGGAGCTACTTGTGTTTCCATACAAATTGCACTGTTTTCAAAGTCTATGCAATGGGCCTGAAATAGATTTTCTCTGTTGTGTTCAGACAAATTTTGGGACTGAAGCAACATGTGACATAGTGGTCCAACTCACTCAGTTACTGTCTGCAGTAAAAGGTATGCATTCCTCGGTGAAGTCAGAGACAAAACTAAATATGCCATTTTATTTAAGCTGATAAAGACCAGAAAACAGATGTTTTGATGCCCGCAGAATGTATGCCATTTTCATGACAAGACAGCACTTGCTTTTTCATTCCTACAAACAACTGAATCGTTTAAATGTTCATTACTCAGTAAACCATTGAGACCTGTATTGCAATCACTTCATCAAAGATGTGCTACAGGGAATAGGGAAAGGGAGAATTTCTCATGACAGTACTAGCAAAAGTCAGTTTGAATGCAGATTAACATTCCCTTGATCGCTGAGCTAGACAGCAAAGCTGAAGAGACAGAGCCAACTAGGTCAGAATATAGCTAACATTAAGTATGGAAAAAAATAAGGCTGTGCTATTATAACTAATCGTACTGTGGCTGCTCAGCTCAGGTTGTATTCCTTCTTTTTACTAAGTCTGGGGTAACCATACCATTAGCCATACTCATGCCTCAGCAAGGAGATAGAGAAATGCTTGTATCACCTGTAAGTAGGTCTGGGAGCTGAATTCTTTGCCTGCATGTAGTTTGGGAGCTGCTGCTACTCTCAGTGGTGATATAGTATGAAAGTGTTCAGTAAGAGGCAACACGGATAGTAATCAACTTCCTAAACCTAGGTATTCTGGGCTATCCAAGATATCAGTGAGGAAGATATGAAACAGGATGCAGCAGCAGAAGACAGAGGACATTTTCAGTGATCTAAGGTTAGGGTAATTGATTACCACCCAGTTTGCCCTGAAACATTTATCATTTCAAAGCAGAGCAAAGGAAGCTGAACCGCTGTGAGGCAACATAACTTGCTCATGATTATACAGCACAAAGGAAATGTTAGGGGTAGGAAATGTGTCCAAAATCCCAGTGTGGTGCTTGCAATGGCCAGATGTTATCCAGAGCTGAAGAATCTCACAGCATGTGCAACCACAGACAGTTCCAGGCGATTATTTCTGGAAAACCCCTAAAATAATAGTTCCCCACCTTGTAGCCACTTAATCATGGGTTGGGGAAGGCGTATTGTATTTTTCCTTTTCCCAAAAGATATGATCACTATTCTCAGTGTGTTACTCTCACTGCCTTGAAGGATTTTACGTATTATTGTCTTTTGTGGTCAATTTTGTTGTATGTACATGAGCAGTTCAAGCCTTCACATTATTTTTTTTTTCCTTTCAACTCAAAGTGTTAAATATAGTGAATGTTCAATTAGAAAATCAAGGGATTTTCAAAAAACGATTTCTGTGAGAAGTGGAAAAGGACAAATATAGATGAAAAAGATGTGAGGTGAAGAAGACTTCTGTTGAGAATGAAGATTCAGGAGTATGGAGAGCTTGATGAAGGAAGTACTCATCAGAGAACAAAACAAGAAGGAATCAGTCATACCAAGAAAAATGTAAATCAGTCTTGGATCAAAGTCTGACAGATTAGTTTTTACATATTTTTACACTGCTTTGTACATGAATTATCTGTGGTCTTACTGTAAGTTTTGAAACATACTATATAGCAATAGCAAAAGTAGACGTGCATTAAAAATCAAAGCTTCTTGATAGCTCACAGGTATTTTAGATCTCACCTTAATTTTTCATTTATCTAATTATACACATCATTTCAAGTATGATACAACTTTCTGAAAAAACAGAGAATAGGCTTATAACTCAGGAAAAAATTAAAGCATTTGCCTTTCAAACTCTGTAGATAAATGTTAAGTGAAGATACGCTCAGTTGGCTGTGATCTGCACCCTCAAGGAAAAAGAAAAATGAAATGTGGCTACAAAAACAGCAGGAGCTTCTGATAAAGAAAGTAGAGAAAGGGCTAAGACTGCAAAGAGATTCAGCTGCCACATTAGCTGTCTGTATGCAAAACGTGGATGCTCATTCTTCCCCTTTGCTCAATTCCCTGCAATGTTTACTTATCTTTTGAAGTAGAGCAAGTAAAATTTTAACACAACAAGGTCTCCAAGAAAGTTTGTTTCAAATCAAGCAACACACACCCCCTGATTGAAGTCTCACAGCTAAGACCTGCTGGGATTTGTAAGCTAGGAGCATCTCGTGCTCTGTTGCTAGTGCACGTGGTCTGGTACTCTACAAGATCAGTACCTATAGATGAAAAACAGACGGAAAGAAAACCTCCCTGTATCCACGGATCACTGGTTTGAGTACTTGCCTGGAATGGAGGATACAAGCATTAAACTTCTCCTCCTGCTGCTAGTAATTTGGGTACTACTATAACCAGAAGGCAATAGATATTCGGAGTAAAACTGAGCTTTTTATAGTTGAATCAATGGTCACAGGATCAGACAGAATACAAGCTACAATGCTGTGGCCTGGGCATTGAGCTGCACAAATGTGAAGTTTATTTCACTGTCTTTTCTATCTCATACTTTTCAGTTTCAGAATAATTTTTCTTCACTTTTTCCCTCTTTTTCTTTCTTTCCTTCATTATGCTGTCCAGTGAAGATCCGCTTTCAGATGAGAAACTGAAAATATCTTAACATTAAACAACATTTTAAGCCACTGTCTCAATTGCATGAAGCAGGAAACAAGTGAAAGGTGTAATGGGACTAATATTTCTCAAACTTATTTTCTGTCTTGTTACTAGATTTTTATACTACGTGGAGAGAGAAGAAACTGACTTTAAAATAAATATATTACTCCCTTGTCATGTTCTGAAAGAAAAGGGCAGAAAAGAGTCCAAGAAAGAGTGGCAAATTTTGTTGTGAGTGTGCAAAAAATTAGGTGCCTTTAAGTAGACACTTAAATGTGAGGTTTTCCTAGAGATCAGTTTAAATATTTTCCTAGCACTTCTCACTGGGTAATCAAAGTGGTACCGCTAAAAGTATACTGACCCCTTGTAATGCCTAGACAGTTCAGAGCTCAAGCTGTAGAACCTACCTGGTCACTAAATGCATAAGGTCCATCTTTAAAGAATACCATAGCATTCAGTACATTCAGTACCCAAATCCCGTTTATAGATCCAGTCCTATATTGTCAAAAGTTGCATTTTCCTTTGAGTAGGAAAAGCAGACACTAAAATCATAGCATAGAGAACACATTGTCTATTTAAAGTAAATGAAAAATCATGTAGATTGATTGAAATTCGGCATTTGATTGAAAGAAGAGTCCTCAGCCTACAAATCATGGGTTTTCCACGGCAAAAGGAGGAGCTGTATTTGATTGCCTGTGCTCAAGAGCTATTTAATGAGAACTGCAGGAGATAGTCTACATTGCTGTACATTGAAATGGAAAAGATGCATGAAGACAAGCCCCTTGTCACTGAAAGACAAAAGACCAAAGGCAATTATTATTAAATCACTGTGATAGCAAGACAAAGATTGAGTTCTGCAAGCAACAAAGAGATTGGAAAATGTTAAATGTAGGCCAATACAAAACTCTTAGCACAGGATCAGGTTTTGTGCACTGAATCAAGCCAGAGAAAACATTCTCTAAGTCAAAATATATAAGTACAATATAATTTTGTCCACACATACACCTGGCATTCACATTTTTTCTAATTCATGGGTCTTTGTCAAACTGGCTTATTATAGCTCAGATGGTTACCAAAGTACTCTATGTACCGGCATTTGCTATGCAGGTATCCAGTTAAAAGTATGTTGAGTCCTGTGTGATCCACTATACTATATATTATACTGTTCACTACTAAACACAGCTTTGAAAATAGTATCTTCCATGGAAGAAATAATTTTCAGAATATCTACGTGTAGATCTCTCCATTCTGATGTCTTGATGGTGTGAATGGATAAAGAAAATTCCCAAAGGATAACAAAGAGCAGTTCAATGGTATACATTGAAAAAAGACTCTACAAGTGGTATAAAAATATTTCATAGGTAAAAAAAGTTTATAAAAAAAATTAAATGAAAATAGACAAAAAGTATAGATGTTTTGCTTATCCCCAAAACATACACAAATATTAACATGTTTCACCACTGCTTTAATTAAACTGACACTGATATGAAAATATGACAACTCTTAGAAAGCATTCATTAATACAACTATTCAGGGCAGGAAAAGAACACAAGCTAGAATAACTAGACAAAATAATCTTTAAAAAGTGGAGAATAAAAATTCAAGAACAGAAGTATTAGATTTGCTATAAATAATCTAAAAAAAGATTAAACTCAAAAGGAACTACATTCAGAAAAGTAAAAGTAGAAATATCTAGGTATCCAGTTGAAGTATCGAGGTATATTAATGCAAAAATTTATTCATCTTAGAAGCTGGTAGGTAAAAAGCAAAAATAAATGGAATTAAAAGAAACAGAAAAAAAATAGGCTAGGCAGCAAAGCCACCCCTGACAGCAAAGATAACTGACAAAAATATAAATAACCTTTACCTCTATATGATCATTCAATGCCACCCACACACCCAATCCTGAAAAACACGCATGGCATCAGTTTGTCTCATTGAAGAAGAGTATTTGGATCCTACAGCTGCACCTGTGGTATAGCCTCATATCAGTGGATTTGTGCAGGATGTGCTCAGGCAAGAACATAGTCTTATGCTTCTATATAGGTTAATGCAAACATTCAATGGACGTTTTGCAAGAAGAAGAGTTCAATGACAGTGTTTATCATTGTATTCATCAAAATAGCCAATACCACAGGAAGAAAAATCAGTAAAATCCAGACTACTTTGCCATTTGCTGGGATTGCCCAACAGTATAAAACTGAGGCATTATTATATTATTATTATATTACATTTATTTATTTATTATATTTATATATTTATTTTATATTTTTATAAATAAATACACTTATTTA
>VZSC01004050.1:118550-151891 GCA_013398225.1 Steatornis caripensis
CCCGACTTCGCACGCAGCAGCAAAATTGGCAGAAAACCCCAAACAACCCAAACTATGTAGATATACGTATATATGTATGTTTGTTGTTTGTGGGGGGTTATTTCCCCTCTCAGCTCCGATCTCCACAGATCGGAGCAGCCGTGAAAACTTTTGGGTCTTTTTTTTTTTTTTTATTGCTGATGCCGACGCGGCTTGTAGCACAGAGCCGCGAAAAAAAAAAGGAGATGGGTGGTTAACAAGGGGGGAGAAGCGGGGAAAATCCCCCTCGCGGGGACGAAGCCCGAAGTGCCTTCAGGGAGCGCGNAACGAGGGGGAGACGGGAGAGGGGGTGAGGGACGTGTTTCACGTTGCTGCTGCGGAAAGGGAAGGAAGGGAGCGGGCAAAATATTTGGGGGGTTGTGCAGGGGGATGCCCCGGCTTGGGATGTGCTTGGGGGTGGGTGATGCTGGTGAGGAGTGGGGCGAGCTTGGGACGTGTGCGGCCGGGGGGCAGGANGTTTCCGTACGCGGCGGGCTGGCGACGCGCTTGCTAACGCGGGCAACTTCCTCCGCGCGGCCTCCCCACGGCTCCTCTCCGCGACTGCGCTTACAGGGCGGCAGCCAGAGGGGGACCGCGGCGGGGCGGCCTGGGGGCCGGGGCGGCGGGGGGCCCGCGGCGGGGGCTGGGGCCGTCGGCTGCGCGGCCNAAAATATTTGGGGGGTTGTGCAGGGGGATGCCCCGGCTTGGGATGTGCTTGGGGGTGGGTGATGCTGGTGAGGAGTGGGGCGAGCTTGGGACGTGTGCGGCCGGGGGGCAGGAGACACGGAAGATGGTAGGCTGGGGCACAAGTGCTGCTGGTGTTGGGGAGAGGCGGGGTGCCCCTGGGCAATCCGTGGCAGTGCTTATTTGCCGTGGGGAATGCAGCTGGTGTTGCCTGGAGGGTGCAGATGGTAGTGCCCTGGAAGTAGCTGCTGTACTGGAGGGGGAAGATGAGGGGAGAGGGAGAATGGCTTCATGTTGCAGATGCTGTGCTCCCCGCTCACAGTGGCATTGAGGGAGGCAGTGGGCAGGGGGGTCTCTGCGTCCTGCCTCCCCTCTTTCTTTAACGCCACCCCCTCCCCACACCCCTGTGCTCCTCTCTCCCCAGCACTTGCTCCTCTTCCTGCTCTTCGTTGGACCTTTCAACTGCTTTGCCAGTTACAGCCGCGCCACCGAGCTCTTCTACAGCCTCAACGAGGGGCTGCCTGCTGGGGTGCTCATTGGCAGCCTGGCCCGTGACCTGCGGCTACCGACAGCTGGTGGGCAGCGCCCTGCGGCCTCCCAGCCCCCATTCTCCTTCACCCTAGCCTCCCGTGGCTTGGGGGGACAGTATGTGCGGCTGGACAACCGCTCCGGGGAGCTGCATACCTCGGCCATGGAGATAGACCGGGAAGCTCTGTGCGTGGAGAGCAGTGAAGCCACCATCATCGGGGGAGCTGCTGCTGTTTCCTCCTCCTCCTCCTCTTCACCCTCGTCTGAGTCATGCCTGCTGCTGCTGGACGTGCTGGTGCTGCCGCAGGAGTACTTCCGCCTGGTGAAGGTAAAAATTGCTATCCGAGATGTCAACGACAATGCACCACGCTTCCCTGTGCCCCACATCCACCTCTCGGTGCCTGAGAATGCACCTGTGAACACCCGCCTGGCTATCGAGCACCCTGCCCTCGACCCTGATGTGGGCACCAACAGTGTCCAGACTTACCGCCTGCGAGACAACTACGGTGTCTTCACGCTGGACGTGGAGGAGAATGAGAGCGGGGAGAGGACTCCCTACCTGATTGTTATGGGGGCTCTGGACAGGGAGGTACGGGGGGAGTACGTCACAGTCATCGTTGCTGAAGATGGAGGGACTCCTCCACTCGTGGGCAGTGCCACTCTCACTATTAGCATCAGCGACATCAATGACAACTGCCCTCAGTTCAGCGACTCACAACTCAATGTCACCCTTTATGGGAATTCCAGTCTAGGGACACATGTGACTACTGTCCACGCAGTAGACGTAGACCTTGGATCCAATGCCCAGATCACTTACTCCTACAGCCAGAAGGTCCCCCAGCCATCCAGAGACTTGTTCCATCTGGATGAAAGCACAGGAGCCATCACACTCTCCAGTAAAGTTGATGGGGACACTCTAAGCCTCCACAGGCTCATCGTACTGGGCAATGGTCCAGGTTGTATCCCTGCTGTCATCACAGTGCTAGTGACCATCATCAAAGTCAAGATGAGGCCACCTGAAGTTGTCCCTCGTTTCATAGCTAATGAAGCAGAAGGGGTGGTGTACTTAAAGGAACTGGAGCCTGTCAACACACCGATAGCATTTTTCACCATCAAAGACCCGGATGAAAAATACAAAGTCGATTGCTATTTGGATGGTGATGGGCCTTTCAGGCTTTCACCATACAAGCCATACAACAATGAATACCTGCTAGAGACCACAAAGCCTTTGGACTTTGAGACACAGCAGCTGTATGAAATCTCTGTAGTTGCGTGGAACTCAGAAGGATTTCGTGTCAACAAAACAATCAAAGTACAGGTTCTAGATGACAACGACAACTCTCCCGTTTTCTCTCAACAGCTGATAGAATTATCCATTGAGGAGAACAATGTTCCCAATGCTTTCTTGACCAAACTGCATGCTACAGATGCTGACAGCGGAGAAAGAGGGCAAGTGTCCTATTTTTTAGGGCCTGATGCCCCTTCCTATTTTTCTTTAGATAAAACCACAGGAGTTCTTACAGTTTCCACCCAATTGGACAGAGAAGAAAAAGAGAAATACAGATACACTGTCAAAGCAGTAGATTCTGGATTCCCTCCAAGAGAATCAATAGCAACTGTCACCATTACTGTATTGGATAAAAATGATAATAGTCCAAGATTTATCAATAAGGATTTCAGCTTTTTCGTGCCAGAAAACTTTCCAGGTTTTGGTGAAATTGGAGTTATAAGTGTCACAGATGCTGATGCAGGGCAGAATGGATGGGTTGCCCTTTCGGTTCTGAATGGAAGCGATATTTTTGTCATAGATACTGGAAAAGGAGTTCTGAGAGCTAAAGTCTCTCTGGACAGAGAGCAGCAAAGCTCCTATGTACTGTGGATCGAAGCAGTTGATGGCGGTGATCCTGCCCTGTCGTCTACAGCAAAAATAACTATCCTTCTTCTGGACATAAATGACAACCCTCCTTTGGTCTTGTTTCCTCAATCTAATATGTCTTACTTGTTGGTCCTTCCTTCTACCCTTCCTGGCTCTCCCATCACTGAGGTCTATGCTGTTGATAAGGACACTGGCATGAATGCAGTCATAGCTTACAGCATCATAGGAAGAAGAGGCCCTCGACCGGAGTCATTTCGGATTGACCCTAAAACTGGTAATATCACCTTGGAAGAGTCACTGATGCAAAATGACTATGGCCTGTATCGGCTGCTTGTAAAAGTCAGTGACCACGGCTATCCAGAACCTCTCCATTCCACCGTCATGGTGAACCTTTTCGTCAATGACACCGTTAGCAATGAGAGCTACATTGAAAGTTTGTTAAGAAAGGAGCCTGATATCAGTGTGGAAGAAAAGCAGCCACAAATCTCCATAGAGCCTACACATAAAAAAATGGAGTCAGCATCCTGCATGCCTACCTTGGTAGCTCTGTCAATAATAAGCTTGGGTTCAATTGCTTTAGTAACAGGGATGGGCATTTACATCTGTCTAAGAAAAGGGAAAAAGCATCACAGAGCAGATGAAAACTTGGAAGTACAAATCCCGTTAAATGGAAGAATTAACTTGCACATGTTAGAGAAGAAACCAGTGGAGATTTCTAACATTTGAAGTTTCTTTGTTGATAAATCCAACATGTGAAAAACCTTGGACAACTCTCAAACACCTAGTCATGGGTTGTATTGACAGGTTGCAATGAAGGACTGCTAATTTATAACTTAGTAATATTATAATTGTAAATAGCTGTTTACAGTTTTTTAAATTCAAATTAAGTGTACAGCTTTTTTATGAAACCTTAGTACTAACAGCTAGCACCCTGTCTATAAAAGCGTGGACATCATTTGCAGCTTTCATAAATCAGTAAGGTCAGTGATCATAAAAAAGGAGAAGGTAAGACAATTCTTTAAATTCGTTTTAAAAGTATTTTTAACCACAAGAGGGCATCAGATGCTCCTGAGCAGGGAACTGTTCGAGGTACTGTCCATGAGATAAACACAAGAGTATATTTTAAATACATTGGTTTTAATATAAAATACACATTGGCATACAGACGTTTAACCATAAAAAAAAAAAAGAAAAAAAGAAATGTATGTCCTAATATATGTATAATTAAAAGAATAAAGACATTAAAATGCACTAGTGATGAAAAAAGAAAAAACAGATTGTTTATTACCTCAGAAGTAAAGCTTATACAGTAGGATAGAAAAGGCATTAACAAGAAGTGCAATTCCTGTTGAGCAAGAATGCAAGGTATTGTAATGAGAATCTGAACTGCTGTGACGTATCATCTTTCATTTGCTCCAGATTTCACCCACATTATCATTTCCTCCAGCAACGTGCTGGTCATTTTTATGGAAAAATATGTTTAATATTTCCTACAGCAAAAAAATGACAGAACCCCATGCTCACCTTTGTAAACCTGCCAGATGCAAGGAAGCAAGGGAATGGCTAAATCTTTAGTTGTCACAGAAGTGGTGATATTTTTTGTACTTTGAGCAATCTGTCAGTAGTACTCCATCAGTTTGTTTTTGTAGTAGATTTTTTCATGTGATACTTCTGAATCTGATCTGCCACATGAAACTAAAAATCACTTCATATTCTAAGGAATTACAGAACTTGGTTTATTCTGACTGTTGGTCCTTTCTAGATTGGTATTTCATGTGAAAGATCTTGTTTCGGACTTTTGGCGACCATTCCTGGCTCCTTTTCATTGGCTTTGATTTTGGATTAGATCCAAAATCTAACTTGTAAGACTGGTGGCATATTTCCTTGATAATTTATTCTTTGCTGTACCCTCTGCAACAAAGCAGCAGGTTTGTTGGTGATGTATCACTTTCACTTCATTTTAAGAGCTGAGAACTATCTTTTGGTTACATCAAATTTCTCTGTGTGAACAAGATAAATTAGTGTTATGCTTGAAACTGATTATTTTGATTTCTGGCATCATATGTCTGTAATGTACCAAAAGTGTTTATATGTCTGCAAATTAAAGCTATATATTTTCATAATAACTTACTCTCTGTCTCCCTCCTAGAATTTTAATTATAAGGCTAAATATTATTTTAGTTATAAGAAATGCATATTTCAGAAATGCTTGGGTGCTATCTTGTCTGATGTGTCGTAATACTTCCCCAAATTAGTACAGGTCAAAATCTTTAATGAGAGGTTATTCTGTACGTCTTGAAATTGCTGGCAAAGACAGCTGTATTTCAGCTGATGTAAGTGGGATGGCAGCTGATACCTGTTTTAAAAGTAGGGAAAGCAGTCTGAGGCAGTTTTTTATTTTTCTCTCTGTGACTGGCACATTACTTCACTTGGAGCCAATTGAAACGTTAGAGCTTCTTATAGATACTGGCTCTGCTTATAAGTAAGAGCATTAATATAATGCCCAGATTTTGCCATTCTACCTACAAGAAGCAGTGCTTTTTTTTTTTTTTCAGGTCAGAATATTTTCTCTTTATGCACAGTTTGATAGCTGTGTTTCATGAAAAATTAATTCGGCCTGTCAAAGGTTTGTGGTTAATCACCTTTCAAAATTTATTTTCATATTATTAAAATATGAAAATGGTACATGTGCCTGAAATGCAGTTGTCACAAAGAGACGTTTGTTATCTCTGAAGAAAAATGACATCAGTCTTTTGGCAACGGCCTCAATATTACAGATGCTCTGTATTGCTGTGGTGGGGAAGGTAGATCCTCCTCATTTTTTTCTTCAGGAAACAGGCGAGGTAACTGAAAGAAAGGCAGGATTCTTTTCATTGCTCTTCTCTTATTTGAAGTAGCAGTCTGATCTCTTCTGAAGACAATTTAAGCAGGAGCAAACCCAAGACTTAAGAAATACAATCAAACCATAAACCTGATCCTTCAGTGCATGTTCATTTGACACTGGGCAGATATTTTTATTCAAGTTTGACAAATACATAGTCTTGAACCTGTTTGATTAAGCTTACTGAGTTTAAATGTGCTGTTCTTGTTGCTTTTTTTGGTTTGTTTAGTTCAAGCACGTTGCTAATGCGTAATAAAATATAATGGTATGAGCTTGTTAAAACCAAAGTACTGCTCATGAAACATTTTGATCTCACAATTTTCTACCCATTTAAAGAAAATTGGTTTGAAATCACAGCTTCAGGCATACCAACACCCCTACTTGTGAAAAAAAGACTTCACCCTCGTAGAATAAGAGCACATTTTTGCCTTCCTGTGAGTAGCCTTCGAGTAGATAATGCCACTGAAGATAGCAAACTGTGGAGAGTGAGTTGGGTTTTTTTTATTTATTCCGTATTTTGTGTTGCTTAACAAACATACAGCTGCTAGCAGCAAGTAATAAGCACGATATTTAAGCCTGAACTGTTAGGATAATCCTAACTGATTTTAAAAGAATCTCAGGAATCTTAAATTCATAGAGCCTGGGAATTTCTTCTCACAAAATGCTCTTTCTCAGTGGAAAAGTTCTTGATACTGGCTATATAGCAAACATTTCTGTGACGCTGCTGTTTCCAAAGTATCCCTTACAGAAATCCATTTCACGTGAAAACACATTTCTAATGAGTATAACAAAAATAAATTAGACTCAAATATGAAAGGCCTATTTTATTACCACCTTGCGTAGTGCACTTGCCAAAATATATGCAAATCTTGTCGAGACTGGTAGTTGAGCTGGCACAAAAATAAATGTCTCATTCATTTACAGTATCCATTGAACAATCTTAGAGTGAGTGGGTGCTCTTTGTTCATTTTTATAAAAATGAGATTGTCCTAAGCTTTGTATTGCCAAAGCCGCCTAAACTTGCCATGCAAACATTTTTACATTAGAATTAACAAATTAAAAATTAAAAGACAAGAAATGGGCAATGAGCCCAGTGGCAGCGAACAGAGAAAATGAGTCTTCTCCTGTTTCATTTTATTATTTTTAAAAGATCTAGGAGCCCCATTACTCTTTGAAGTTAACTGTTTTGATGCAAAATTAACCTAACACCTGGCCGAGCATCAATAAAGGATGAGATCTGAAAGTGTGGAAGGGGAATTAGAGCACAGCACATTGCTTTTTCTTATGTCAAAACTCAAAAACCAATTAATCTTACAGCCTTTTAAGTCCATTTTCCAGTACCAAGGTTCAAACATGCAACTATACCAGAGTCCACCGAGGACAATGCTCTTAATAGGGCGTCCGATGTGGGGTCCAGTGTTAGAGCAAAACTTGGCCTCCGTGAAAGCAATCAAAAATGCCTGATTGCTGACTAGGGTTTCATTGCAAGTTTTCTGCCCCCAACTGCTATTTTGGGAAAGCTTCATTAAAATACTCAAAACATATGAAGGGGATGGATAATCCATGACTAGCATTTCAACTTCTGATTCAAAGCAATGAACTCTCAGGGAGCAGGCTAGCAGTTTGACGTAAGTGGAGATACACAGAAACTCTGCTGCAAAGAAATCATCAGCTGAATATGCAGAGTGTTTCTTTTCATGATTCTGGTGTGTTATCAGAATGATGCAGGAAGATGACGGCCACCTTCCCTGTACTGTGCTTGTCACCAGCTTCTCACAACCATCATTTTCTATGTACATTCCTTCTTAGTCATGTAACTTGGAGAGAAAAATAAAGCAAGGCAATTAATTGTCAAATATTATCTAGCTGAAATACAAAGCCTTGATTTAGACAACACTCCTTCAGAACTGGATTTTGAGGAGCTAAGCACATTCGCCTTCCTTACCAGAATAATTTGATTTTAAAGATGTCTAGTGACATTTTAAGTAGAAGTAAAGATACTCAGCACCCCCAATTCCTATAGAGTAGGGTCCTTGTACTTTTTATGTAAGTAGTAGTTGCTCAGACAGATAAAAGTTGCAGGATTTAGTTTTATGCTTTATTTTAATAGTGTGGGAAATTTTATGAGGAAATTATTTGAAAACTTCTAACTTACGGGTTCCTAAGAGGTTGCTCAGAGCTACGAAATTTCAAATGATTGACAACATGTCATAATTTACAGTTTTATGAGTTAAAGCATGTGCAAAAACACCTGTGCAGGCAGTGTTGCTATTTCCTTTTCAGTCTCTGTACCAGACTGAACCAGCAGATAAGAAGATAAAACTGCTGTCTGCATTCTGGGATGGAGGAATTCAAAGATTTTGGCTCACAAACAAATATAAAGTTAAACAGCTCTGTTTTTCACATTGTGGCCAGGAAAAATACTTTCATTTCTTATCAGCACAAATTGATAGGTTGCATGCTCTTTCTAACATGCTGTATATGATTGTTTCAGTTATTTCTGCTGTATTTTTATTCCAATTTCATCAGGAAGTGAATTTTAAAGGCCAAATTTCAACACCTAAATATTTCTGGTGACAGAATACTTTGAACAGGTGCTAAGAAAACATCATTCTGAATCAAGAAATATTGAATCATTTATGATGCATTCAGTCATTCATTCCACTGCTTTTGAAAACATATGCTTCAGTGTTCAAGTAGCAGGTTTTCATACTGCTAGCTAATGCTGCTGGTAAGTAGTAAGTATTTAACTGAAATATATTATATGGGAGAATTTAAACTGTGTTCAAATTGAGAGTACTTGCATTTTAAGCTTCAAGTTGGATGTGTCCTCTACTCGCTGCAGCCCTAGCAATGTAAATTCAGTCTGCTGTCCTAACTATTTTGTCTTGTTCTCCATCTTCAAAATTTTGGTTAAATATGAATCTTCAGAGCAAGTCACTGAGGTGAGAATTCTTACCTCTTTATGCAGAATAGAAGCAAAGGTAGTAACAGCTCGATTCGTCTGCCTATGTGTCAGCATCTAGAGCTGCTTGGGATGCCTTAAGTTATCCCACCTGGCCTCCAGCTGCCAGTTTGGAAGAGTGCAGACTTTCCATCAATGTATTTGCCAGCCCGGTGTGGATTCTTTGGATAAACACTGTGTGTGAAGTGAGCCTTTGATGTGATTCGACTCCATATTAACAGATCTACATCGGAATCTCTAGAGACAGGTATCAACCAGTGAGCTAGGAGTCTAAGCTTCCACTGTAGTCCATTGAGTCTCATCAACACAGTCAATAGAACTAGGGAGAGCTTCAGCTTGCTCTAAATGAAGCATTCAGGGCAAGATTTTGGTGCTCTGAAAATTGATATCAAGTGCTACCTAGGATGTCCTTGAGCATCTCAAACTTCTGCACCAGTCTGTCAGGAAAACTTGTATCTTTCTAGAGTAGTAGCTAGATGACAAGAGTGCAAAGCAGCACCTAAAATGACATGAGAAAACTGTGAATAGGCATGTGTATCCCTCTGGTGGTGACGCTTCAAATGTATCAACCTCTCAGCTCCACTGAGTAGAGCTTCACAGACTATAATGGGAATATAAAACATAGATCATACAGAGACATCTGGACCTTAGCATCAGAGACAAAAAAAAAAGACCTGCAAGTCTAAGATGTAACAACTATCATACCTAACTGATAAGCTCTGAATCCTGAATTCATCCTGTCTAATTTTGGCGATTTAATGGAGCCATTTGTGCCCACCGCTGTGAGCAGAGAGATAAAGAATCTTTTTTTGCAGGCAATTCAAGTCTTTGGTAAGCACTGGAGTTGTTTACATCTCTCCACTAAGTTTACAGATAACTCAAGGTAACTAAGATTTCATTTTGCGTTTCAGTCAGAGAAGAGAAATTTAGGCCATGAAATGAACTACAGATCGCAGCGTGAGGCACTCCTGCTAGCATTATAATGCATGGAGCGAAACCGGTGTCTCCGACAGCACCAGGACACTCAGCGTGCAGGGGAGGAAGCTGCTTGCAGTCAGTGCAGGTGCCTGGAGCTCACATGACTTTAAACTTGTCTTTCAAACACTTTGTTACAGGCTGCAAGACTCCATCCATTTGCTTTTCACTGTCGAAAGGCTCTCATGGCTTTATAGTTTTTTATTTTCTTTTTTCTTTTTATTCCTTTTTTTTTNTGCCTGGAGCTCACATGACTTTAAACTTGTCTTTCAAACACTTTGTTACAGGCTGCAAGACTCCATCCATTTGCTTTTCACTGTCGAAAGGCTCTCATGGCTTTATAGCTTTTATTTTCTTTTTTCTTTTTATTCCTTTTTTTTTTTTACTGAAGTACTGCATGCAAGTCACTCCTATAGAACACAATAAGATGTACCTTTCATTTATGTGATGTCAGAGCACTCACTGTAGAGGTGAGAAAATTTTGTTATCTTTCAGAGTGTTCTCAATTTTGCATTTGGAAAGGTTGCTGAAGGCATCTCTTGGTAAGGACACTCTCCAACCTTCTTTTGGAAACTGAGCTTTTGTGTTTAATACAAAGACTCAAATGTCAAAATCCTCCCAGGTTGAGGAGACACAACCATGTATGCCTACTAGAGGAGCATTCCAAGGAACTGGCGGTACTTGGCCTTGAAATAATGCTTCAAGCACTTTCAAAACTTTTCTTTAAACAGTTGGTGGAGGTTGAGGGGAGAGAAAACTGGGGAAAACAGTCCTGTGCTCTTCAGTCCATGATGAGCAGCTTCTGCTAGTTAAAAAAAAAAAAAAAAGGAATTTGAAACAGTTACCTCATGGATCTTTTTCAGAGGTATTTATCTCCTCATCATTTAGAATCATTTCAATCCTATTCTCTTTATTCATGCTGTAATCCCATTAAAAATCGCAATCTCAAGACAGTTATGTGGTAGAAGTTGGTCTCCCTCTGCCTAAGGCTCTATTTTCTGAGGCATGTCTGGCTGACAATCTGAGTACAAAGCAGAACTGCTTCTCAGAATGCGTTTTGCTTCAGGACAGACTGAAGTAGAAAAGAGCAGAAGACAGCAAGTATAACCAAATGCAGTCAAAATGATGGGGCCCTTTGCAAAGATTGCATGTGGGAAACATGCAGAAGAAAGTGGTCAGAAACAATATAAAGATTTTTCTAGATTTACTGGATTTACTATGTATTATCAGCAGTGTTAATAGTCCCCTTTCAGCAGTATCTCATCCCTTTTCTTAACCTATCAGGATGAGATCTTGTTGCAGAGCATTGGGATTTCCTGACACAAAGCACTAACACGAAGTACATTAAAAACTGATTCTCCCTGTCAGCAGGTCAAAGCTGTACAGAGAAATGAAGGCTTTGAGTAGACTATCTTTAAAGTCTCTGTTTCATTATGGTAACAGCATTCTGTTTTCATGGTGATTTTCTGTAGCGTTATTATGTTGGGTGCATTAATTTTTGCTAACTCAGGACAAAACGATCTTATTAGAAACACTTGCATCTTCTCATCCAAAATAAAAGCTGATACTGTGACATAATGTTTCCAGTGAAGGCTGTTAGTGAAATGAGATCTTTTTTGTGACAATACACAAATACTAGACATGCTCACTCTCCTAAAATGGATAATGATAACATAACCTTCCTCTTCATACTTATGAACAGAATAGACATTTCTTAGAGTAGTAAGAAGAAGGTTCTCATATACCACTGTATTAACACAGTGTAGATCCTGTAGATGTTTTCTACTGAAATATATTCAAATGGTTGATTTTCTTATCTATCTAGAAGTCACCTAAACGTTTTGAAGGTTTCTTTTTTTTTCTAAGTCATAAAAGAAAAGAAAAAGTCACATAGTTGTCTTGGTGTTCTCTTTTATTTATTTCTGTTTGCTAGGCTAAGTTCAGTTGAATTGAAAACACAAGAGTGCTCATCTTTAACTGGCTTTTCTTTGAATTTTAATTTAATTTTCAGAAACATCATATATAATGTTATGCACATAAATGGTAGATATGTGAATATCTGAAAAAGCAATAAAGGAAGCAAGCATGCAGGAAAAAGAAAAGTTTTGGAGTATAATTCAATCTTGAAAGTTCAACTTAACATAACTTATGTATTAAGCTCCTAATGATGTTTTTCACTGTGCTCAGACACAATGAAAATAATGAAGTACCTTCAGCTGTATGTACTTAGGACATATCTTCAGAGTCTTTGCTGCACTCCTTTCAGGAGGTGAGTGGCCTCATCTCTCGCTAATGTAAACCCAGTTTAAAGGTGTTCAGGAGTTTGTATTAAACTATATATATAGAAAAATTATATGTTAAACTATAGCTTAATATGCAAAAATCAAACTAGCCAACATTGTCCATCCCCCTTACAGCTCCTCTGAAGACATCATGAAGACATGAAATTTTAAAGGGTCAGAATATTTTTATTGATTATAAATTGTATTTTCTATTACCTTTGATATTGGAACTGATTCTTTCAACATCTATCCAACAGTAATTTTATTCTACAGAATGCACTGGACAAATAAGTTAATCAACGACATTTTGATCACATACAAAAAGTTGGAACAAAATCCCCAAGACTTTTTTTGCACAATTTTAGCTTTTGAAATAAAAAAAGTTACATTATGAAAGAGCAGTACTTTTTTTGCCTGATATTATGAGCTATGATACAGCCTTATGAGGCATTCAAATATTTTTCTCTTAATATGTTTTTCATAGTTGCTACTAATTTATAGCTTTTTTTCAAATACATTTTTAAACTTTGGCTTGAAATTTAATGGAATTAAAAACTACTGAAGGCAGAGTTTCAAGTTTTAGGAACATCCAGAAATACAAAGTCACAAGTGATTCCCAGCTCAGATTAATGCAACCTAAACCTCAGGCATCTATATATCTATATAAACAAGTTAGGAGTAGACACACCTAAGGTTGCTTCTCTAGTCATGGCAATTCTAGAAGCTGCATATTGAGAACGTAGATGATTTGTAACAGTGCCTGCATTGCTCCCAGTTCAATCTAGAAAGACATTACGGCAGGGCCCTTGCAAAGGTATCTCAATTAAATATCTTTTAAATTAAAAAGAGGGATTCTTGAATATGTACTAGAACAAGAGACAGACAGGTATTGTATTTCTTTTTCCCAGTTACACTGGAGGGGAAGCACTCCTGAAGTGTTGCCAAGTATAAAACCTCTGTACACATTGAGACAACTTCCTTTTCTTTTCTGAGTATGGAAGAGTTTGTGTGTGTTTGGTTTTTACTTTAATCTTTGCAATTGTGGAAGCAAATTGCTTTGAAGTGATGGGGACAACTGCATTTGACAAAACTGTCACATTTTTTGCCATGTCACTTGCTGTTTGTAAAAATGAAACCCCACAAATCTTAAAAAGAATGAAATATAGCAGACATAGAGGCAATGAAAAGAGTCTCCTTCCCGTTCTGTCTTCCCAAGTCTGTAGGTGATATATTGCAGTGTTCTGAGTATGCAGTTCCTTGATGGAAGTTGTACATATGATAAGAAATGCTGTGTGGGAATGACAAAAACAGTATGTGAAAATATGCAGAAGAGGAGTAAAAATAAATCCTTCTAGACTAATAAAAATGCATAGATTCCTGGTAAGATTTTCAGCTCTTGCATGGGTCAAATAGTTACAGCACAACAGCTTACAGCATCATTACCTCTTCAGCAAATATCAGAAAGTCATAGGCAAAATTAGGTGAGTCCATTTACTTTGAAGACAAAGACTATTTAGAAATAATTTACTTGAATTCAAGCTACTTTTGAATTGAGTGTTCTACAAGATGATCTGAGTGAAGAAAATAATTTGATGTGTTACAAACTGTTTTCAGACAACGGCCGACAATAAGCTACTGTAAAATTGAAAAATTTACACTGTTGTGGGGTTTTGATCACTTTCCATCAGTTTTAAGGAACTAAAAAATAAAAAGACTAGCATAGTAAACAATTTGAGCTATCTGAAAGGTATAAAAGACAATAAAAGGAAGTGTGAGACACTTTTAAGCACATCCTGTAAGGGTCAAACTCAAATCACCTATTAGAAATACTAATATGCATTAGGCTAGATTTCACTGAAATTTGGACAGAAGATCACAAGATATTTTTAAGAAGGCATTAATAACTTTTATTAAAACAGATACCCCCTCTTCAAATAAAAAAAAAAAAAGAGAGAAAGAAAATAAGTATGTGAAAGAATGCCAAGAAATTAGATGCAGCTAGGAGCAATGAAGAAGATTGCTGGATTAGTTAAAAAGAAACAATAAGAAGAGTAAAGAATATCAGCAGAAATTAAAATAGAGAAGGTACCAAAATCTATCAGGTCAACAAATGTTGTTAAAATGAGGCAGGAATAGAAAAAACTTCATGTTTTTAAGAATTCATGTGTAAGTACAAAAAAAAAAGTCCCAAAATAATACACCCAAATGCATGTTGATTTTTTTCCCTCTAGCTTATAGGACTGCCACCTGTGACTCTGAGTGAATGTCACCTTAATTCCAGGTGTTCTATATATCAGTTCATTTATGTGTTCACCCTTCTTTGACTTCTTCTCAGAAAGTTTTTTTTCTTTGATATATAGTGACATGGTCTCTCATCATTTGTTAATCAAATGTTTGTGACCTCTTCCAGGTAATAAATACAGCTGAAGATCAAAAGATAAATATGTAGTGTAGTGAAACATCTGACATATGCTTAAGAACTGAAAATCCCAGGAGAAAAGAAATTAACAGATGGGAGAGTTAACACAGGCAGAGATGAGACATGTAACAAGGACAGAATAAAGATGCAGCTGTAAGAATTAAATCCATTATTAATGTTGGACAATGAATAAAACTGCAGTGGACCATGAAATAAATAAAAACAAACCAACAAAATTATTGTAGATCTTTCCTGGGTTCAGTAATACGCATTTTCCTTTGAGAATCTAGCTGCTAAAAAAGTGATTTTGGACACTCAACTATTAGCTCAAACTTAGTAACTTGAACTTAGCTCAAATTTCTAAACACATTAGTCTGAAAAATACTTTCTAGGGCACAAATACACAAAACTTCTAGATGAGAAGCTGGTTCTTCTTTCTGCCTAAGAGCACAGAGATACTCCAGAGTATTCCTGTAACTTTTTAATAATGTGTATTCACTTCATCTGCATCCTTTGAACATAGTCTCTATGTCTGGGTGTTTAAATTACTGCTACTCCCTAAAAGAATGTTGCATCTACTGAACTACATTAGTGAGAGGAATTCTCATTCATCTGGTAGCGAGTGAGTGGGAAAGAAAACATATTATTTCTTTCGTGAGGATTAACATGTATTTCCCATACCAAACAGAATACTGAACAGCAGATACCAGAGATGAACATTTTTTCTAGGTTTGCTGGTGATTAATTTGTTTAAATCACAGAGTAACTAGAAGAGTACAGATATTATACAATTATTTAGTAAGGCTAGGTGGGATGACACAAATATTTACAAGTCAAATAGTCCATAAAACCTACTCACAATAAAGAAAAAGCTGATTTGGAACTAAGAGGGTAGTGAATTAAATAATAAGAATACATAGCAACTAATGAAAATTGAAACGATCCTGTGCAAAACTCATCTTGTACAGCAAACCTGAATTTACTCCTTGATTAAATTAAAAATTCTGTAAAGTCAAGATGTAACAAACTAATGTAAGATATTTGACTTTGAACCAGATTATGTACTGTAAAAGTTGGCGTTATGTGATTTCAATAAAGAAATCTTAGTAATTTCTAAATTTAATGGAGTTAGTACCCCTTAATGACAGATGTCAGACAAAAAGTCTTCAGTGGGAAAGTGTCATTTAAAGGTTTTTATGGAGAGTTTCAGCAGATGTAAGTTTTAACTTGAGTGGTTTTTAAGAAAAAACGAATAAATAAGCAATTCCACTTGAACTCCAACGTAATGACAAAAAGAAACAAAAAAGAAAAAAAAACTAGGAAAAAAGCCTACGTTTTGTTCTTGTTGTTTTATAAAAAGAAAAGTAAAAACAAATCAAGAAGTAATATTCTGTACAAGGCATTAGTCAGAACAGTCCAAGAAAATGGTGTCCAATTTTGGTGTCATATTTTAAAAGGTCATTGAAAGATGGGAAGCACTGCAGAAAATTTATTTTGAAAATTAGAGAATATTAATTTGAAAAACTGGAGTTAGTATTTTTAGTTTTTATTAGAGAAAGGAATGAACTGATTACATTGCAAATAAGTGCTAAACACAACACTGTTTTTGATTGTAGCAAAATTAAAGGCATAAAAAATCCACTGGAGTAGACCTTTGGTGTCTCCAGATCAAACCCGAATGACATTCTGAAATGTAGGCTGAAACAAAGTCAGACACAATTAACTGAGATCAACTAAAAATCTACTGGATTAAATATAGTAAGTTTGTAATATATGATGAACAAAAAGCAGACTAGATGTAGTGATCTGGTGCTAAACTTTTTGCAACTGTGACATAGATTCATTTTTTATGACTTTGTATTTAACTCTTTTCCTCTCTTCCCCTCCCCATGTTATTGGAGTGTTTACATGAATAAACTAAAAGTGTCTGGTAATGTAATTGAAATCAAATGTAAGTGATATTTATAAAGAATTACAGAGCAAGACCTCTTTTAACAAAGTGTCTGGTATGAACTTTGAACTACAGCAATTGCAATAAATCTTATGGTCGTCTCAGCTGAAGGGTCAGATTTTAAAAAATTCCTTTTTTTCATATATTCAGTCATTTATATGTTTACTAGCTAAACATGCTGCTATCGCTGTAATCATTTAACACTTAGATTAAAAATCTAGACATTGTGGTAGGTTGACCCTTGGTGGACACCTGGCAGCTAACAAAGGTCAACTCACCACAGAGGTTCTCAAACAATTGAAAATAAACTGTTCTTCATCAACATATTTCTACACTTATTGTTGATAAACAGATTCATATAACTAGACTGCATCAGGCAAAAAAAAAAAAGAGATCAATATTAAAGCAGAGGCATCTTCACTGAGAGTACTCCTTGGGATGATATAGAAAAAGAATGAAGGACATGGTTTGTTCTTAACACGTAAAATAACCTTTGTCCATAATCAGTCTCCGTATGTAGAACTACTTCTAGAGGAGTAAACTGAATACAAATGCATCAATACCATTTTGCACAGTATTGAATTTCTGTATTTATTTATTTTTTTAAGCAAAGTAATCTCTTTCTATCTCTTCTCATCCTACAGCTATTAGCTGATGGAAAGTACAAGCATAGGGGTGTAGCATTAATGTTTATGCATATTTAGGCGTGCATGCATATGTATATGTGTGACGCATGTGAAAACTATACGGCATGAATCCTAAATTGGAGAATGCATTTCGACTCTTCATTTAAGTTGTATAACCTTACTTCAGCCTCTGTGAATGCCTTGTCACTCATACCACTGATCCTCCTACTACTGACCAGTGGTTTTATTACTTTTCCTGAACAGCCTGGCCATGTAGTTTCATCTACAACATTGGTTAAGCTGCAGGAAACCGGTCTTTGAAATTCAAAACAGAGGCCATCGAGGGCCCCATACAGACAAGCGAGGATCAGACCAAGGATTCTTGCCCATTATTCTGGCGGAAGCACCCCATACAGGGCTCTCCTTTCTCAGCTCTGTAGGTGAGGTAAACTGGTGTATTACATGGACAAGCGAGGCAGGATGGGTTGGAAATAAACTTCTACTCAGCTGCATCTAATTGGACATTTGATAGCACTGAAAAATCCAGTGGGATCTTAATACTCAGTAATTAGTGGGCAGATCACTGCAATAGATGGGGACATTAAACAAAGGAACTTAAGCAGTACTGTATAACTGTGGTCTGGCTTGGTTTAAACTAACTCGGAAGTGATAGGTCCAATAACCAACTATTGCTCTTGTGAGACTGTCATTCCTCCCAAAAATGGTACTGTCAGTGGTTATATACCGGCCTTATCATTGTCCCTTTAGCTGCTCTGAAATATTTTTATAATCCCCAAGAGTTTCAAATGAAATAAATGACTGCAGTTATACAATTAAATCCTGCTCCTACCCACCTCATATTATCCATCACAGATAAATCATTGTTCTAAATTGACATAAAACATAATCAAGTCTGTTTTTTATTGAGCTATTATAACAATGACTTTTAGAATTTAATAAGCTAATTGTAGAAGTCTGGCTTTTAATTATTTTCATTTCAGTCAGCGCCACCCTCTTAGCTGCTGTCTATAACAGACAATTTGCTTCACTTTGTTTTGTAGGTCACTGGTGGGACTTTCATTTTCCTAACAGATGTGGTGAGAACCCAAGGAAGTAAGGAGATAAGCGCTTTCAAATGAAAGTGCCTGTCTTGGTTTATCTTGGGGCTGTTGTGTGATATACAAGAAATGTATTAGCTGGGGATAAAATGCTAGAAATCAGAAAGGATAGATCTAGGAAAAGGAGCCAAAGGACAGTCAGCCTCATGTCCATGGTGATAGCAGACATGCGTCTGCTCGATTTTAAGTCTTTAAAGACAAGCTAAGAAAAAAATATTTTTTAAAAGATAATAGTTTGGGTTGACGTATAATTAAAGGGCAACTTTACACACACACATATCCTGAAACAATAAGAATTATTTCAGAGCACATGAAAGGTTTAAGTTTTGGTTTCTTTTTTAAAAAGTGAGGCAGCAACTATTGATGGAAGTGAAGGTGTTACCACTTTCTTCTTTATTGTTCATCCTATTTTCTTATGTTTCTCTCTTTCTACAGGAAACCTGTATTCACATTCCTTCTTTGCAGGAAGCTATTTAAACCCATATCTATAAGAAAATACCCTAATACTATTACTTTATTTAGTATAGCTAGATATTCTTAATCTCTTTTACTACTGTTGTACCTTGAATAAACTATTAAATATTAAATAGAGTTCAGATGTCTTTTCTGCTGAGAAAGAATAGTAACCATGAGGCTCTTTCTCTGCTTGTCTATCTCCATTCCTTTGTCTGATGACAGTGAAAGCTCCTAATTTGATGCTGATTTTTGTATCATATTACGTTCTTCCTTTGTGGATGGATAAATAAATACATTTATACTTGCTATATTACAGACTAGAATACTCAGTGATTTTTCTAAAGGAAGAAATAATGAAAGCATTAGTGAAAAGGATAAGATAGAGAGAAATAAAAGGAAGTGAGTAATTCAAGTCTAAATAACCTCCATAGTAATAACCAGCCTTTACATCAAGTAAAAATACACAGTGTAAAGGCAGAAGGAAGCAATCCCACAAGTCTCTCTGCAGATACTGTGAAGTGTTTCGTTGTTCTGTATGTAAGAGCTTTTCATAAGAGACTGTACAATCATATGTGTGCAGAGGAAAATAAGTAGAGAAGCACTGAGGGTCTGACCATACTTTCTGAGCCCCATCATCCTCTTCAGTGTTGGGTGGGCTGTAGCTTGGTTCTGCACTTATTTCCCTTTCAAGTGGTTAACAAGATGAAATGTAATTGGTGCTTGTTCTTCAGCTGGTAGATAGATTAAAAACTTTCACTCCCTTAGTCTCTTTAGCTACCAAAATCCAAAATGTATGCCCCAGATGCTCATAAACTCTTTCACTGCCCAAAATTTTTTGGCATCTTGGATCTTTCCATTAGATTTGAAAAACATAAATTTAGAAAGTAGATCTTCAATGATCTCAAAGTGAGTGATCTGACCAATTGAGTCTAACAAGCTTCTCACATTTGCTTTCTGTGACTCAGTGGTATTGCATACAAAGTTAACAGCTTCACAGGACCTTTCTAGAGAGTTCTATCCCAAAATTCCTTGTAGAATTCTATCTAGACAATTTTGACATCAATAGGTTGTGTCAGGAACAGATCTTTAACATCTCAGGTAATTTACAGAACTACTGAGCAAGAGAATAAAAGTGAGTAGCCACAATCTTTCTGCTTTGGGGGAAAAAAAAAGGATTGGCCAGTGCAGTATGTCTGAGGATACAAATCTAAGCAAGAATCACAGATTCACTGAGGTTGGAAGGAACCTCTGGAGGTCATCTGGCCCAACACCCCTGCTCAAGAAAGGCAACATTGAGCTGGTTGCCCAGGACCATGTCCAGGTGGCTTCTGAGTATCTCCAAGGACGGAGGCTCCACCACCTCCCTGGGCAATCTGTGCCAGTGCTCAGTCACCCTCACAGCAAAAACAAGTGTTTCCTGATGTTCAAAGGGAATCTCCTGTGTTTCAGTTCGTGCCCTTTTCGTCTGGTCCTGTCACTGGGCACCACTGAAAAGAGCCTGAATCCATCCTTTTTACACCTTTCCTTCAAGTATTTATGTACATTGAGAAAATCCCCTGAGCTTTCTCTTCTCTAGGCTGAACAGTACCAGCTGTCTCAGCCTTTCGTCATAGGACACGTGCTTCAGCCCCTTAGTCATCTTGACAGCCCTTTGTTGAACTGTCTGTAGTTGTTCCATCTCTCTTTTGTACTGAGGAGCCCAGAACTGGACACAGAATTTCAGGTGTGGCCTCACCAGTGTCAAACAGAGGAAGGATCATCTCCCTTGACTTGCTGGCAATACTCCTCCTAATGCAGCCCAGGATACCATTAGCCTTCATTTCTGCAAGGATGCACTGCTGGCTCGTACTCAACTCGTTGTCCACAAGGACACACAGTTCCTTTTCTGCTAAGCTGTGTTCCAGCTGTGTGGTCCCTGGCATGTACTGGTTCATGGGGTTGTTCCTCTCCAGGTGCAGGACTTTGCACTTCCCTCTGTTGAACTTCATGAGGTTCCAATCAGCCCATTACTCCAGCCTGTCCAAGTCAGCTGAATGGCAGCACAACCCTCTGGCATGTCAGCCACTCCTCCTAGTTTTATGTCATCAGCAAACTTGCTGAGGGTGCACTCTGCCCCATGATCCAGGTCATTAAAGATGTTAAACAGGACTGGACCCAGTATTGACCCCTGAGATACACTGCTAATTACTGACATCCATCTAGACTTTCTGCTACTGATCACAAACCCCTAGGCCCAGCTGTTCTGCCAGTTTTCAGTCAACCTCACTGTCAGCTCATCCAGCCATACTTCAATAGAAACTCCTTCTTGTAGTCCAGGGATAAACAAAGACAAAGAAGAGATTTTTTTTTAAAAGCCACCATTCTGATCAGATGGTGTAAACAATGATTTAAATAGTATGTTTTCTTCAGATTTTGGTGGATTCCGCTCATGAGAATCTGGTTTTCCGGTATATTGTAGAAATCTAGATCAGTGCTCTAGTTCCTAGCAGAGGGGGCTAGAACATGAGATAGATACAAACAGTTTTCAGATACTCGTATGAGAAAGAAAAGAACAGTGAAATTTCTTCTTTAAAGCATGGGGGTTTTTCTTTCATATGTTTACAGCTCATAAATCTGATCCTACTTGAGGTCTGCCCTGTGACATTAGTGTCGTCTTCATCCAGAAGCTGTGTACATCATAAGAGTTATACCAGTGTTTTCATACATCCTTTCAGTGGATTAAAAATAGACCATATTACTTAATGAACCACAATATTTCACCTAATCATAATTTAGGTCAATATTTGCAGCAAAACTCTTAGCTGCTGAAGTATCAGATAGTTCTGTACTTACCATTTTATATATGTTAAAGGCCATTATCTATTAATGATTTAAAAGTGCACTGGAGGACCAAGGAATTTTTTAGGAAAAGAACAGATGTAAATTCTGAGGCAATTCGGGTAGGCCAAGTCTCTAGTCCTGTTCGACTTAAGATTTTTCATGAGCACTGTATATTCATCTTTAAAAAGAAATGAACAGTTAAAAATGAAACTTTTCCCAAGTATGCCAATGTATAGCATTGAAAAGAGTGCAAAAATGATTCAAAATCACATCTTCTTTGTAATTTTTTCCTGTGCTAATAATCTTTTATCTCAGTGTATTGTTAGCATAATGACGCTCTTCAATTACTGAATCAGGCGCAGGTGTCCAATGGAGAAAAATGAAGGTGCAAGATAAGCTGTTACAATGAGGAGATAAATATTGAAAAAGTCAGGTTTAGAGAAAATTTATTTTTCAAGTTTACCCTTAACTGTACTTTTCTTCTGTAAGCCATGAACAGTCAGATGGCTTACAGACAATGCATTCACTCTAATGACTATCTAAACCTAATTAGAAATGAATTAATCTAAAAGTTGGACAGGAATTGGGATGATAGAAAAATACAGTACTGATTAACTATGCTCTAGTTCGAAATCATCTACTCAGAACTTCTGAGTTATGCAGAAGTCCAACAGGGAGTTCATTCACTTGAGGGACATGATGATAATTTGACCTTCATACCTCTAAATCCAAACTTGCAAGTTAAAAATATTGCTGTTAAATGACTGTCTCCACAGCATTTCCAAAAGCAGCCGGGTAGCTCCTTTCTGCCCTGACAGCTCCCTAAAAGCATTTTATTTCACCATGTCAACATCTACAGCAGCCTAAATTCCAGTATAGTCAAAATGAAGAGGAATAGGCACATATAGGATCCAGTTGATCTGCTGAAGAGGATGCCTAAAATAGGTCAGTCAAATCACTCCTTCAAATTGTCTGTGTGATTCTACTTGCTTTAGTGGGATCTCAGAGCCACTAACTCAGATCAGGATGTCTACAGTTAGAAAGACTGAATCCTATTCCTAAACACCTTTGTTTTTTCTACATGTTTAGAAATGCTGAAGTCTCAAAAAATAAATGTTGGCATTTCTGCAAACCCTACTGGGCTCCGCAAATGAAGGCAATCCTTAGGTGAACCTCCCAGTGGCAACAGGCATTTTCAACTCGATTTCTATATACTAACATGAATGAGGTCCTCAGGAAGAATTGCTTTCTGACGTGGCGGTGGAGTAGCAGTTAGCACAACCTCCTATTGTTGTAATGAAATGGCTAGAGTACTTGCTGTAGAAGCTGTAGACCAAGGTTCAGTTCTTCTCTAGCATGACTACCCCAGATACATATGTGGCTTTTTTTTTTTTCAGATTGCCTTTCAAAGTCATCTTGCACTTCCCCCATACTGTTAAAGGATCTTACAATAGCACCCACTGCTCAACTTGGGGCTAAGGGAAAGATTTAGCCCACTTATTTTCATACCTAAAGCAAGTCTTTGGTGAAAAATAGTTGTGTAAGTCAAAGAGAATGATGTAGAGATTCTCTTTTTTTCAATACTACCTTAAGTCACTTCAATCTGGTCAAAATTCTTTGAACCAAAATTTCTTCCACATGTTTGAAGATAAACAGAAACCCTGTGAAGTGAATTGTAGTCTATTCACCCTTACCTAAGTTCTGTTAAAGTTCAAATTCAAAGTTACCTGTGTGATGAACACAAGGCAGCCATTGTCCTTTTACAGTAAAATAAAACTGTTTAAAGAGAGTTCTCAAGTTTTGAGGGAGGTTGAGAAGGAGAAGTCAGGGAAGGACAGTGTGATAATTAAAGCAGTTGCCCAGAAATGAGAAAGCTGTACTCAGTTCCCTCAGCTGTCTCAGAGTTCTGGAACTTGTATCTCCAATTGCCACAAAAATCTTAATTTGAATCCTATTCAATTCTATTCCTTTGTTTCAAGCTGAGTGCCTATGCAGCCGGTATTAATAGACTTCGGAAATTAACTCGCAGGTCTTCATGAATTTGAGTATTAAACAATATATTGGTCTTCTTGTAGTAAAAGCAAAAATTCTTACCTTCCATAGCACTGGTTGCTGAAATTTCTAGAAAAGAAAATCAGATTTATTTCCAAGTGAAAAAAAGACTCTGGAAATCTAAGCTCAAAATTAATATTTTCAGCATTTTCTTTTTTTTTTTTTTGCTTGTTTATTGTTTTGCAAGTGCAATGGCCCATACAGAGGAGATAGATACCCTTAACAACAAAATTTCTTTTTACTTTAATGAAATCAGTATGGAACTGACATCCTTGTACTGAACTAGGATCCACCAATGCCTTCCATTTCCAATATGCTGATCTCATACAGGATCTCCTGTCTTCTACTCAGTGGTCCAAAACTTTTCAGAAATTCAGAAAATTCTTCACCTTCACAGGTTTTACTCTGGAGTTGTTATTCAAGGTGGAAGGTTTTTTTAATTTTGGGTGGGTTTTTTTGGTAAAGATGCTACTAGTCTGAGAATTAAAAATGAAATTGCTCTTTAAAGGATCAATTTACAACTGAACTTTACTGCTTGGTCCATTTGGAAAGTTTGCATCTATCATCCATCAACATTATTTGCACTCTCTAGAGCAACCAGAAGTTAAAAAGGAAACAGTACATCCATGTAAAATTAATTAAGTTCAACCATGACCTCATTACATTGATGGAGTGTAGTGCAGCTACCTGAAACCAAAACAAATTTATTTTTATTAAATATATTTCAGTTTATAGAAAATAACATATCTCACCCAAGTCATAGGTTTTCAGGAACATATGGCTTTCATTCTGAAGTTCATCTAGTACTTACAACATGACAAAATGGAGTTTCTTCTTTCTCTTGTTTTTTTTCAAGGTCATGACACAAATATTTAATTTGCAAAAAAACACTGCATGATCAGTTCCTTGGCAGAGGTTTAATTTAATCAAATTTCATTTTAAAGTTCATACATGTTTTTAAATATGTATTAAAACCATCAGAATATGGTCTACTGTCACTTTTAATCCTGTAATAAAATTTACCTTCATTCCTTACAGGGAGAACTGAGTAGGAAATAATTTTTCCAATTCACTAGAGCGTTTGGAATACTAGGAAAATTCTTAGGTGGTAATGATACATGGCACTGGGCCTCTGGCCTCTGAATAACTAAATTGATAGGGCACGTGAAGTAAATCCCTCATAGAAGGAATTTAACCCAGGTCTTCTACATCCCACTTAAATACCCTTCCTACCTAGTCAGTTATTATTCTGGAATCTCACTTGTTTTCTTTTTCTTGCCAGATACTCTATCCAAGACTTGGGAAACCTTTCCAAAAGTATTTCATTGAAACAAATTCATCACAGCAAAAAGGCTTAGTTTGAGGAAAATGGCATTTTCTGAGGAAAAAACATCATTTTATTGAAAAATTCCTGGTGGCTGTTCACCACCATCTCTGAGACTTAATTTTAATATTATGTGCAAAGATTTCTTATTTGCTTAACACACGCACACACACAAAAGCAAAAATAGAGTGAAAGAAAAAAAACATAGGGAAGTCAGTGGTGCTAGCAATACTTTGCTCATCAGCAGAATTTGCTGAAATAAATACTGCCGCTGGTTTATAATGCATGGCTCAGATTATTCTTTATAATTTTAAAAACATTAAACTTGATATTGAGTTATACACTCGGAATGATATGCACATAAATTCATTTTAAGATTAAGTTTCTAATCAGATCTTTTGAAGAATGAGAATAAAAAACATATTTGAATGTTAAACATTTAGACATGTTTAAACATGACTAATGTTTAAAACAGAGGATGAGGAAAGATTTAATTGTAATTCTAGTTCTGCTCAGAATTTATTGTGATGTCCTGGATAAATTACTGGTATCTTATCATCCCCATCTAAGGAAAGAAGATCATAATATGAAACACAGAAAGATAGTGAGATGGCTCATTCACTGGTGAGTCTCAGAGCAGTAGAATATTCACCTGCACAGTTCTGCAGAAACGTAAAATGCTATTCCAAAAGTATTGTACCAATTACCAAACAGTGTTAATATGGCATTTCTTCTGTCTTTAAAAGGATATTTTAGGAACACAGTGTGAATGCAGGCACCATTGAACTCCTAAATTTCATTTTTGCAAAACTAGATCTTATATTTAGATGTGTGGCAATGTAATTATAGAAGATACTGCATCACACACAAAGTGTCATCTGGTCTCTTATCACAAAGAGATAGTCAAGTCATAATTAATGCAGTACATAACTAGTTATATACTGCAGAAGAGCATTGTGAGAAAGGTGGTTTTCAAATTGAATTATAACTTGCATCAGTGTACCTCTCGGAATCATGCTATGTATTTATAGACAACAATGAAAATGAATACAGTGCTGTTGTTACTTGTCCCATCAAAAACTTTCACAATGGCCATGACAAGAAAATTGCATTCATGTTACTAACAGAAAATAAAGTATACACCTCAAGATTGATAAATGTTCCCTACTATATTTTACTGTGTAATTCTCACACTCAGCATCCTTCAGCTTCTCTGTTAACACTTGCAAATTATGCCAGGACCAAACAGTACACATGTCTAATTTGCTGCATGCTTCTGGGATGTGTACAAAGCCAGAGAGTTTTTATTAAGAAATGCTATCATTACATTTAGAGCAAACATAATATATTTGACAGTTGAACAGTGGGTTTTTTTGGTAAAGATATGGCAAATAAAGAGGGGAATTAAAGAATCTTTCGCTAGTATTGCTCCAAAGTAGAAAATTTCCTTCCCTTCCTCTGATTTTGCAGAGCAGTTAATATTGTCTTACCTCTGACCAAACCATTCTGGAAACTAGAGTATCTGAAATTACATTGAATTATTTAATTGTATGGAAAGCAAGTAGTTAGTATCACTTCTAGACTGATCACATTTCTAGATAGGCATTATTGTTCTATCTATGGCATGAACAGAAACAATTACCAGGCCCATAAAGCAAGAGGTAGTGTTACATGGGATTGAAATAATGATTAGAGGAGTGACCTGGTTATGACACAAATTAACCTTCCCTCTTGCTTTTCTTCTTTTTAATAATTCAAGCATCCTTTCTCTGAGTTTGCTTGCGTATGTTCTGACTTTGCAGTCTTCATAGTCTTGATTTAGTAGTATTGTTAATATTCTCTTTCTGACACTTTTAAACAGTTCTATTAAAAACATCTTGCAAACAGTTAATCAAATATACCCTGTAATGTAAAAGAAAATGCTCTGGGCAAATATATTCTAAAACTGAAAATGTTTCTTCTTTTTTTTCCTTTTTTCTTTTTCTTTCTGACCACCCTCGAGAATTTGATAATATGATTAGTTACGTAAAAGGGAAATTAAGTTAATTGGACTGGGGTTTTTTTTGTTGTTGTTGATAAAATACTGAAATTCACAGGCATTCACAAAAATATTTTTGACACTGATAACCAATAAATATAAAACAGAAATATAAAACTGCAGGAAACTATCATAATGGCAGGGGATACAGAAGGGGGGAAGGAAGAGGGGAAGGAAAGGGAAAAAAAGGGAAAATGGAGAGGAAGATGGAGTTTGGGGGGGGGGGATTCCTTTGAACAGAAAGGGATTTTCAATCATATTGTCACTTTCACGTAAAAGCGTTACAGAAATCTCCAGTCAAGATGCATTGTAGGTTTATGTGTTGTTAGCAATAGTGTACTATACAAGGGTTATTACATTCCTTAAAATAGAAAAAAATGCTTCTTCCTTAGTCCTATGCATTTTGTACTACTACAAATTTCTTTTCCAATTTCCCTGTCTTGTATATAGATATATTTCTTTTCACATTTAAAATGTTGGTAGAATTTACTCCCACTTTTATTTTGACTCTGCTTTGAACTGAATTTACACAATTCTTTTCTTTACAGACTTCTTAATTCCCCTTTTCTTGTAATGTTCAGAGTCAGATTAGTTAACTCTAATCCATATCAACCTATTCTCCATCATATTTATTTTCTTTGGTTTATTACCAGTTTCTAAAAAACTTTTATGCACTAAAGGCTTCACACTATCTTGTTGCTGTAGTCTGTGGTAAAATTTGAAAGGCTGAAGCAAAATCAGACTTAATTCCTCCCCTTACACATTCTTAGACTTGGATGCAATAAAACAAACAAAAAAGGCAGCAAAGGAAGTAGTATATTCTGCATTTCTAGTGGGTGAGCTTATGAAAACAATGATTAAATCTAATACTTTGGGTAAATGTTACTTTTAAATAAACAAGTGTCATAGAGCAAGTGTGATTCTTCCAAGCAGAACCCTGAACAGGCCAAAGTCTATTTGCCTGAAATCCAGAGTTGTGAGTATTAAGATACTATTGAACATTAGAAACACTGAACTTCCAATACAGTCAAACACCAAGAATCACTCTTCATAATAATTCTTCTTCTTTTTTTTTTAATCGGGTTTTGCAAGTTTCAGCCTCATGTCACTGAACTTAAGTTTCAGGGAGCGGCAGGAGTGGGACTGCACTTCAAGGGAGGATGAACTGAGAGCCCAGGGTGACCCCATCATAGGCTGCACAGTGCCCTCACTGATCTAACTACATGTAATATAATTCTGAGGTCTATCCATGAGACAGGGGCAGAGATAGGACTGGATGCAAAATTACCCATAAGGCAAGTCCAGGAAGATCAATCAGTAAATTAGGGCGGTAGGACACAGGATGAAAGTCAGACACAATCGCATCATACCTCAGCCAAGGACTAAAGTCCTAGATCTGAGCTGAAGTGGGATCCTGGGCCTGTGAACCGAGAGTGGGGAGTCCAACTGGTCAGGGCCATTAAGGCCTATTTGTGCTTTAAGAGCTCTGATAGTTAAGAAAGTTGTTTTAGGAATGTCACAAACTAGGCACCATCAGTCATCAGTGGAAAGAGATAGGTACTTCCAGAAAGAGTCCACATCTTTCGTGGATTCAGTCAAATTCTGGAGTTTTTTGTCACGCTCTGCTGACTGTCAGAAACCTGAGATGACTGCAGTGCTGACTTAGGTGATGTGAATTTGATCTGAAGATTTTTGGGGCGTTGCACTCTAAGCAATGCCACTAGATTTAATTTGTGGTTCTGTTGTGGTTTAAGCCCAACTGGCAACAAAGCACCATGCGGCTGCTCGCTCACTCCTCCCTCCCCAGTGGATGGAGAGGAGAAAATGTAATGAAAGCTGGTGGGTCGAGACAAGGACAGGGAGGGTTCACTCACTAGTTACATTCACAGGCAACGCAGACTCAGCTTGGGGAAAAAAAATCAATTTCATTTGTTACCAATCAAATCAGAGCTGGACAGGAGAAAAAAAACAGATTTAAAATCACCTTCCCCCCACCCCTCCCTTTTTCCTGGGCTCAAAACACTTTGCTGTCTATGTCTCTCCCTCCTCCCCCCTCAGCGGCACAGGGGGACAGGGAATGGGGGGTGCAGTCAGTTCACCAGAGATTGTCCCTGCCGCTCCTTCCTCCTCAGGTGGGGAGGGCTCCTCACACACTTCCCCTGCTCCAGCGCGGGGTCGTTCCCACAGGAGACAGTCCTTCATGAACTCCTCTGGCATGAGTCCTTTCCACAGGGTGAAGTATTTCAGGACTCTCTGGTCCACCACGTTCCTTCATGGCCTGCTCCACTGTGGACCTCTGTGGGCTGCTCAACCGTGATCCTCCATAGGCTGCAGGGGGACAGCATGCCCTGTCCCGGTGGGCTGCAGGGGAATTTCTGCCGTGGTGCATCTCCTCCCCCTCCTTCTCCACCGACCTTGTTATCTGCATAGGTGTTTCTCTCATCCCCCTCCTCTCTCCACTGCAGGTCTTTTTGGCAGTTTCTTTGTCTCCCTATGTCTTCTTGCAGAGGCACATCTATTGTCGCTAAGTTGTCCAGCCTCAGCCCGCGGTGGGTCCAACTTGGAAGCTTCGAGGAGCTTCTCACAGGGGCCATCTGTGTAGCCCCTCCCCCGCTACCAAAGCCCCACCACACAGACCCAACACAGGTTCCTTCTGGCCTAAATGACCTCCCTTTTCTGAGATTGTAGTGGATTGGGCTCCAACACCCAAGAGGTCTTTCTCATTCCTCTGTCCCTCTGAAATTAATTCATATTAACTTCAACATAGTAAACCTGCAGAAGAGATAGCTCTTAATGCCATCCTTAAAGGACATATAATGTCCTTCTGAAATACTAAAATAACAAGTTTGTCCTTAATTTAGAGAAGGCAAGAAACTATCATGGAAAATTTAATTAGTGCTGTTTCTAAGCTCAAAATAAACAGAGGGCTAGAGAAGATATATCCCGAACTATTGCAAAGTCATGTCAGAAGGAGAAGTGAAAGGGAGTGCAGGAGATAAGAAAAGAAATGCTCTCTCTTAAACTAGGAAGAGGTGCATTAACCTCTTCCTGGAAACACTGCACACCTCACAAAGCCTTTACTTACCATAGAGCTATACATTTCATTTGTGAAGACAATTACTGTATATAGATCCCACCCCAAAATACTGAGTCACCAAGACATGAATTTGTCATGCAGGCAATGTCAGAAAGAAGTGAGAGGGCATACGAGACTATGACATGCAGGAATGTATGTACTTATTGAGCCAAATATTCTTGTAACTCTACTCTTTGCTCTCACAGTGGCAACATAACAGATACCTGTGGAAAAAAGCGTAAGAATGGGACACATATAAATTGATGGGGTTTTTGGCTGGTATATCACCTGTTAACAATGTCAAATTCTGCAAAGAAGAGGGGATTTCCTGAGATGGGTGCATCTTTGTCTATTTAAATGTAGTATCTCCTTCTTTCATTAATTTCTCCAGTGTTTCTTTTGAATACCATTGAGGGTTTTGGCATCCACATCTTACGACATGGCTTCTACAGTGTAATTATTGGTTACATGGAAAAGTAATTCCTGATCCTTGTTCAAAAACTGTCAGTTAATTTCATTTGGTGAAATCATAATTGCCCCCAATTCTTGTGCTATTCACTGCTTTCATACCATTTATGAATTTACAAGTCTTCATCATGAAAATCTGTTCAGTCTTCTCTTTTCCAGGCTACACACTCTCTGTCTGCTTAATTGCTTGTCATAAAGAAGCTTTCTATACCTTTTATCATCCTTGCCAAAGTACCTTTTCAGATTTCATGTGTTTTGAAGTTGAGGGAGAGGAAGCCTGAACAGAACTTCACAAAGAGTTGTAGATGTGGACTTATCATGGGATTATGCACTGATATAATATTGTTTTCTCATGTGTTCTTTAACCTTTTTACAGTAATTCTTAGCATGCATTTCTGAGTGCTGGTGAGCACAGAGCTAAGATTTACAAAGAACTGTTCACCATGACAGCAAGATCTCTTTCATGAAAGGTAATAGTTAATTCAGGTTTCAGCTTTGTGTATATATAGTCAATATTATTTTACCTACATATTACATAGTAATAGTGATCAACACTGAATTTCATCCCTCAGTTTACGTTCCAGCCATTCAATATCGTAGATGCCTCAAAGACAATTTACAGCTAGTAAAAGCTAAATATATCCTGAAGAATTTGGTATTGTTAATTTTTATCACTTTACTACTTAATCTCTTTTCCAGATAATTTCTGAATAGATTGAGTATGAGCAGGAAAAAATTATTTGGGACATTGTTTATTTTTTTTCCTTATCCTTCTTTCTTAACCTTTAACTAGTTATTTATCCATGGGAGAATATAACATCTGAAACCATGACAGCTTCATTTCTTTCAAGTTTTCATACCAGTCATTGTCATTATACCACACTTCAACACAATAATCTCTGAAAGAGTCTGCCAGTCTAAATATAAATGCTATCTACAGAAAAGGAAATAATATGAAAAAGAACATGAAATTTCACCCTGTAAGAACATTCCTTGAGAGGATCATCTCCATATATTTAGCAANCTCTTTCTTAACCTTTAACTAACTAGTTATTTATCCACGAGAGAATATAACATCTGAAACCATGACAGCTTCATTTCTTTCAAGTTTTCATACCAGTCATTGTCATTATACCACACTTCAACACAATAATCTCTGAAAGAGTCTGCCAGTCTAAATATAAATGCTATCTACAGAAAAGGAAATAATATGAAAAAGAACATGAAATTTCACCCTGTAAGAACATTCCTTGAGAGGATCATCTCCATATATTTAGCAATGTGTTATAGGAGAACTCTACAGAACCGGACAAGACCTCCCTGCTCCCCATCATCCCTTAGACTCACAAATTTACAGATAGTTTTCCAATCAGAATAATGACAGCTGCCCATTGACTTCCTTTCTGAGTTATGAGGATTGCTTAAAAGATCAAGTTGGACAACCCATTCTAGGCAGAAGCAGAAAATAGAAGACAACAGCCTCAGAGGGAAAAAGGATGGGTAAGAAACTATTGGGTCACTGTGATCTTGCTCTAGTCAAGAAGTTACCACAGCATTCTCCATGGTGTTAGATCTAGATTTTCCAGGTCATCAAGAAAAAAGAGAAATAAATTATAATCAATGCCCTTCCTCCACTGAATAGGAGAACATGAGGCTATCCAGGTCTCTGAAGGGTTGTATCACTATTCCTACAGATGCAAATACGAAAATGCCTGACCTGCTCACAGATCCGTGGCATGGATCTTCTAACAGTAAGAACCAAAGAGCCAACCACTAAGAAACAGATAAGAAACTGAGCTGTTGTCAACACATACTAATGAGCAAACTAAGGAAACATTCAACCAGCCCACCAAAGAGAATTTCATGACTAGTCAGCTTAAGGAAACTCAAACATTTATCAAAACAATTTGCATCTTCTTTGCTTTCTTCTGTCCAGCATTTATACTGTAACTGCTACAGTTCACTCTGCTCTTCACATAACCAGTAGCAGTTTGGAGACTAAAGGGCATGCAAGCTTTCACATTAGTAGAATGTTGCTAATGTATTCCGTGATCACAGTTGGCAATCTATTTGTTCGGGGGGATGGCTTTAGCTTTACTCCCAACCAGCTTCTTGTNCTCTTCACATAACCAGTAGCAGTTTGGAGACTAAAGGACATGCAAGTTTTCACATTAGTAGAATGTTGCTAATGTATTCCGTGATCACAGTTGGCAATCTATTTGTTCGGGGGGATGGCTTTAGCTTTACTCCCAACCAGCTTCTTGTATTGTTCTGAGAGCAGGATTCAGAGAGCAAGATCAAAGAATATTTAAATGTGGTTAATAAAAAATCCTACTTTAGGTGGCTTGCATTATTTATCTCATTCTTTATTCAGTCTGATGCAGCTCCTGGGTCATGGCAAAGTGGTTTTACTTTTCATCTTCATGGAAAAGTGAGACTAAATTCTTTCTTACTCATTGGCAAGAGAGTGCTGTCATTTAGCCCAGCTAATGAGGGGGAAAAACCAAAATGATAATTTGTTACTTGATAATAAAGAATTCTTTCTTGGATTTTCTTCTCTGTGTCTGTTGTTTCAGTTTTGATTTAGATTCTTTACATTTCTTCCCTTGTTTCTTCAGAACATGAACAATGTAGATGTATGACACTGAATATAGCAAGAGGCAAAAATAAATACCAGGCACTAACATTAATAGTAACAGAAAGAATTTACAAGACAGGATACATGAAAAAAACTGTCAACCTGGAAAAAACTGTCACAATTTAAAGCTGGGCTGGCTATTAAAT
>VZSC01004051.1:6340-20268 GCA_013398225.1 Steatornis caripensis
GGGGGGGGGTTGGGGGGGAAGGGACCCGTGGGCAGAACTCGCTGCCCGCTTTGCTGGGTCGGTCCCAAAGGGCACGTCCCCATGCGCCGAACCCCAGGGCGGCTGGCGAGGGGGGAGCCAGGCAGCGGGGTACTGCGGGAGCACCGTGGGTGGCTGCGGGAGGCCCTTTCCTGCCTCAGTTTCCCCTGTGGCAAGAGAGAGAGCTCAGTCTCGCCTCGCCCGGCGCAGCAGCTGTGTGAAAAGCTCGGGTTGGGGGTGGGGGTGGGGGGAAGCCCCTCTGGGGCGAAGGGGAGCTGTGAATCCCCCCTGCCGAGCCTGGGGCAGCCCTGAGCATCCTGCGGATGAAAACGGGTGCTGGGTGGCCGGGGCCGGTCCCTGAAGGTGGCAGCACTGGGAACCGGCTGGAGGCCAGGGAAGCACCCGCAGCGGCGTGGGGTGCGGAGGGTGCTGCTGGGGGTGGGGGGAGAAGGCTCTGCCTGCACCCCCTCAGTCCCCACGCCGCCGCCGTCCCCTTCCCCTCATGACTCCGCCACGGACGTTGCCGGCTGCGCTGTGCCGCCCCAAAGAGCATCCCACAATTTTCCGCCGCTCTCAGGGCCTGGGGTCGGCGGCTGACCCCAGCTTGTGGTGGCGAGGGGGGGCACGGTGCCGTACGCACCGGGGAGCCGGGAACCTCTGGGTCATCTAAGTCCGAGACAGGTTTCGGTTCGCAAGCCCGGAGGTCTTTCCTGTTATTATCCAGCCTGCAGCGGGGGAACAATAGCGGCGGTGGCCGGCGCAGTGTGACCCAGAGATAAGGAGACAGTGTGATTAGCAGGAAAACTAAATAGTGGGTCTGGAGGGAAAAGCGGTCCCAAGGGAGCAGCACCGCTGCGAGCGCCGGGGTTTCGAGCTGCAGGACCGCTAGCAGAGACCAGGCACAGAGAGGGCTGCAAAGTCAGGGCTGATGTTATGGGGCAAGCACGAACCTCGGCACCGCGGCCCCAGCCAGGCAGCCCGGAGTGACGGGGGCAATGCCGCGACCCCAGCGAGGGGTTTGCAGGGAGATACCACTGAGGCTTTTTTAAACCCGAAACCAAGAAACAAAAGAGGAAACGGACGCTTGCGTTTCAGCTCTGAGAACTGTGCCATGACACACCACCCCGGCGGCGCGAGCGCTTCCCTTATGGGAGAGGAGCTCACGGCACAGCCAGCACCAAAGCGCGGCGGAGACTCCCCAAATTCAGCGCACCCGGTGGCGGTGCCGGAGAAGGGGCTCAACCTTGCATGAACGCAGCGCAGAGGCCGGAGAGCCGGAGCAGGGGGTGAATCCAGCACCCGGCAGGGGCGCGGTATCCGTCTCAGGGTGCGCGGGTAGCCAAAGCCAAAGGCTGCGGCAGCCTGGGAAAGCGCTGCTCCCGAGGGCTGCAGGGCTTTGCTTTAACCACCGAAGGAGAAACTGGTGAGAGGCCAAAGGCGAGGGATCTGCGCATCCACTGAAACCAGCCCGGGGGGAATTAGCCATTTCCTAGCAATGAGGAAATATGAGGTTAGCTGAGGACCCGCAGGGCTGCGAGGAGGGAATGGGAAGCGAGTCGCTGCCGACAAGTGAGGACAAGTCGGCCGGGGGCTGCGGGGTGAGACCGTCCTCTGCCCGTGGTGCAGGCAGGGGAGGCTGGCAGAGCCGCGCAGCCATCCAGCACCTTCCACCACACCTCTGGATGCAAACCCCGAGAGGCGTCTGCCTCACGCCGCGCGCAGCCGGCTGTAAACAGAGCAGCACCGGGCACCCAGGCCCGAATTGAGGGTGACGGCTGCTTCTGGGCAGGAGCAAAGCCTGGTGGTCCGGGAGCAAAGCTTCGTGGTCCAGGACCACCGTATCAGCAACCCTTTTTTTTTTTTACGACGGAGGAGCCTTTGGGGCAAACCACATCAGAAGGTGCTCGTGCTCCCGGCGGAGCTGGTGAGGCTGCAAGCTTCCCACCGCCGCGGCTCCTCACGGACAAACCCAGCCCAAGCCGACTCGGAGAGCGAGCTGAGAGGCGAAACAAAACCCCAACGTGGTTTCTCTTTGTCAAGCATCTCTTGCTGGGATGTCTGGGCATCCAGGGCAGCGTCTTATGCAGGCGCAGCCGCTTGCCTTCATGAACAGCCGGCGCTTGCATGCCGAGTTTGCGTGTCTGTGCCGCAAGAGCCCGGCCGAACGGCTGCCAGCCCCAGCAAGCAGGGTGGGGGGCTGGGACCCCCAAGCTCTGACGGGGCAGCGAGAGGGTCCGGGCCCCTCCAGGCAGCCCCGCGAAGCTCCTCTGATGATACGCAGCATTTTGGAGGCTCAATAAGAATGAGATATTGCTGCTAATTAATGAAACCATCATGCCAGGACCGGCCTGCGTGCCCCTTGCTGCCCGCCGGCCCCTCTCTGGGTGCTGGCACGGCACGCACAGGTGGGGACGTGGCCCCGTCCGCGCCCCGCCTGCCTTCCCCTATTACTTCAGGAGCCCTAAATTCCTGCCGCAGCCCAGGCTGCCTCTCCCAGGGCCCGCCCGGCTGTCGGGTCAGCGCTCAGCGAGCGGCAGGGAGGCGTCCGCCGCATCTGGCACCTCGTGGCTGCTGGCGAAGCCAAGGGGCCGGCTCCCGGTGCACGCGCCCGTCGCCAACACCAGCCCCGTGCACGCACTGTGGCACGCGGGCGACCCCCAGGCTGCGGGAGGCTGAGGGCTGGGAGCTCAGCACCGGGCATCGGAGCATCCCACCAGCGGTGCCCGCCGCCCACCCCATGGCTGATCCACCGTCGCGGTGCCGCGGGGATGCTGGTGCTCAGCTCGCTTGGAAAAATCTCCCGCGCTGACACCCAAAATGGGCCACGTTGTTTATCCCCGCGTCGTGCCGCCGCGGCCCCACCGGCACACGGGGATTAACAATCCTGACCTATTTCCCGGGGGGGTGCAGCAAGGTTTAATTCACTGAATGCTTGAGGAGTGCATAAGATCTGCAGATAAAGCCATTACGGAGTGTGAGATATCATTAATTAATTCACAGGTTGATATAGTTATGCGCTTAGATCATCGTCAGCTGATCCTGCTAATCCCTTTCTTGTGCAAGTACCTGTGCGAGGGGCAGATGCTGCCCGGCACCGCTTCGCTCCCGGCGAGCCGGGTTGTCCCCGCGTCGTCCCCACGTGCCACCAAGGCCAGGGGCGTGCAAGAGGTGGCCCCCAGTCCCCGTTCCTTAATATTCCCCGCGCCTAAGTCTTCATTTTCCTGCAGTGGTCACGCTGGAGGGGAGACGCCTCCTGCTCTCCATCAGAGGACGGGACCCAGTGCCGCTTGAGCCGGGGGCTGAGACTTTTTCTCATTAGAGTCATTATTGCAATAATCATTAAAAATAGGTAATTATTACCCTGTTGACTTAGGGATCGTGTTTAGCACAGGCTTCCTCTGGCCTCCAGCCCAGTTTTGGAAAGAATCCCCCGCCATGTGCTGCCGGGAGCTGCTGTTGCTCACCAGGAGCACCCAATTTTCACAAGCTCGCCATTTTTTTGTGAAAACCTCAAGTCTCCCTTTTCCTCAGCCATCCCGTCGCGCGGGTAAGTTTGCTCTGGGAAGGGCAAAACCTTTTGGGAGCGTCCAAACCTGCCTCGCGACCCCGTCCTGGGGAGAGCAAAGGGGAGCCGGCTCCATCCCGCAGCCACGCCAGGAGCGCGGAGCCCAGGGCTCGGCTCGCTGCTGCAGCCCCCCGAAATCCCCAGGAGCGCGTGCGCCCGTGGCGTTTCGATTCCCTTGGGTTCTGCAAGGCTGGTGCACGCGCGCCGGGATGCCGGCGGTGCTGCGGGTACCGCCTTGCGCCCCACCGAGCCCATCACACCTGAGCTCGCCCCACTCTATTTTTCTCCTGCCCCTTTCCTGGACCTTCAAATGAAAAAAAAAAAAACCAAACCAAAAAAGCCACGACAGTGGAAATTCGAGCTAACAAATACAAATAAAACTTCCTCTGGATGCTAAAAATGACACACGTAGACAGAGAAAAAAATTATATCGGTGACAATAACAGAGCGCGGAGCTATTTCAGTGCTTGGCTGTTCCATTGCAGCACTCGGCGCTGGGGTTGTGGCTGCTCAAAACCAGCCACTTCCCCAGGGACGTGACGTATTTCCTTTCCATCACAAACTGATTTAGAAGCAAAACTTTCTACATTTAGGCAGCGAGAGACTCAGCTTCTCTTTTCTCTCTCGCGCCGATGGTGAGCGAATGGAAGGAGAGATAAAGGGGGTGGGACCAGCGCAGGGTGACTGTACTTCTTTTTTTTTTTTCTTCTTTCTTTCTAAATTACCAAAAAGTGAACCAAAAAGCCACAGTTAATATTTTCCATGCCGTGAAGGTCTTGCATGCATCCAAGCGAGAGTTTGTGGCTCCGGCCTGGCCGGTGCTCCCGCTGCGCCGTGCGCTTGCAGCCCTGCGTGCGCCTGGGCGCCTGCCGCAACGCCAGCGGTGCCTCACCCCACATCCTGGCAGGGGATTGTCCCACCACGGTGCCCACTGCAGCTACCCGGGCAGATTCCTGCTCTGGTCCATCCCCATCCCCATCCCCATCCCCATCCCCATCCCCATCCCCATCCTCATCCCCGTTCTTCATCCCCATCCCATCCCATCCCTATCTATCTCCACCCTCATCTCCATCCCCATCCCCGTTCCTATCTCCACCCTCATCCCCATCCCCATCCTCATTCCCATCCTCATCTCCGTTGTCCATTCCTACCCCATCCCCACCTGTTCTCCATTCCCATCCCATCCTATCCTCATCCCCATCCCTGCCCTCATCTCCATCCCTGCCCTCATCTCCATTCTCCATTCCTACCCCATCCCCACCCGTTCTCCAATCCCCATCCCCATCTCCATCCTCATCCACATTTCCGTTCTCCATCCATCCCCATCCTCATCCCTATCCCCATCCCCGTTCTCCATCCCCACCCCAGTTCTCCATCCCCACCCCTGTTCTCCATCCCCATCCTCATCTCCGTTCTCCATTCCTACCCCATCCCCACCTGTTCTTCATTCCCATCCCATCCTATCCTCATCCCCATCCCATCCCCATCCCCCCCCCCCCCCCCCCCCCCCCCCCCCCCCCCCCCCCCCCCCCCCCCCCCCCCCCCCCCCCCCCCCCCCCCCCCCCCCCCCCCCCCCCCCCCCCCCCCCCCCCCCCCCCCCCCCCCCCCCCCCCCCCCCCCCCCCCCCCCCCCCCCCCCCCCCCCCCCCCCCCCCCCCCCCCCCCCCCCCCCCCCCCCCCCCCCCCCCCCCCCCCCCNAGCAACACACAGGGCAGAGGGATCAGCGTGGGCTCACGGTGCCCAGCGAGAGCAAGCCCGGCTCGGCCCGGGGAGCCGCGGCGTGCGCCTACCTCCTCTCATCTCCAGCTCAAATTAAAACCAAGAACGATGGTGATAATTTCCTAGAAGGATAAACATCCGATTGCCTTTTCTCTCCCATTCCACCAAGAATAAACACACCAGCCACAAGGAATTAAAGGCAGGGAGGAAAGGATGACTATAGTTTGACTGCAGGATGTCAACAAAGCGTGACCTTTCATTTACACCGGTCCCTCCGCACTAACCTAACGGGCCAATTACACCCTCAGCGGAGGGTAAGTTTAGAAAAAGAGAAGGAGAAATCCAACTTTAGCAGACTTCCATGACATCTCTTGAGTGTCATTTCCTCTGCTGCTAATTTTAGCGGCGATGGCAAGCCGGGCAGCGTGTTTTGTATTTTTTTCCCCCGGGTTGTGGTATGTTACCCAGCTTCCTTTTCTTGTTGCTCTCCCTCCCGCCGCGTCTTGCAGCTTCGCCCAGCGGCGCGCGCCCGGGGCGAGCCGGGACCCCCCGTCTCCCACGTCCTCCTTCGCACCTTGCGGCCCGTCACCCCGACCCTTCCCGGTGAGGGACGCGAGGCCGGCAGGGCTTTGCAGGACCCACGCGACAACCCGTGCCTGCGTGCAGCGCGCATGATTCAGCGAGGTAAACAGCTGTTTCCTGCGTGGAGGGAAAGTCCCCGCCACGTTTAACCCCCTCCGACGTGGGATGAAAGCCGCTCTTGCTGCCGGGGAGCCGGGGAGGGCGGCTGGCTGGGCACAGGGAGCAAAAAGGGCAATGGCGCAGACCTGTGTTCCTCTCTTGCATCGGGAGCAGGATGCTCTGGGACAGACCCAGGGACAGATCCAGGGGTGAGATGCAGCAACAAGAGCATCGCCGTGCCCTCTGAACGATGCTGGGCCTCCCTGCGCGGCCGTCAGCAAGTCACTCCCTCGTGCCTCAGTTTCCCCAGCCTGCAAAGTGCCTCCTGGGGTCTTGCTCCCCGTGGTTTGCTCAAAGCGCCCCTGGATGGAGCCCTGGCCATTGGCAGGACAAAATCAGCTTTGTCACAGCGGAGCCACCGAGGACTCGCTGCAAGGAGGACTCGCAGGCGGGTGAATCCAAGCCTCAGAGAAAACCGAGTCTTAGATGAAAGCCTAATTAAAGAGCTAATTAAAGGGGAGGTCCAGCTAAGTGGCCAGTAGGCAGAGCTCTTCTGATTTATGGCTTTAATTTCGGTTTTGCTTTCCAAGAGAAGCGGGCTGAGGCAGCGAGGAGGGCAAAGGCAGGGCAGGGCAGGAGTCAGGCCAGGGCAGCGCCCGGTTCCCACGCTGCCGCCCTGCGTGGTGCTGCCGCGGGACCCCTCGGCTGGGCACCGCCGTCCTGCTCCCGCGCCAGACCCCCCTGGGCGACGTCAAGCCGGGCCCGGCATCGCCTGCACGAGGGTCTCGCTGGCAAAACGGGTCTGCTTCATCCCACGCAGCTGGCGCGGGCGCACCCCAAAGCAACCGGATTCGCCCAGTGCTGGCCCCGCATCGCCCCCCGCTCGCTGCCGGCAAGGAGCCCGTGCAGCCCCGTGCGCTCCATCCGTGTTTTATTCTGAAAGCTGCAGGCACTAAAGCACAAGACCCCCGAGGGGCAAGCGGGACGTGCGGGGGGTCAGGCCAGAAACGGGGGTGAGGGGAGGAGAACAGGGTGATGCCGTCCTTCCCAGGACACCCAGGGCGAGCCCGGACACCGCTCGGTGGGGGAAAGGGAAAACAGCCCCCTCCTAGGTTTTGGAATTGGAGGGGCTGGCGTTTCTGGGCTGGATGGAGGGTGGGTGCATCGTCGGTGGGTCCCGGGGTCTCCTCGCAGGTGGCTCCGCGGCACGGGGAAGCGCACGACGGCTGGCGCTAATCCTCGTAGTATTTGGTGAGGAACTGGGTCGAGGCCACCGGCGAGCCCAGCCGGAATTGCTCCACGAAGCTCTCCACCTCCCAGGCACCTGGGGAGAGAGGGAGAGGGGGTGAGCGGGGCTGCGGGGAGCGGGGATGCTCGGGGGCCGCATCCAGGCTGGGGCTGCACGCTGCATGCCATGCGCCGGCTGCCGCTCTGCCCGAGGCGCTGCAGACCACATCCTGCAAACGACGGCAGGCGGGGAGGCACCGGGCTCTGCCCTGCGGGGGAGCCATGGGGACCCCCGCCCTGAGCATCCCCGGCGCGGGGGGAACGGCGTCGGCTCCTCTCGTGTCCCCCCCCTCTGCCCCTGCTGACCTTCGGAGCAGACCTTCCCACGGCTTCCTACGAGCCCACCCCGGGGTGTCTGGAAATCCCCGGGCAGAGCGTGGGGAGGCGGCAGGAGATCCCTCGGCCCCCCAGCCTGCACGCACCGAGCCGCTGCTCCACAAATCGTTGGAGCTGGGGGGGTGGGGGGTGTCCTTCATCGCCGACCCCCCACCTCTGCCGCCTGCCCTGACCCAAGCACGCCGGAGCCAGCCTTGGTTTTTCCTACGTGGAGACAGCAGGGAAACCCTCTCCGGGATGGATTCCCTCGTGCCCGGCCCCGTGGGCCAGAAATCCCCCCGCACCCTGCCACGGCTCAGCGTCACGCGTGGGTCTGGCTGGAGGCTGCTGGAGCATCCTCCCCGCAGGCCAGCGGGGCTTTCCCAGGGGATGTGGGGACCCAAACAGCTCACGCTGCCACCTCTGCCGCTGCCTGGCGGGACACTGGATGGGACACGGCTGTGGTATCACGGGGAGGGGGGGGGCGGAAAGGGGCCTGTTGTTTATCTGAAATCTGTCCTCCCCTTCTCTCCCCTTCCTGGAACTGCTCTTTAATGTCACGCTGCAGACTGGCAGCCCTTATCTGCCTTCACATCTCAGCCCCAACTGGAGCAACCCATCCTCCTCGCTCTTGCAAAAGCACTGAGCAAAACCCCAGCTGCTACCTCACTCGCACGGGGCGGTGGTGGCTCAGGATGCCAGCGGAGCCCAGCTCCCCCCCAACGCTGGGCACTGCGTCAGGCCCTGCCGTGAGTCAGCCCGTGGCCAAAAAGCCCCCGACGCGCTCTGCGGGCGCTCCAGGTGCTGCCACTGCACCCTGCGACTTCCTGGAGCTGCAAGAGGACGCGGCCGAGGAGACGCTTCGGTGCCTGCCAAGGGCGTCGCAGGATGCTCGGGCCGGACCCTGCACCCTGGCTGGGAGGAGATGTGGAAACGCATCAGGCTGCGTGCGGCTGGGGGGGTCCCAGATGTCCCCGCATCGTCACCGCCACCCACTGAGGACCCAAAGCAAGCCGAGGGCAAGGACGGTTCTGCCGTGCCGCGCTGGGGTCGCCGCCGGCCGGGGCACACAGCCGCGTTTCCAGCAGCTCTGGTTCATCACCGCAGCCCGAGCCCGAGCTGGAGATGCCCCTCGCAGAGCAGCCTGAGGGGGCTTCGGTGTCACCGGCACCGCTGCCACGCCAGGCAATGGCTGCGAGCCCTGTGCGCTCCCGCACGGCCATCGGCCCCCGGCGCGTGCCACAAACACGTCCATCCCCAAACAACGCCCCTGCCGAGGAGGGGCAGCCGCTCGCTTCGGGGTCTCAATGCACCCCCCTCCTGGCTCCGGGGGTCCCGGCAAGCGCGGCACGAGGGGAAAGGGCCTCGGGGGTGGACGCTCCCACTGCGCCCGCGGCCCTTTGGCGAGAGCCTTTCATCCGAAGGGTTTCAAAGCGCTCTGAAAGCCCCGGCGGGAGAGCGCCCGGTGCCCTGTGGGACCGGGGTGAGAGCGAGACGCGGCAGCCCCCCGACTCCCAGGGGTGCCGGGAGCTGCCATTGATGTTCGTGAAGCCTCCGGAGAGGCGCGGATGAAAGGAGCCGGGAGGAGGCAGAGCCGCTGCAGGGCTACGGGTGCTGGCCCCGGCTCTCGCCACCACACATGGGGCCAGGGTTTTTCCTGACCTACTTTCCTACCTGCCATCGCACCGGTTGTGCCCGTCCCTCTGAGGGAGCCGGGAGCGGCCGCAGGGAAAGCCCCGGGCACAGCTGACAGTGTGGCCAAGGGGGTGATGCACTGGGGGCTTCATCGGGCGGCTACGGGCTGTGGGGGTCTGCACCCGCACCCCAAATCCAAACTGCATCCGCAAACCCGGCGCCTCATCCCGGCGGGATCGCCTGCACCCCCCGCGATAGGGTGACATTCCTCCGCAAACCATCATGCTGCTGCGCCGGCNCGCCGGTGTGGCCAAGGGGGTGATGCACCGGGGGCTTCGTCGGGCGGCTACGGGCTGTGGGGGTCTGCACCCGCACCCCAAATCCAAACTGCATCCGCAAACCCGGCGCCTCATCCCGGCGGGATCGCCTGCACCCCCCGCGATAGGGTGACATTCCTCCGCAAACCATCACACTGCTGCGCCGGCACCGGCCGTGAGTCACCGGGACCGCGGAGCCGGGAGGAGAGCGGGGGGCCGGCTGGGGGGCTGAGGTCGCTCTGCCACCAACCCCTCTCGCCGCTGAAACAATACGGCATTTCATCCGTACGGCTTGGTCCGTTTTCAAGCTCGTTTCCCGGAGGATTATATCATCGCGCTTGGCCCTTATCTGAGCACCCGCCGGAGGAAGAGGAGCACACGCTGACACCCACACGCACTGCGGCCGCCTGGTCCCTGAGCACTGGGTGGGGAAACTGAGGCAACGAGGCAGCTGCTGGCCTCCGGGAGCTCAGGGACTGGCTCCGCAGGCAGTGGGTGCACAGGGCTGTTTCAGACCCCGGCCATCGCATCCTGCCCCCCTAAAACAACGGGGGCACATTGCCGGCTGTAATTTATCAGCCTCATCAGCGGGGCCGTTCTCCCTGATAGGAGCCTTGATGCTTTTCTGCCAAGATTAATGATGTCCCAGCGGAGGTAGGCGGGAGGCTGCTGGCTGCTTTGGTCACCATTAAACCGACAGCTGGGGACTTCGGTGGGGACCGTGTGCTGCCCGCCGCCCTTCGCTGCCTCCCGTCCCAGCCGCAGCCTTTCCCTCCCCGCCGGGGCCCGGTCCAACCCGATTTTCCAGCTGGGTGGATCGGAGGCGCACGAGCTCGGCTCATGAGTCAATGGTGCGGCCCCGATGCGAAGCCGGAGCCGGAGAGCGATGGAGCTACGGGGAGGGAAGCCGGCTGGGCCCATCCCCGGCCCCCAAAGGACTCGATGCTTCCCGGAGGTGACATTTCTGGGAGGCAAAAGTCCATTCCCAGTGGTAAAATGTCTATCCGGGGCAGGAGGAGGTTTGGGGATGCTGGGGAGCGTCTCCCCGTGCTCACTGGAGATGGTGGGCATCCGGCACCGGGGCATGCAGGGTGGAAGCAGAGGGAGATACGGCACTGCCTGGCAGGTGCAACGAAGCCTCAAGACCTTCTGCTAATTAAAGTTCCCTGCACAAGGAAAGGGAAGGAGGTGGAAAACGACCGGCCTCCACCCTCCCATGCGCTGCACATGGGCGAGAAGGTCCCCAGCGCCGCCGCACCACCTCGCCGTGGCCGCGGTGCGCCGGGCGCCCGAATTCCCCCGGCCGAGGGAGTTCCCCGCGGCTCGCTGCGGCGGGCAGCAGAGCCCGAGCGCCGGGTTGAGAGCGCGCAGTGAGTGCCAGCGCCTCGGGACGCGACGGGCGGCTCTGACATTTGGCAGACCACAAACGATTATCTCGCATCTCGCCAAAAGACAAACACGGCTTGTAACCCTCCTGGCTTGGGAGGGAAGCGGGGAGGAAGGGCTCTGCGCCGCCCGACGGTGCCCCCACGGCCTCGGCGACACCCCAAGGGTCTCCAGCTTCGGTCTCAAGCGGGGACAGAGCCGTTGCCCAGCGACAATTTAGCGGCAAAGCTGCGACACCGAGCCAAAAAGTGGGGTGAACCGGCCTCCAGTGGAGAAACTGATGCTCCAAGGGAGTTATTTGTCCCGGGTCGCACAGCAAGAGAGCCGGCTGGTGCAGGGATTGATCCGAAACGCTCGGGGAGAAGGATCAGGGCTTTTTTTTTTTTTNCTTGCTCCCTTCGAGCTGCCCGTGGCGCGAAGCCGAGTGGGGAGCGGGGAGAAGTGGCACCGATTTCTTTGCCGCGCCGGCCATCGCCCCTTGCTCTTCAATTTCCCAGGGATTTGCACAAGGAATGGCGCTTTGCGGTGGCTCGGGCAGGGCCTGGTTTAGTGCCCTCTTCTGGAAGCTGCGCCGCCGAGCTCCTGCCATCCCCCTGGCACGCACCACCTCCCCAGCTTTGGCCCCGCTTGGCCCAGGACCCTTCCCGGTTCCGGCCCAGGACCTTTCCCGGTTCAGCCTCCAAAGGCGCAGCCCATGCCCGTGCTTGGGCGGAGGGCGAAGGACAGAGCTGAGCAGCGAGCAAAACGCTCTCGTGGCGCTCCATGTTCTCCCCGAGCGGGCTAAGCGGCCAGACGCATGGATGCGTGGCACAGCGCTGGCGACACACGGAGCGGGGATGCGGCGCTGGATGCATCCGGAGGACGGGACGGACCAGCACCGCTCCCTGCACCCACTGGGCACGGTCAGGCCCTCCTTGTTTCCACGCGCTGCCAAAGGCGTTTGCTCCTCTCCCCCCGTGCGCTGCCTTCATGCCACGGCGCCAGACCCCAGGGCTGGATGTGCCGGTGGTCCGATCGGCGTTCATCCCACTGCGATCCCTGGGGATGAGTTTATTTAAAACCCTCGAGTCATCAAAATCTCATCCTTTGGCTGCTTTTAGGGCTCATGTCCTGCTTGCCGGCCGCCCTGGGAATTAAAGAGATAGGCTGCCGGCCGGTTCAACCCAGCAGCACCCGCCGGACCGGACGAGCCTGTGATGTGGCAGTGAAACGGTTAAAAATAACCTTCAACCACTTCAATACCAGGCGGCGATGCTCAGGCTCAGACGCTGCCGAATAAATATCCGCTGCTGTTTCGACGGGTCTTTCCTCGGGAGCCTGGGAAGGGCTGAGAAACTTGAGGATGGGATGGAGCCGGGGCTGGGAGCGCCCGGCCACGCTGCGCCTCGGGGGGCGGGGGGCTGGAATCTTCCGCAGGACACACGGGTCTGGTGGCTGAACCCCTTTGGGTATGAGATTTGGGGGCCAGAGCCGCACATGCTGCTAAGGAGAGGATTTATCTGGAAAAAAGCTCTTTGGTGGGTGTTCTCAGCCTCCCTTGCCAGCCCGGGATGCCGCCACTGGGATGCGGGTGCGTGGCCCTGGGTGACAGCAGCGGAGCCCCCTCTCCGACCGTGCCGGGGACGAGGGGCCGGGGAAGCGCCCCCCTCCGCTAGCAGGGGGGTGGCTTCAATGCATGTCATTAAGAAGCAGAGCTAACGAGCCAGAAAGCAAACCGAAGGGCAGAAATAACCCGCAGAGAGACTCGCGGCAGCGGCAGCCCGCTCCGGCCGCGGCACGAGCATCACCGCCCCGCGCCGGGCGGGTTTCAGGGGGGGTCTCTCCCGGCACAGGGGTCCGGGGACAGCGAGCTCCCCGTTGCTGCCCACCTTCTGCCGGGACGCGCAGCGTCGGTTAGCACGGCGCAGGGGTGAGTCAGGCCGGCGCAGCCGAGCCGTGCCAACCTGCCCTGCCCATCGAGCCGGGCTCGTGTGGGTCCCAGCTGGGAGTTTTGAAATTTCCTTCTCCGAGGCCACGCGAGCTGCAGCGCCCCGTGCTCCAACCCCGGGCTGCGCCGGCACCGTCCGGGGAAGGAACTCGGCGCTTTGCATTCTGCACGATGGGTCCTCGCCCGTGCCGGGGGTCCCGCGGGTGAGCCCGCGCCCTGGGGTTCACGCAGCGGGGACGCTCCCATCGTGTCTTGGGGGGCTCGGCTGTTTGCCTCCATCCTTGCCGGGCGGCATTTCGGGAGGCGGCTGCCGCGTCTCCGCACCGCGCGGGGCGGAGGGGGCTGGGGGGGAGCTGGCAGGCGTTGTGTCAGCCGGGTTTGGGCAATCCCTCGCTAAACCATCTCCAGGTCTGACTGATCCTTAGCTGCATGCTCCGAGGTGGCGGTGACGCAACTGCTGTGACTTGAGGGCGGGGGGGGGGACACGACACGTGCCAGCAAGGACTCGGCCCAATTTCACAGCCGACGACGTCTCTCCCTGCTCCCGATCCCGCTAGCCAGGCCGTCCCCAGCCATTTTGCCGAGGGTTTCTGCTGCCTTGCAAGGACTGAGCACCCCAACCACGTCCCAGGTAAGGATCTGAAGCCCCTTTGCACCAACCGAGCATCCCCAGCCCGGCACTTCTGGCATGGCCGAATGCACAGCATCATCCATACCCCCGGGAAAGCGCCTCGGGGCACGGCACGGGGCCGGGAGCGAGGACACGGCTGCTCCTTACCCAGTGAGACCCGCTCCTCGGGGCTCAGGGCGATGGCCTCGTGAGCCGGCTGCTCATACAGGCGGAGCTGGTAGCGATGGTACCCGCTGCGGGGAGGCGGCGTGGGCCGGACGTAATCTGGGGATGCAAAAGGTAGCGGCTGAGCACGCCATGGAGCGGGACCCGCTTCCCACCGTAACCACGCTCCAGGCTGGGATCGGCTCTCCCAGCTGGCGCCGTGCGCCGAGGCCCCTCGCCGCGCGTGGGGCTGGAGGGAGAAGGCGCTCGGGGCACATTGCTGGCTGTAATTTATCAGCCTCAT
>VZSC01004051.1:20323-32161 GCA_013398225.1 Steatornis caripensis
GGAGCGGGACCCGCTTCCCACCGTAACCACGCTCCAGGCTGGGATCGGCTCTCCCAGCTGGCGCCGTGCGCCGAGGCCCCTCGCCGCGCGTGGGGCTGGAGGGAGAAGGCGCTCAGCAGCTCAGGTGTTTCGTGGGCAAGAGCTGCCGCTGCGCCCCCCCCAACCCCCCCCCCTCCTTATCGCCGCCCGGATCCCCCCGTCTGCCCGGGGGCCAGCTCCTGTTCTCCCTCTCCCGAAACAACCTGCGCCCAACCGCCCGCTGTGCCAGCCACCACCCTCTCCTCCTCCTCCTTTTTCAACTTCAGAGCCCCGGGGTGCTCCACGCGGAGCGCCTCGACCTCTCCCCCATCACCCTTCCCATCCCGCACCACCCCATCACGCCCCCTCCTTGCCCCCCCCCATGCTGGGTGCAGCCTCCCCTGGGCAGGGCCATGCAGGGACCTGCTGGGGAGGACAAGCTTGAGACTCCCAGCACCCTGCCAGAGCGTGACCAGCACCCCTCACCCTCCCGGCTGCCCCATGGGGGTCCGGGTGCCTGGTGCACCGTCGGCTAAGCTCCAGCTGCCGGGCTTTTGAAGTCCTCCCGCGCCCAGCTTTCGTGGGGGAGGATGCTCTTGTGGTCGAAGCAATGGGTTCTCAGGTGCTGGAAGTTCAAGGTTGTTCCCCCACGTTGCTGCAGGCGCTCGGCGCGCAGGCGGGCGCATCCCCGGGTGCACACCGCGCCGCGTGCACGCCCTTAACCGGGCCCGAGCGGGAGCGAGCAGCGCACAGCTGCCCAGANCGCTCGGCGCGCAGGCGGGCACATCCCCGGGTGCACGCCGCGCCGCGTGCACGCCCTTAACCGGGCCCGAGCGGGAGCGAGCAGCGCACAGCTGCCCAGATGTGGGGCGCGCAGCTGCCTCGGGGCGCAGCCGCGTCAGCTGGCGAGGACAGAGAGGGATGGTCGTCCCCGTCCCCGGGCGAGGGACATCCCTGGGGAGAGACCACGAAGCACCGCGGACGGGAGGACGTGATGCCAAGGGACCAGGGGCTGAAGCTCCTCCAGGACTCGGTCGCCCACAGCTGGGCAAGCCCCCGGCCCCTCTCCCCGGCTCCCTCGGGGTGTAAACCCCGTGAGCCACGTCTGGCCTGTTTGGAACGGAAAGCCTTTGTCCGTGCAACATCACAGAAGTTGTTGGGACTCAGCCGTTTTTATCTTGTGTTTCTCTTTTTCGATTGCATTTCCCACCCCCTCTCCCCACCCAGCCGCCTTTTTGCACTGGTTTGGAGCTCTTCCAGCCGCTGGGGAGTTTTTAAACCACTTTTGCCTCTAGAAAAATGAGAGAAAAAAGGGCTCCTCTTTCAGACGGCGCCCTGCGGGAAGCCCTCGTGTCCCTCCCTTGCGTCCCCGCTTTGCCACCGCCTTGTCGCGGCCCGGCCCGCGGGGCGCCCCGTGGCCCGTCGGGGTCTGCACTCACCCGTCAACACGTGCCCTTTGACGTCCCCAGTCTTCAGATCCGCACCCTGAAAGGACAAGAAGAGAGGCGTGAGGTGCTACTGAGACCCCCAGGAGAAGGACGAGGGGGGACGGGCCCCTCCTGCCCCCCCCGGCTGCACCTGCTTCTCCCCGGGGATTGGTTTCCGAACATTTTGGATGTTTTCCTTGCAAAGGTCATTAAGGAGCAAACCTCTCCTGGCATCGCTGGGCCAGGGCAGGCGGGGGAAGGAGCTCACCGGGGGCTTTCTTGGGCTATTTGGGATTTAGAGGCTCAGTGCACGGTGCCCCGGCACACAGGCGGTGCTGTCACCGTGCTGTCACCCGCACACGGGGGCCATCGGTGATTTGGTGATCCAGACCGGTGATCCAGGCTGTGGCACACCGGAAAAGCCACAATAGCCCCGTTAAAAGCCTCGGTGCCGCTCGGCACACCGGTGTTCGGAAGGGGTGAACTACGGCGGGTGGGAAGGGGCCGGCAGCGGCTCAGCTGAGGACCGCGCCGATTTGCACCGGCGTTCCTGCGGCCAAGCTTTGCACCGGCGTGGCAGTTTTGCTCTCAACCAAAATCCTGCCCGGCGAGCAAGCCCCACCACCCGGCAGGCTTGGCTCTCCATCCCTGGCCTGGGACGCTTCGCCGGAGGAAGGACGCTTTGCCGAGACCTCGGAGCATCCCCCCGGGACTGGGTTAAACGGCGAGGGGCCAGCGGTGGGAGCTTTGGCCGCATCCTGGCCCTGCACAAGCCACCTCACCCCTGACCTGCTGCGCTATTCCCGGCCAGCCCCCCGCCTCTCACCGATGCCGCCAGCGCTCGTAAATCCTCTGCTACGGCACCCGTTATTCCAGTCCTGCCCACACACGCGCTGCTGCCAGGGCTCCTCCGTCCTAACCTGCCCTGGGAGTTATTATCCCGAAAAAAAAGATGCACCAGATAGCTGCAAGCAAAAGTGCACACGGGGAACGTGGTCGGTTCCCCGGCTCTTCGGGATCAAAGCGTTGCTTTCTCCAAAAAGAAACCTGCTTTGCACTGAGTCACGGCTGGCGACGGCCTCCTGCGAGCCGCCTGTGGCACGGCAAAGGTCACCGGGAAGCCGGGTGCCCGCTCAGGTCCCTGGCTATCAGCTCCCCAACGCTGGCTGTAGCCACTTTGGCAGCCGGAGCCGAAAATATCCCGATGACAAAGAGGTGATGACTAAGATTTTGGGCAGCTGCTGGCAGGTTTGGATGCCTTGGTTCCCAGGGGGAGGGGAAGGCAGCACGCAGGCTGCGGGGAGAGAAGCACCGCGCGGTGTGCCGGGGGGGCACGCGAGGCTGTGGCGCTGCGCTGGCTCCTCGCTCTCTGCCTAGCGTGCCCAGATGCGCGAGCGCGAGCTGCCCAGCTGCGCACGCCCGCGGCACCCAGATGCGCACTGCCAGCCCACCCACACGCTCGTGCCCGCTCCGTCCAGATGTGCACGTCTGCTCTGCCCGGCCACGCGCGCGCGCCCGGCCCTTCCAGCTGTGCCTGCTCCCCCAGATGTGCCGGTCTCAGCTGCGGGGCCGGGCTGGCAGAGGAAGCTCGCGGCAAATCCCAAGCTCGCCATGCGGCCGGGCCGGCTGCCAGCCCCAGCTCTTCAAAGGCACGGACTGAAGCTTTTTTCTGTTCCGGGCAGGGCTGCTCCCGTGCGGGGACCTCGCTGCTATTCCTGGCTTTGCCATGGGCTTATCGGGAGAGGCCGGGCCTCCTCCCTGTTTCCCTGCCTGCGATGTGGGTTGCCTGCTCGCCCTGAGATGCAGCGGGTTCGGGCTAGCCCCGGGGAAGGGAGAGTCAAAGCACAAAGCTGCTTTTAAGAGGCGAGAACAGGAAGAGGGCGGGAGGGAGAAAGTAGGGACGAGCGCTGTAAACCCTGCCTTTTTTTTTTATTATTATTATTATTAATAGTAAACAGCTACGCCGAAAGCAAGGGAGAAACTCCGCTCGCACCAGGCTGCTGGAGAGGCTGGCGGGGTCGGGGGCGAAGCCCCGCTCGCTCCTGCGACCGTTCCCTCCCGGGGTCCTGCAGCTGGAAAGCGCGTTTTTGCTAGCGTGGCGGGCCACGGTTCGCGGGGAGGAACAACCCCCCGCCCCGCTCCAGCCCATTGCCCCTTCGCCGAAACGCCAGCGAGGGGAGCACCGCACGCCGGCGGCCCCCGAAGATCCCTGCCACGAGCGGAGCTAATGGACGCTGATGAGCTGCCGTGTTCATTAATGCCCTTTTATGAGAGCATTAATAGTTCCTAATGACACCATTTGAGCTTCCCAGCCTTTTGTCTCCTCTTTTCGCTCTTTCCCCCGCCGAGGACACAGTGTAGGAGGTGGAATTAGATATTTCCACTCTCCGGTCCGTGCTGTGTGGTGCCGAGTGCTGGTGGGGCACGGCACGCTGGTGGGATGCTCACACGGACACCTGGAGAGCCTTAAAAATCTGTGCCGCGCCATTTCTGCGCCAGGAGCTCCTCTCTGCGCTCTTCTTCTCCTTGACCAAAAGCATGGAGAAAACCATTCCCCCCTCTCCTTCCCGACACCCCTTCGCCAAGCCGGGCACCGGCCGTGCCGAGGCTCTCCGGCAGATCGCAGCCAGCCCTTGGTGTTGCCCGCCGCACGTTGCAGCGCGGGGGAATAAATAAATACAAACAAATTAAGGCGGCAGTGAGTCACATTTTGTTTTCCTCTTGATCTTTTTTTTTTTTTTTTTTCCTTCCTTTCCTTTCTTCCCCCTCTCCAGAACGTGTCTGATCCCATCGGAGAGGAGGGGAAAGGGATGGGTGGCGAGCGCGCCAGCGATTCGCCCGGGCGAGGACGATGGGTTATGGAAAGTGGGTGTGGGAATCGGCACAATCGCTGGCAGGGGACCAGGACAAACAGATGACGGATGGGACCCAGGGCTGCGCAGCAGAGCTGGGCTGGGCTGCTGCCGCCTCGCCGGGAGCGTGCCCCGGCTCGGCCCTGGGGACCCCGGGCACCCCCCGGGACTCCTCCGGGTGCTGGGGGCCGCATCTCACGGGGCGGCAGCCGAGGTGCCGGCGCGGCAACGCGCTGATACGATTAACCAACAATTAGCCAAGTGGGGAAGTTAATCCCCAAACAAACAGGGCTCCTCCTGCGCTGCTCGCTTACGGCACGCTAGCTTGACGGTGGGAAGGCGGCTTCAAAGCCGGCACAGCCAGGAGCCCAGATTTGTTATTCTCTCTTTCTGTGATCTTTATAATGAGGTCGGGATTTATGAATTGGCTCTCGGGAGCGTAGGGGAGCATCCCGGGAAGGGCAGAGCTGCCGGGATGGCAATTGGGGCTCCTGCAAGGAGGCTCGAACAAGGAATAAAGGAATAAAACGCTCATTGCGGCCGCGTACGGGTCTGCTCAGCCGTGCCCTTGCAGGGGAAGGTGCACGCTTTGCGTTTTCCTCCTCTCCACCAAAGCCAGCACCAGTGGTGAGGATCGCTCCCAGCCCGGCTCCCGGAAACATTTGGGCTCATCCTGCTTTCCAACAAAAAGCATGCGAGAAAAAAACCCTGTCCAAGAGAAACTCTCCCTCCAATTATTTTGGCACGGAGGGAGGCCATGAGAGAGCGGGGCAGGGCCCGGCGAGCTCCCAGCCCTCCCCAGCTCCGGCATTTCCCAGCTCAGCCGCCCGTTTGCCTTTCAGCTCGCTTCCACGCCGATCCCCGCACCGGTGCGTGGGATGCTCCTGAAGCGCCCTGGCTCACCCACGCCGCGCCGACCCTCTCCCTGCCGGCACCGCTCGAGACCACCCTTGCTTTTCCGATCACCGTCAAGCTGCGGCTTCGTGCCCGAAGGGCGCTGCCAGCCCCTGCCATGCAAATCCTTTTTTGATTATAAATGTCACATCCCGTTACGCCAGCGTCGTTATGCCGCTGAATTACAGCTCGGCGCGTCCATGCCGCGTGCTCTCCGTCGGGAAAGGAATTAGCAGAAATAGAAAAATACAGGGAAAGGCACGGAAGGAGTTGATGGAAGCAAAGCTGACCATGGCGGGGATGTCAGCGCTGGCCGGGGAGGTTCTGCCGGGAGGGGAAGGGCACGGTGGGGAAGGGTCTCTCCCAGCTACTCTAGTAGTCAGAAAAGTGTTTGAACAGCAAATTCCCAGGGCAGGGAACAACGTAGCACAGGCGATGGTGGGAAGAGCCCCCGGGTGCTCGTGGCAATGGAGCTCGTGCACCCCGGGAACAAGGATGCTCCCCGGCATCCCCGGTCTGGGACGGTCCCCTACGCCCAGACCTGCCCGTGCACCCTCCTGCACCCGCGCGCTTCGGAGGAAACCAGAGGCCCCTCCCTGCCTGCCTGCACTGGAAACGCGGCCGTTTGGCTTTAACAAGGCTGCAGCTCTCGGTGTCGGAGCAGACCCAGCTGCATGCACGCACAACCGTGCTGCCCAGTCCGCCCAGCGCGCCTGCTGGCTGCTGACCAAATAAATCCGGAGGAAATCTGGGAAACTGAGGATTACTAATGTCCTGGCACCCCGCCACACACACTTTTGGCTGCCCAGCCCCGGGGACGCAGCTCCTGGCACCCCTCCTGCGGCTCCCCAGCGCGTCCCGGCGCTGCCCGAGCCCTCTCTTGCTTCGTCTCCACGTGCTCAGCCCTGAGCTGGGAGAACCACCGTCACCTCGCTGCGGCGGGGAGACCCAGGCTTGCATCCCTGATAAACCCACACCGAAGCCCGGCACAGCGCCCAGAACCGGTGCCGGATCCCGTCACACCCCGAATCCAGAGAAACCTCCCCTTCCCGCTGGAACCAGACCAGCTTTCCCAACCCAGCCTCCTGCTCTCTGGTGCTTCCCCGCAGCCCCGGTTCCCGGACCGTCGGGATGACTCAGGGCCCTCAGCTTTTGCTCAGAGCCAGTTTCGCTCCCCTGGCACAGCTGGAGATGCGGCACAGGCGACCTCGGACCCGAGGCAGAAACGATCCCCGGCGTCTCACCGCCACCGAAACACGCGTACCCCACGCCTCCAGCCTAACTTTCTGCTGGGCTCCTAATCGCCCAGACGCTTTGCTTTCCATGCGTNTGGCGGGGATGTCAGCGCTGGCCGGGGAGGTTCTGCCGGGAGGGGAAGGGCACGGTGGGGAAGGGTCTCTCCCAGCTACTCTAGTAGTCAGAAAAGTGTTTGAACAGCAAATTCCCAGGGCAGGGAACAACGTAGCACAGGCGATGGTGGGAAGAGCCCCCGGGTGCTCGTGGCAATGGAGCTCGTGCACCCCGGGAACAAGGATGCTCCCCGGCATCCCCGGTCTGGGATGGTCCCCTACGCCCAGACCTGCCCATGCACCCGCCTGCACCCGCACGCTTCGGAGGAAACCAGAGGCCCCTCCCTGCCTGCCTGCACTGGAAACGCGGCCGTTTGGCTTTAACAAGGCTGCAGCTCTCGGTGTCGGAGCAGACCCAGCTGCATGCACGCACAACCGTGCTGCCCAGTCCGCCCAGCGCGCCTGCTGGCTGCTGACCAAATAAATCCGGAGGAAATCTGGGAAACTGAGGATTACTAATGTCCTGGCACCCCGCCACACACACTTTTGGCTGCCCAGCCCCGGGGACGCAGCTCCTGGCACCCCTCCTGCGGCTCCCCAGCGCGTCCCGGCGCTGCCCGAGCCCTCTCTTGCTTCGTCTCCACGTGCTCAGCCCTGAGCTGGGAGAACCACCGTCACCTCGCTGCGGCGGGGAGACCCAGGCTTGCATCCCTGATAAACCCACACCGAAGCCCGGCACAGCGCCCAGAACCGGTGCCGGATCCCATCACACCCCGAATCCAGAGAAACCTCCCCTTCCCGCTGGAACCAGACCAGCTTTCCCAACCCAGCCTCCTGCTCTCTGGTGCTTCCCCGCAGCCCCGGTTCCCGGACCGTCGGGATGACTCAGGGCCCTCAGCTTTTGCTCAGAGCCAGTTTCGCTCCCCTGGCACAGCTGGAGATGCGGCACAGGCGACCTCGGACCCGAGGCAGAAACGATCCCCGGCGTCTCACCGCCACCGAAACACGCGTACCCCACGCCTCCAGCCTAACTTTCTGCTGGGCTCCTAATCGCCCAGACGCTTTGCTTTCCATGCGTGCAAATGACAGGAGATTAATCCGCTGCTCGAGAGCCTCCTGCTCCTCTCGGCAGGCTCCGGCGACGCGTGGTCCAGCACCGTGACCGCGGGGACTTGCCGAGCTGCACGGGACCAGACACACGCGATTGCCCCAGCCCCGGCTGCCAATCCCCCGTTACCCGTAGCCCAAGCCCGTTAGTTTAATCTCTTTTAACTCCCATGGCGTTTCACCGTTCCGGGTGATATTTGGCTCGTTCACCGCCAGCCTGCCCGTGAAGGTTCGACAAACGACACCCGAGCCGTACACAGGCAGGGAAAGAGTGGGAAAGGTGCATCCCTTTCCGCAGGGAACTTCTCTTTAGGGCAGATCCAGAACCTCGGCGAGGGATGAGGAAAGGCTGGACCCGGGCGGATTGGAACCCCACAGCCGGTGGATGTGCCCGTTCGCCGACTGATGCTGCTACAGGCGTTTCTAACATCAGCACTGCGCCAGGACACCGCGTCTCAGCAGGCAGCGACCGCCAAATAGACGGTGCCGCGCAAAACCGCACCGACGAGCTGCGCCGCCTCGGCCCAAGAAATGAACCGAGGCTCTTTAGAGCCCCTGCGAAAGCTCAGCTGTGAGTGCCCGAGGGTCCCCAAGTAGCTCCAGGGCTCCTGTCGCCGTCCCCGAGGGAAGCACCCGGAGCAGGGCCGGGTGGCCGCGCCGCGATGTCACCACTCCGACACGGCTCCGGAGAGCCTCTCCTCCGGCTTTCCGGGGTCGGTATCGCCGACAATTTACCCTGATTGCTTTCAGGATTATTAGGTAGCGATTACAGCTTCTTGGCGTGGCCCGGCTTTTTTTCTAGATTGCTCTAAATGGAGAAGGCTACCATAAAAATATATTAAAAATTAAATATCAGCCACGGTTGTAATTTAAATTAATGCTTGTCTGATACACCCTAATGCCCAAGGGAAGGACATGCTATAGGGTTATTAAGTAAGCAAAATAAACACAAATCACCTCGATGTTTGGCTCCTTGCAAGATTTTTTAATCTAGGAGCATGAAAGCAGCAGAGACAAAATGCTGCACTTCATAACGCGCACCGTCCGGGATCCGCACCCTGCAGGGACCTTCGCCGCCTCCCTCCCAGAAGCCCAAGGCCGGCGTTCCCCGTGCCAGAACGTCCCCTTTCAAAAGAGGGAGGCTCTGCTGGGTGGATTTCCAGCGAGCGACAGATGCCTGCCCGGCTTAGGCGTTGCTGGCACCCGCGCTCTGCCTATCTGCACCTTTCCTTAACGATCTAGGTGAGGGGTCCGAGCCAGCGGGGCGGAGGCCGTGATGACACTCGGGTGGTTTTGAAACCTCAGCCAAAACCCTTCCGTTGAAAAAAGGGTTGCTGGTTTTTATTCTTTTCCTAACGACACTCGTGATATTACAGAGGCAGAGGGCAGCGCTGGGACGGGGGCGACGGGATGCGGGATGCTGGGCTGCGGCCCCAGAGGTGCAGCCGAGCCGCCGCACGCAGGCAGGCGAGATGCGGCTTTGCCAGGGCGATCTCAGCGTGGGTATAAGGAATGGATTTGGGAATCGAGGTTGGCTGGCTTGCCAAGAAACCGCGTGGAAGAGTTTTCCCGCTACCCCGTCTCTCCCGGGTGCCTGGCGGAGAAGCGTCAGGGTTCATTTAAGCGAGAAAATCGCACCGGTTGAATAAAAAAGATTATTTAAATCAGCTTATGGAAAGGACTGTACACGCTCTGATCGCTGTCTCCACCAGCTCTGCCTTGCTTTCGCTCGCAGTGGCTGGAAGCCGGCGCAGCAGCGGGCAGGCAGCGGCACACGGTGGGGTGGCTGCAGCCCGGTGCGCCCAAAAGACCCTTTCGGAGAGCGTCGCAATCGCGTCCCGCACGGTTACGCCCCGTCTCCCAGCCCCTGGGCCTCTGTTGTAAACCGGGATGATAAATGATGGATGCGATTGCTAAGAACAACAGGGATGTTGATAGCAACCCCAGGGGCGTGTTAGGAAGCGGCGTGGATGCCGGGCTCTGCGGCTGGCTGGGTTTTAATATCCCCACGGTGTTGCAATTGCGGGCGAGCTCGCGGCGGAGCTGTCTGCCGGATGAATCACCCTGACCCACTGGCCCGGTGCTGCCCCGCCGACGGGAGGGCTGGCGTGGGCTTCGTCCCACACACGATCCAGCCAGGACCCCCCGACAGCATCCCCTGCCTCCTCGGTGCCCACGGGAGGACGACAGACGCTGCGTTGCTGGGGCCGGGAAGCGGCGTTGGGTTTGGAGGAGGAGGAGGAGGACGAAGGCCTGAGGATGGCTGGGATGCAGCGGGGGCAGAAGGGCAAGGGCGGTTTTTGCACCTCACCGAGTTTTTTGCCCCCGGTCGCCGCGGCAGGGCGGCACCGCTCAAACACGCCGCTTGCGACGCCGAGTTTCTGAGCGGTCGCCGGGCCGCACCTGCGCCGCTCCGTGCGGCTGCTTTGCCGCGCTGGGCTTTGGCACAAGCCTGGTCCTTCTCCAGGCGGTCCGGCAGGATCACCCCCGCCACCGTCCGCCCCACGCAGCCGGGGGGCCGGTACCCCCTCGATGCCTCCAGTGCTTGCTGGGGCACCCCCTTCGCCGCCAGTTCTGACGGGGCATCTGCGAAACGTCGCAGCAAACCCAGAGGAAGGTGCGCTGCGAGAGGTTGCAAAGCCACGAGCGAAGCCCTCGCGACTGCAGCGCGGCAAACAAGCTTGAACCGGCCAGAAAAAGGGCTGGGTAGGGCTGGAAAGGTCTTTTCCACCCCAAGCCTCTACAGTTCTTGAGAGTGGAAAACTTGTTTGCTCTGCGTGCATGGAGCTTTAGGATGAGCTTGCTTTTCCAGCAGCAGATTTCCGGAGGATTCTTGGAGAAACACCAAATTTTGCCTAATTCAGTCATTTAAAGGGCTGTAGCCCAATTCTGTGCGGACGAGAGCGGAGCCTGCGCTGAAACACTCCCCTGGGGCCAGGCGTGGGACAGCCGTGAGGATGCACCCACGGGGAGGCTCTGCCGGCTGCTTCGCCTTTGGGGGCCGGGATATATCGGCTTCGGTGGCCGCAAAGCGCCAGCGCGTTCCCGGCGCTGCCGCCGTCCAAGCAGTAGTAAGCAGTAGCAAACGCGCCGGCGGGGCACGCGGGCCCGAATACCTCGCGCGTGAACCGCGCACCCCTCTGCGCGGCATAACCGGGCTGGCAGAGATGCTCTCGGCTTCAGTCTGGTGCGCTGGGAAAGGACGGTGAGGGGGGCAGGGGCCCGGCGGGACGTGCCACGGCTGCTCTCAGGCACGACGGGAGGCTCTTACGGATGAAAACACGGCCCCGCCGCTTCGAATGATGCTGCGAGGCTTTGGGAGGACAGGGAAACCTGATGTTTCCCAGCCACCAGCCCGCCTTGCCAGAAGAAGCCTCCCGCCCCGCCGCTCCGGGGTGGCCCCGCGTTTCAGAGCGGGTTTTTGCGCCGCGGGCGTCTTGCAAAGGCCGGGTCCGTGCTGGCGCGCCAGCGACAACCGGGCTTGAAAGCCCGAGGCGTGAAAGCGGCGCACGAGGCCGCGTTCTGCGGCGGTGATGCCCAGCGATGAGAACCGACGGAGCCCGGCGCGCTGGGAGGCGCGATGCCGCGCTCGTCGCTCCCCGAGCTGCTCCGGGGATGCGGCGCGCCACGCTGGCAGCCAAGCCCTGGCGCACAGGGGGCACCGCGGGGCCGCGGGGCGGCCGTGGGCGCGCGCGCGCCCGCAAACCTCCCCTGCAAATTCCTCCTCCCTGGGGTGTCTGATCGCCGGCCCAGCCGCCTCGCCGGGCGCGGGGGCGGATCAAAGCCCGCACGTGCCAGCCCCGCTACCGCTCTGGGCCAACTTGGCTATTTCGGCTTCGCTAATCTGATGGGAGCGGTGGGGAAGGAGCGTGGGGTTGGGGTGAGGGGCGTCGATTTTTCGGGTTTTTGGGGTTTTTTTTTTTAATCTCCCCCCACCCCCACCCCTCCTTCCGTTGGCCAAAAAGTCTCCTCCTCGCAGCTGATGACGACAGCCCCGGCCGGGACCCGCCGGGAGGGGAATGGGCCGTCTGGCCCCCGCCAGCGCATCCGGGCTGCCGTAGGCTTGGCCTCGCTGTCCCCCCCGCCCCACGCCAAGCCGCTTCCTGACGGCGGGACTTGGCAGCACTCGGAGGGAGAGTCCAGAGCTGCCCTTGGGACGGGAGAAACTCCAACAGGAAACATCCTTCGCTGGAGCAGCGCGAGTTCTCCCCCCGCTTCCCCCTTGCTTGTTATTTTTTGGCGGGGGGGGGG
>VZSC01004051.1:32261-47661 GCA_013398225.1 Steatornis caripensis
GGGGGGGGGGGGGGGTTCTCGAAGGATGAGAGCTTTGGGACGCTCGCGAGCCCTTTGCGTCGGTTGAGACGACGAGAAAGAGCCAGGCGCGCCTCCTCGCCGGCGCTGTTTGCCGCTGAGCACCCTACGGCCCCCAGCTCAAGGCGGACGCACGCCGGGGTTGCTGACCCCCCCGCAGACCTGCACCCCAGCAGGCAGGAGCCGCCTGGGCGCGGGAGCCGTGCAGGCAGAGGTCCGGCATCGCCCGTCCCGGGGATGAGGGGTTAACGGCAGCAGCGCTGCTGTTGCTGCTCGGCTGCTGGCGGGCGCTCAGTGCTGCGGCTGCCAAGGCTGCTCCGGTGGTGCCATGGACTTCCCTTTCTTCCATAAAAGTCCACCGGATCCGCGCTCCCGTGGGATGCTCTCAGCGCGGGGAGGAGGGGGCCGAGCTGCCCTACCTGGGGTGCGTGCAAGCGCCGGGGGCTGTTTGTGCAATGCGCCGTGCGCCTCCCAAAAAAACCACCCTGGGAGCCAGGAGCCAGCACTTGCCCTGCTCCCTACCCCGGCTTGGATTCCGGCGAGGGAAAAAACTCCTTTTTTATGTATTTCAGAGGTGGCCAAGGCACGCGGCGGCCCTGTTTCAGCGTGGCTGGGTGAGGACGCAGGGAAAGCCGGGAGACGACGGCGCGGCTGGGGCTGGGCAGCGCAACCACGTGCTGCTGCTCGTGGCGTTTCATCATCGCTCAGACAGCCCTGCTCTTGTCCGGGCTGGGGCTCGGCCCCGCGGCTCCTTGTCCAGGGGGATGCAAAGGCAACAGAGAGGTTGGTGGGAAGCAGGGAGAGGAAAAGCGGAGGGGGGTGTCCCGCCAGGAATGCTCATGGGTGCTGCTGGAGGCTATTCCTGCGCTGTCGCCTCGCACAAACCGGGCGTTCTTGCCACCGGGAACGGGACAGTGCCCCCCAGCCCCAACACGAGCGGCTGCCCTCCCTCCAGCCCCCATTATTTTGGGCCACTTTTGGGTGGCGGTGCAAATGTAAGGACCAAGAGGTTCCTTCCCAGCCCTCTTCCCAAACCAAGGGGTCAAAAATACATTTTCCCAGGTACCCGGATGGAGCAGAAACAATGCCGTAAGCCAACGGTGAGAGTTCTGGCTACCTACAGGGATGCTCGGGCCGGCCCCACGCAGGCAGCACAGCCTGGTTTGAGTTCAAACCCCACAGGTTCAGGGCCGATCCACATCCTAACTCGCCCTCAGCCGACAAGCAGGGCCACCGCGGGGAGCCGAAGCAGGTCCCTGCGTTTGGGTGGGCGTCCCCGAGGCAGGCTGGGCAGGGGTCCCACCCCGACCCCACCACCGGCTCGCAGCCTCTCTGGCTTGCAGGCGGCGCGATGCGAGCCCCGTATCGGTTATAGCAGCAGGCAAGATGTCATCACACCAAGAGGCCGGGGCTTGCATCAGAGGTGTCTTGCAACGAAGAAAGCCAAATTTTTACAGGAGAGGCGCGCACGCTCGCTCTCTCGCGCACACACAGACACACACCGAGCCTCGGTAATTAACTTAATAGGTTTCTTACAGAATGCCCCGTGAGTGATGCTCAACATATTCAAGTGTTGACAAGACGGCGCTGAACCCGACGCCTACACAACGGGCAAACCAGGCACCGAGCGCAGACACACCTTCGTTGTCTGAAACTTGTAGTAAAACTCCAAACCCGCCCTTGTGAAACGGGGAGCCGAGCAGATGGGGCTGCGTAACCCTTCGCGTGCCGGCACCCGGGCGCAGAGCGCGGCAGGCCACGCGCGAGGTGGCAGCGGGTCATCCCCGAGGGGGATAAACCCAAATTGCTAAGCGTCTCGAACGGGTTAGAAGCCGCCGCAGATGTTTCCGTGCACGCGTTCACGATACGTTACGCGTGGGTTTTAGCCCACCAGGACCGTTTGCTGAGCACTGAGATAAACGAGCAACTTTTCGCTCATCTGTAAAAGCATTCACCCCTTAGCAATCTGCTGTAAATCCAGGGCGGGTGGACACGGTGTCGTCCTCTGGATTTGCTCCGGGTCGATATTTGAGTCGCTCGTATAAAAAAGGACCGATCATCCCGCGGCACTGCCGGGCTTTGCCCAGCTCCCAGAGGAGCCGCTCCCTTCCCTTCTGCCTCGGGAAAGCCTTCTCCATGAAGGGCATGATTTTGGCTAATCCGCGCTTGGTGCCATGGGTGGCCTCGACCCCCAAGACGAGGAAAGCCAAGCCACGTCAACGCAGCACCGTGGCCCGACACCAAACACCCTCCTGAAGAGCCAACAGCACCCGTGGTCACCCCAACAAGAACCCCACCCAAGAGGAATAAAAAAAAAAAAAATCCTCTGGAAAAGGGATTAATGGGGAAACCTGTTTGGATGGGGGTGTTTTGTAAGAGGCAGCAGAGAGCCGTCTCCCGCTGACTCGGGGTGGGATCTTGAGTCAGGCAAATTGCTTAAGAGAAGGTGGTCGCTCGTACAGGTTTCGCCAGGTTGGGAAACGTTCTCCCAGCAGCTGGGACCCGCGTTGTACAACGCATGGAGCAATCGCCAGCGCTGTCATCATTATGCTGACGAGCTCCCAAACCCGTCGGGCTCCCTCCGCATCCCTGCCGCCTGCTCCCTGCCGGCTCGGTCTCTCTGCAGCTGCACCCTCTCGCTATCGTGCGGGGATCAGCTCCGGCAGGCTCCGGGGGGCAAAGTCTTTCAGCGGGTGCCGGTGATGCCTCACGAGCCTCGCAGCACCCGCCGGAGCAGGCAACGGGCTCATTCCAATGCGTCGCATCGGCTGGAAGCGTTTCAGCCGTTTTAGAGGAAGGGGAGGGCTGGCCCAGAGCTGGGACACTGCGTTTGGGTGGCTCCTTCCGTGCCTCCCTGTCCCCCTGGACTCTGCAGCCCCAGGGTGGTCGCAGAGCGCTGCGGGGATGCAGGAGCTGCCCTTATTCCTGTTTTAAAAGAGATGCAACAGCCGTTTCAAAGATTTTGAGCAACTGAGTCAAAGCACCAGAACCTGGGGCACGGCTGGTTTAGGGGACTTTCCCACCGGGAGCGCACAGGACCGCATCCGAAGAGCGCGGATGCTGCGGCGGGCGGCCGACGCTGCTCACTGCGGACGAGACCCGGGCTGCAGAGAGTTGAATTCACAGGGCTACGGTGCACAGGAATTAAGGATTTAGCTGGGAGTTAGCTCTGTATTGTCAGGGAATTAAAGGTTTACCTGTGCGTTGCAGACGGAGGCTTAAAGGTTTTACAAACACATTAGATTTACAGCTCTCCGAAATTTCGACACCGTCGGATTTACGCTGCCAGCGAGGATTTTGACCAGGTCGGGACGGTTCCCCTGACGAAACGCACGCCGCTGGGAACGGCGGTGGGAGCCGGGGCCCAGTCTTTGCCCACGGCCACGCGGCATCCGAGCGCCCTGAACCCTGCAAAGGGCCTGCCCGCGCCCTTGCTGAGGTGGAGCCGAGCGTGATCGAACTCTAAAGCGAGCCTTGCCCTGCCTTGCGATGTAAAGCCACCGGTTCAGCGCTCGTTGGAGAAGGAGTCCTTGCACTAACGTGTCTTTTCTCTCCCCCAAAAAGCACAGCGGGACCCAGGAAGGCGTGTGGGAGCCGGAGCATCCCTTCCCCCAGCACCGCCGCCAGCAATAGGCGCTGGGGGGTTTCGCTCGATCCTTAAAGCACGTAATCGAGGTGACACCCGGACAGGGCTGCAGCTCAGCAAAGGCAGCAAAGTCCTGCACACCCAGCAGCACCTTTCCGAGCGCTTCGGAGGATGAAAGCCCAGCACGACGCAGGGCAAACGCATCCCAAACCCCCTGCAAAGCGGCGGCTGCGCCGGCCGCGCGCCAGCCCGCTATCGGCTGCCGATCGGGTGTTGCACGGCGGGCAATGGCAGCGCGTTGCGTGCATCGTGCAAACAGCCTGCAAGCAAGGCCAGGCAGAGGTGCAGGAGCTGTGCAATGCCCAGCCCGGGGCTAGCAGGCTCACCCACGCGCTGGGAACGGGAGCTCTCGCTTGCAGCCCGATGCGAGGATGAGCCCTGATGGCAGGTGGATAAGGCTGCCCTTACGCAAGGCTCGGGGTTGCATGGAGGATGCGTGGCGGGAGCAGACTTGTTCCGGCCCTGGGCTGCCTGCAGCACGGCCAGCCCGGCTTGGCCGATGCCGATGGCCCCGGGATGGATCCGGTCCTGCATACGCCTGTGCACGGCGGGGCACGCAGCACCGTGCGCCGGCAGAGCCAGCGGGAAGCAGACCTGGGGCTCTTGTCCCCTGCGCTGCCACCCGTGCCCATGGTCCTCTCCCCATCCTACGGCCGGCTGCTCCCTTCCCGCTCCTTTGGTACAGAGAGGTGCAAAATAGGTTGTTGTTCACGAGGGCGCTGGTGATTATTAATAATAACTCAGCTCCTTCGTGCTCCAGTTTCCTCAGCGCTTTGGCAGCGTGCCACCGGGGCCCAGTGATTTAGTGCAACTTAATTATTCCCGGCGTTTCATCACCTCTTGTTTTTGATGTCTGTGCCTCTTTCAGTGCCTCACCTTCGTGACTAAGAGAGCCGGGGAAAAAAAAACTGGTGGAAAAGGGAGAGAAAGGGGGAAAAACCCCAAGCCAGAGGGTGTGGAGCTGCTGCTCAGCGGCGAGGCAGCCGGGGAGGCTCTGGAACGCGTCCCATGGGGATGCTCGGTGCGTCCCCGCCATGGCACGGGGCCGTGCACGGGGATGCACGCGTGAGGAGCGCAGCCACGGGGCGCGAGGGTCTCTCACCCCAAACCACCCATGGTTCGAAGCCTTGGCTGTTGCTCCCAGCAGCAGGGCGAGCAACAGTGCGTGTCTGCTGCTTGTCAAAGGGAAAGGACGGCGTCGGACCTCACCTGCCCCTTAAACACCTCTGCAGGGGAGCGAGCGGCTGTCCCGGCCCCGGGAAGTGTTGGATTTGCTGGATTTGGCTCGCGAGTGCCGGGGCGAGCAAATGGGGGCTGCCAGATGGAGACCGGTAATAGGATTCCTGCGGCTCCTGGTCGTCCATCCCCGCCGCGGAGGCCAGGCGTGATGAGCCACGAGCAGAGCCCGGAGCAGCTCCCGGGAACGGTGCCTTGCATCCACCTTGCACCCGCTGCACCCAGCGAGGGGACACGGGGGAGACGTCGGGGCCATGCAGGGGGACCTGGTGGGCATGCAGGGATGCTCATGAGGGATACANGGGCGAGCAAATGGGGGCTGCCAGATGGAGACCGGTAATAGGATTCCTGCGGCTCCTGGTCGTCCATCCCCGCCGCGGAGGCCGGGCGTGATGAGCCACGAGCAGAGCCCGGAGCAGCTCCCGGGAACGGTGCCTTGCATCCACCTTGCACCCGCTGCACCCAGCGAGGGGACACGGGGGAGACGTCGGGGCCATGCAGGGGGACCTGGTGGGCATGCAGGGATGCTCATGGGGGACAAGCTGCCCCGGGGAAGGAGGGCCCATGGCTGGCAGCCCGCGGGCAGGCTGGGTGGGGGACGAGCGATGCACAGCGGGACCCGGCGCTGCCCCCAGTCTGCTGGATTTCCCTGAGGAGATAAAGCCGGGGGCAGGCAGGGGGAAGCGGTCGCCGTCATCTGCCAAGCATTTTACCCAGGACGGCACGGCGCAGCGATGGAAAATGGAAAGAGTCCCTTCGGACGGCTGAAGAGCCGCGTCGGGGTGCAATAAGGACGTCTAAGCGGGGTCTCCCACGCGCCCCCCGTCCCTCGTCACCCCGTGCTGGCGCCACGGAGCAGAGCGGGGATGGCCGGCGCATCCCTTCCGGCGAGAGCTGCTCCGCAAAGCGAGCACCGCAGCAGACCGACGGGGCTTTGCGCTGCGTAAAGCCACCGCGCTCAGCTAAACTCCGTTTTAAATAGCAATACTCCCTTTTCCTATAGTATTTTCCATCCATTCATTTCCGAGCATGTTAGAAAAGTGGGTGGGTGTCAGTAACCACATTTTATAGGTGCAGAAGCGCTAGTTCAGCGTGCTCAGTCACTAAACTGGTGTCAGTGCTGGGATTAAAGCACCTTCCCGCGCTGGCAGGTTCCCGGTCCCATCCGCAGCTGCAGGGTCAGGGTCCCGCGGTGGCGCCGTGCCCGCGTCCGGGTGGGAATATCCCTAACCGTGGCGAGGCGCTGCCGTGAGAGACAGGGGGTCCCTTGCCCCGTCCTGCTGAGCAGCTCACCCAGCGTGTTCCGTGCTCAACAAAGTACGGCAGCTTCCAAAGGGAGCGGCAACGCGGGGCCTGGCAGCCGAGGGGAATTCAGCTGCGTATCCCTGTGTGCTTGGGAGGGTGCCTGCGGGGTGCGGGATGGGGTACAGGACTGGGATACGGGGGCAGGATGTAGCACTGGGATGAGAGGTTGGGATGTAGCGCTGGGATGCAGGGTTGGGATGTACAGTTGGGATGCAGGGCTGGGATGTAGCATTGGGATGCAGGGTTAGGATATGAGGCTGGCATATAGCACAGGGATGCAGGGCTGGGATGCAGTGTTGGGATGTAGGGTTGGGATGCAAGGTTGCGATGAAGCACTGGGATGCGGTGCTGGGATGCAGGGTTGGGATGGACAGTTGGGATGCAGGGCTGGGATGTAGCACTAGGATGCAGGACTGGGATGTGGGGTTGGGTTGCAGGGCTGGGACACAGGGTTGGGATGCAGGGCTGGGATGCAGGGCTGGGATGCAGCCAGGATGTTGGCTGGGATGCTCACACTTTTGAGGGGCAGCAGGGCAGCTCAGCAGCTGCCTGGCCAGAGCCGAGGACGCTCCACGGGCCGGCTGGGGTCCAGCAGCCCCTCGCTTGCAGAGCCGCGGCCACGGAGAGCCGCGCTGGCTCAGCACCCCCGGGAGGGCACCGAGCAGCAGGGAAACCCAGGCTCCACTCCAGGCCACGCAAAACTCTGTGAAGCGCCAGCAAGCTGGGGAGCGAGGGATGAGAAAGCCAGGAATTGTCACGAAAGGGGAAAGGGAAAAAAAAAAAAAAAAAAAGAGGAGAAAGTATTTCCCTCTGTGTCTTTGGCCTGGTGCAGCCCTTCTGCTCACTGCTCTGTTTATACATGATAGACAACTAATTAACATCCAAGCCTCTTGAAAGGTCTTTTCAGAGGTAATGTACTGACAGAGGATGTCAGTAAGGAGCAGTGATTTGTCTAAGCAGTGATCACATTGTTTCAGACTGAATGAGGTGAATATTAAACTGCTTTAAATGCACTCTTCATAAAGCACTAATTACATACTCCCGGGGGAGTACGGGCAAGGAATACTAAACAGCAGAAAAGTCAACAGAGTGCTTTTTATAGTATGTTGCTGGGTTCTGTGTTTTTCTGTCTTTCTTTCTCTTGTGCGCTCTCTCGCGCGCTCACTCTCTCTCTCTCTCTCTTACAGTAAAATCACAGCACGCTGAAGAATACACATTTATAGCACAATGGTTCACATCTAATTATATGGCAATCATTAGTTTTAACCTGGGTGTATTATATTTTCTTTGATATATCGTGCCCCCCGGCATCTCTTCGCATAGAAGACTTCCAGTGGCATTTTCTCCCCTCCCTTGAAAAAAATGTGCTTTTTTCCATCATTAGCATTTGCTTATAATTTTCTTTTTTTCCCCCTAAACAAAAATTTTAAGTTGGCAGGGATAAAAGGGGCAAGGAGGGGAGGAGGAGAAATGCGTTTAATCAAAATAAGAACCTGTTCCCTCTTTCCTGGAATCGTGCACTTTAGTATTACCAAGGTAACTCCACTGGATTTTTAAAGAGAGAAGGAAATACAGCATGGGCCATTAATGAATTCCTGCAGATCCTGCCGCACTCCTGGCCTGGCTCAGCCCAACATCCCGATGGCGTGAACAACTACTCCATGCATTATTTATTTTTTTAATAGCACGCGGGGAGATCGAAGCAACCGCAAACCAAATCCTCCCTGCGCGGAAAACCTCGAGATCCTCTTATCCAATAACGGGGGGGTGGGGGGGGGTGGGAGGGAAAGAGCAGCATGCGGCAGGGCCCCGCGTCCTCGAGGAACCTGCTGCTGCCTCCTGGGCCGCAGAGCGAGGGCTCGGGGAGGAGGCGACGGCCACAGGGATGCTGGGGACAGCGGCTGTTTGGCCACTGCCGGTGCCTCCCCAAACGCATCGGGTACGGCTCAAACGCATAGGGTCTGGCTCAAACGCATAGGGTCCGGCTCAAATACACAAGGTCTGGCTCAAACACATGGGGTTTGGCACAAACACATAGGGTATGGCTCAAATGCATAGACTACAGCTTGAATGCATAGACTATGGCTTAAAGGCATAGGGTACGGCTCAAACACATAGGGTCTGGCTCAAACGCATAGGGTCTGGCTGAAACACATAGGGTACGGCTGAAACTCATAGGGTGTGGCTCAAACGTGTAGGGTACAGCTCAAACACATAGGGTATGGCTCAAACGCAGAAGGTATGGCTCAAATGCAGAAGGTCTGGCTCAAACGCATAGGGTACAGCTCAAATACACAAGGTCTGGCTGAAACACATAGGGTACGGCTCAAATGCATAGGCTACGGCTCAAACACATAGGGTACAGCTCAAACGCATAGGGTACAGCTCAAATACACAAGGTCTGGCTCAAACACATGGGGTTTGGCGCAAATGCATAGGATACGGCTCAACCACATAGGGTACAGCTCAAACGCATAGGGTATGGCTCAAACACGTTGGGTCTGGCTCAAACACCCACGGTACAGCTCAGACAAGCAGGGCATGGTGCAAGCGCAGTGTGCAGGGCTCAGTCTCCCGGGACAATGCCCAGGGTGCGGGCAGCGCTCCTCCGGCCACGCACGCGGGTGCTGCTCCTCCCGCCGCCGGCCGCCTCCGAGGCCGCCCCGCCGCCCCTGCCCGAGCTCAACCCAGCGCGCGAGGCCTCGGATGCTCCGGCCGTGCCCAAAGCCCCCCATCCCCAGGATCAGTCACCGCTTCGTACAGCACAAGGTGCCCACAAGAGCCGGCCGGGAGCCTCGGGCAGAGCAGGCGAGCCCGGAGCCGGCTGGGACCGCGCGCTGCCTTCCTTCGAGGTGCGAAACTTCCTCGGAAAGGAAGAGTCACGCAGCCTTTAGATTTTTTTTTTTTTCCTTTAAAGAACATGAAAGAATCTGATAATTACTTCTATCTACCACCCAACTGTACTAATTACCAACCTATTTCTTCACAGTATGACAGACACAGGCTCTCCAAAACACATAGAGATAAATTAGCACTAATTGGTTTTCCTCTGGCTGTTTGAATTAGTATTTAAAGCTCCAATTACAAAGCAGAATAATTACTATTAATGTCCTGTCGCAGTACAAAAGGCAGATATCTTGCGAACGAGTCCAGGTGTATTATTACACTGATTACGGAATATTTAACCTGGCTCGTTAAGACAAAGACACGGGGAAACTTTAAAAAAAAAAAACTGAAAAAACCAAGAGAGGGAAAGAAAACCGCAGATGGCGGCAGGTCCCTGCAGGGGATGGAGGGGGGGGTCTTTGAAACCTGGGATGAGAGAGGTACGAGGAGAAGGAGCGAGGGAGAAAGAGCGAAAAGCGGAAAGGTGGGAGATGAGGAAAGAGCAATCAGTGGGAACGCCATCCCCACGGCGGTCCCGAGCTGGGACCCGGTGAGGCAGGTGCATCCCGAAACGGGATTCAGCATCCCCCTCACCGCGCGTATCGCGCCCAGCAACCGCGGCCCCCCAGGCCCCTCGACTCTCTGAGGTGCGCGCGCACGCACGTGTGCCCCAGCTGGGAGCACACAGCCCCATCGCTCATCTTTCCAGGGAAGAAGGCGAGGGTCTGCGCCACGCTTGGCCTTGGCACCCGCGTGCTCCCTGCGCTCTGGCTGGTGCACGGGGAGGACGCCGGGTGCCCCCCTTCTTGTCCCGCGTCGGCCGCCGGCTTCAGCCGTTCCTGGAAAACCTGAACCGGGGGGACTCCGATGGGACAGGCTGTCGGCGGGGGCACCGTGCGGGCAGAGCTTCAGCTCCTGCACCTGCATCGGCTTTGCGGCAGCACTTGACGCCACGGGGTTACGTCCCACGCTGGCCAGGACAGCGCAGGGACGGAGGGAGAGACGTTCCGCAGAGCGGGCACAGTCGCCTTCCCTCCTGGGAAGCTCCCGGGCTGGCAAATGGGGGGCTTGCGCACCCACCGCGGGGCCAGCAACCGCCCCAGGCACGCTGCGTGCCCTCCCGAAGCGTTGGGCAATGCTTCGCCCGGCGTTTCATCACCCGGGCACCGGCAGGGCAAGGTGTTGGGCAGACGGACCGGCAGTGCCCTCTGCTGCTCTCGGTCCCTTGCCACCGGCCTGGGACCACAGCGGGGTCCCCTGGGGGGGCTCGCTCCGGGAGCTCCATCCAGGCTGGTCCGGCGAGGGCTGTGCCCCCACGGTGCAGCAGACGATGGGCAACGGGCATCGACCCCGGCACGGCGGCTGTCGGGACAGGCTCTGCCCGGGCACCCCGGCCCCCGAGGGGGCACCCCGGGGAGCTGGGGGGGCAGCACCCGGAGGGCAGCATCCTCCCGCGGCCGGGGGGGCCCGTGGGTGTGCGGCGAAGGGGGGAGGACGGGGAGGGATTTCTTTTTAAGAGATAAGGTGGGTGGCGTGCGGGGATGCCAGCTGGCGATGGGCTATATTTCTACTGACAAGGCTTTACCCTGTAGGTGTGAGGAATTCCAATTAAATATTCAGCCTATTTGTCTGTGTGTGGGAGAGGGTTTGCTGTGCAGGAGGAAAGCCTCACATTCAGCTCGGTAGCGAACCATTAAGAGAGAAATTAGCTCAGTTCATCAAGGGAAGCCAGCGGAGGGTTTTCCTCGCTCTCCTACCTTGTTCCGGCCCTCGTTCAGAAACAGCGGGAAATAAAACCATCGCATTCTGCGGAGGAGAGGCGAGCCGGCCGGCCGCGCCTGCCCGGGGACGCACAAGCAGATCCCAGCCTGGGAAAAGCCTTTTTTCCCAACGCCGGCGGATGCCATCCCAGCTCAACCCAACCCCGTCGCTTCCCCAGAGGCTGCCGAGCGCGAGCGGTGCCTCGGGAGCGGGGTCGGAGGGGTGCGGGCGCCGCGGATTTAATTGCTCTCGCATTTACCTCCTTTCCGAGTCGTTTACAACGCGCTAATTAACCGGCGGGGACCAAAAGCCCTCGCGGCGAGATGATCTTTTTAAGCCTGCCGGTAGCGGCCCCGCGAGGGTCGATGCTTTATCGACGAAGGGCCCTTTCACCGGGGCAGCGCGGTGGCACACGGGATCGATGGGGCTTCAACGATCGTCCCTGCCCACGCGCCCGTATTCGGGGTCGGGCTCGAGGCGGCGGCGGGTTGCGAATCCCCCGGGTGCGCCCGCGCCACCGGTCGGTGGAGAGGTTGGGGTGATAAAAGGGCGTTTCGGTACCGGGGATGCTGCTTCGCACAGCACCGGAGCGAGGGCAGGATGGAGCGGGGTGGGGTTGGATCCTGCACCGGCCACAGCGCTGATCCAGGGGGAGTTTGGGGGACAATTGCGTTCTCCAAAAACAACAAAAAAAAGCCGGCACAGAGCCGATCTTGATATTTTCTGGAACTTGCCATGGTTTCGCCTTTTTGAAAGAACTTTCTGTCTCCGAATACCCAAATTTTAAATAGAACCCAAAGCGATGGCAACGAAACCACATGAAACCACAAACGATATCCTGTTTCCCTCCCGCACGGTGCCTCTGTTTTGGGGAAGAGAAGTTGTTCCTGACGGGAACGAAGCCGTAATTTCCCTCTCCTGAGCAAAAGCCAACGTCCCGGCATCCCCAGGCGGCGGGCAGCGGCGGGGGCTCAGGTCCCGCGACCCGCTCGTTGCAATTTAAGGCCTCTGAAAGCTGAGCCCAAGCGTTTTTCGGAGGAGCAGGAGACTGTAGGCGATGGGTGATGGGGTGCTACCGAGGGGGGGGGACATGGGCGTCCCCATCTTTGGCTGTCCCGATGCTGCGCCGTCCCCTGCCTGATCGAACCAGACCGCGGCGTGCGGCCTCGCCGGGACAAGAAACGGGCTTTAATGGGTTTAAAATCCTCCCTGTAGAGACACAAAAATTAATCCCGTGGTCAAACCCCAGCCCTGCCACCTCCGGGCGAGCTAACCCAGCCGCGGGGGCGGCCGCGGGGCCAGCGCTCGCACCCCAGGGACGTGTTCAACGGTGACTTTCCTGGTGCGCCTGAGACGGTTCCAGAAGCGATCAGGGAGCAAAACCGTCGGCGGGACCCCGCGGGATGCTCCCTGCCGCGCTGACCTTTCCCACCCCCTCCCCACGCACGGGATGCGGGGATGAGCGTTCCTACCCTCTCCGCGTTCCCGGGACGCGGGAGCCTTACGGCGTTTCTTAACCGCTACCGAACCTCCTCCGGCTCCGCTGTCAGCCTTGCGGGGCAGCAAGCGCCTTTTCGGGGCCGAGCACCCCCACCGAGGAGCAGACCCCCCCAAGGACCAGCCCCGCAGCCTCCCCGCCGCGACGGCGCCGCTCTGCCGGCAGCACCCGCGGCTTTCGCGTTGGGATTGCTACCTATATATATACATCTCTCTCTAATTTTTTTCCCCCTTTCCCTTTCTTTTAAAATCAGAAGCCAGAAACTCCATAGCAACCCGCGGCTCCCAGGGTCTGACTCCAGCGCTTTGATCGCGCTGTCGCTTCGGTTAAGGCTGCACCCCGGTAGGTGTGAGGAACTCCAATTAAGCATTCCGCTGGCTTGCCTGTGTGGGGGGACAGGCTCTGCTGTGGAGGAGGGAAGCCTCGGCGCTATCGCGGTGACTAATCGCTCAGACACCGGTTGTCTGTGGCACCAGGGGAGGGCAGGGAGAGGGTTTTCCTTCACCGCGCAGCTGCCTCTGCATTCCCTTTTCGGGAGATATTGCGGCTCCCCGCCGGGCTCGGGGGCTCCCAGGCGGAAGCTGGAAAGATCCCAAGCAACTTCGCGGCGCGGGCTGGGGCTCCGCTGGGATGCCGCTGCGGATCTCGCTGCCGCGGCCCCGGCTCTTTGCTGCTCCCCTCGGCTCAGCCCCGGGGTCGCCTTTTCGGAGGGAAACCACATTTCGGAGTTTTAAAGGCGCACGCGTGATCCAGGAGCGGTTGGTGCCTCCACCGTCCACACGCTTTTACGCCCTTTGGATGAGCATCCCTCAATTTGGGCGAGCACCGTTAAGTTTGGACACCAAGCCCCAAAGCGAGCGCTGGCCCTCGCCTGAGCTCCCACGGGGAGCAGAGCGGAGGATCCCACCCTCGGGCGCGGGCCCAGCCCTGGCCCTGGCAGACACGTGCCGAATCGGCCGCCGCCGAGAGCATCACCACGAGCCCCCCCGCCCCAGCACCGTTTCCCGCATCCTCCCATTCCCTACGGAAACAGCCCGGCTCCACGCGCCCACCCGGCTGACGGTGATGCCGCGGCACACCGCACCGCGGGGCACAGCATCCCCCAGAGCACCCCGGCACTGCCCCCCTGACCCAAGCCAGGGCGTTTTCCTGGCGCAACGCCGGCTGCAGCACCAACTCCGTGGGGGACCGCGGCCACGGGTGACGCAGAGGCGAGGGATGCGGGTGCTCGGTCCCAGCCCGGCGACGACGCCCCGACTCCAACGCGGGCACCCAGGCAGAGCGCCCAAGCTTTTTAAGCACCTGCCTGAGCAAGGGCGGGAGGCGAGGAGCAGGCCAGCCGGCGCGGCTTCGCCCGCGCTCCCCGGGGAGGCGAGAAGGGGGCCGTCGGCCGCCCCCCGCCACCGCCGTGGGCAGCGGCAGGATGTGCTGTCCCTCCCCTGCACTTCCCAGCGAGCACTTTACATAACTTCTGCTGCTTAGTCACAGCTTCGACTCTTCTTTCTTCCCCCCCCCCCTTTTTATTTTTTTTAATTTTTTTATTTTTTTGGAGCGATTTTCTCAGCCGCATCAGAGCGCGAGTCATTTCGGCAAGGGAAGTCCCTTCCTTTCTTCCGTTCCCTTGGTAACTGCACAAATTTGCCTTTCAAATGATTCATGACCGGGGTGCTGTAGGAGTTCCCTCCTCCAACACAAATCGCTCCCACACAGCCGCACATGCCCGATTAATCACCGATTAGCGTCTCTCGCACAAGGCAGACCCCGAGCGCACGGCCTCACCGCTCTCCTCCGGCCACCGCCGCCGGGGTCCCCGGATGCTCACGGCGCGTGCAGACAAGAGTTTGCAAGAAATCCCATCCCCGGAAACGTTTTATAGACCGTATATGAAATATCCCTGGGGTGGCGGGGACGCGATGCGGATCGGGTCAGCGCTGAAATCGGAGCTTCGCTCTGGCTGACGGTGCTGGGTAAACCTGCCCTGAACTCCCAGGTGCATCGGCACAACTTTATTCGTGATCTGATTTTGATCCTCCCCGCTAATCGCCTTAGACTAAACGAGGGGCGAGCGGAACCAGAAGGAAACCCGGCCCGTCACCGGCGCGGCTGGGCCGGAGGGGCAGAGCCCAGCAGCAGAAAAGAGCCAGAAAAGTCCTTTTTGGACCCGTGGTGAGCGAGATGCAAGGAGGCAGAGCACCAGCCCCGGCTCAGCGGTGCCACGATGCACGCCGCTACCTGCACCGGGGCTCGGCAAGCGGGTTGGGATGGAGCTGGGAGGCGGTGAGCGCCCGGCTGCCAGGAGCACCGCAGCTGGAAAATAAAATTAATCTGTAAAATATCTCCATAGCGTTTTGGTACATTTTATCTGATTTATTCTCTCCTCGTTAAGAGGAGCTAATTAACAAACCACCGTTTAAATAAACAGCAGCGAGAGTGTTTGTAACCTCCGCTTTATTGAATTGTGGCGAATTATTAGCCTTTGCATGTTAAATGAAACGGAAGCACTGAGGAAAAAACCTGAATTCCCATCCGCGTAACGACGATACCTGCTGCGGAGGCGAAGGCAGAGGGACCGATTCACGGGGCAGCTCCCGGCAAGTGCGACAAGCCACGTGTCTCGCACGTGAAAGCATCCCACAGAACCCCCGAAACCGACGGGTTTCTGGATGCCGAACGCTTTAGCGCCGTGGCTTCGCCCTAAATTCATCCCTGTGCAACGGCAGGGCCAAGAGCATCCGCGGGACGGGGCCGGGCTGCGCGGCGCTGAGCAGAAAAAGCTGCGAGCAGCTCGCTGCCGGCAGCCCCAGCTTGCAAGAGCCTCTTTGTAGCCGTCGTAATCATCTCTCTCANCGGGGCCGGGCTGCGCGGCGCTGAGCAGAAAAAGCTGCGAGCAGCTCGCTGCCGGCAGCCCCAGCTTGCAAGAGCCTCTTTGTAGCCGTCGTAATCATCTCTCTCATCATGAATCCTTGGCAATATAATGATAATAATCATATAATGCACATCTGTGCCGAGCCTGTCATCCCGAGCGCAGCCCCGAGCGCTTTGCTCGGCAT
>VZSC01004052.1:0-17101 GCA_013398225.1 Steatornis caripensis
GCTCTGCAGCCATCAGTTCTGATCTGCCAAGGCCACGGCGGAGCTGATGCTAGTGGGCCTGGCTTACTCCACACAAATGGTGTGTCTCCATGCTCTGCTCCCCAGCGTGCGCTGTCGTACCTATATCAACCATGTCGCTCCCCTCTCCAGAGCACCCCACATCCTGATTCCCTGGAACAGTCTTGTCAGTGGCTGTAGTCACCTCCACACCTGTTCCTGTGAACAGCTGGCAAAGGACCACGCTGCTGACAGTGACATCTGCTGTTAGAGTCAGTGGCTGCGGTTGCCACTCAAACCATCCCATTCTTGTGAGGCAGAAAAATAGAATCAAAGCTAAAACAGAAAAAACAGAAGTGCTTGCCCCTGGATTCTGCTCAGAAAGGGCTCTTAACTGGAGGTGAATACGCTCCATCCGGTGAGAGCTGGAAGAAGAAGAAGGAACTGGAAGTTGAGAGCCGTCATCACCCCTGGAATCAATGTGCCTTCTACACTTGTTGCAGGGAAAGAGCATTCTCAAGTTACACGTAACACCACTAATCACAGGTACCAAGATGCTGTCGAGAGAAAGCAACAATCTGACCACCTAAATACGTATTTTTAAAGTTTTATGTGGTTTTCGTAGACCATGAGCAAGCTAACGCAAGCTTTTGTTTTGTTTTTGTAAGAGGAGGCAAAGAAATACGCTGAGACAGGGGAGAAGAAGATAAGGGGTTGTTCATGAAAAGAGCTTTTCCTGAATCAAATAAATCCTTGAAGGAAATCATGTTTCAGAAAAGTATCTCAAAAAGAACATTAAAAAATTCTCAGAAGCAATATAAATAAAAAATTCTCAGAAGCACATATATGCACGTTTTGTGTCCATAAGGCCACATGAAAGATAAATGCTTTTCTGTATATGTAAGAGATCTTTTTTGATGCATCAACATAAATGAAGAAAAGCTAAAAACAGAGAAAACTTGACTGCTGTGAACCTGTAGTGCTACTCCTGCCCTTTATCCTGTAAGGCAAGAAAGTAGTGTTTACTGCCTTTTAATGCAGCTGATGCCTTTTGCCAATCATTTTGTTTAATCTCCCTTCTCAATATTCCATATCTGTGGAACACACTTCTCCAGCAATCTCATCTTAATAACATATTCTAATCCATTAAACTCACTCTGGTCAGCTTGCAGTGAACCATGACATTTCCAAATCAAAGTAAAATCAACAGCCTTAAACTAGACCGCAGAGCTAAAATTCTCTTTCATATCCCTTTGCTTTACTTACAGAGGATTCCTGTGTTCAAATATACCAAATCACCATGACAGAATAATTATGATATCCTGTCATGTCATATTTTTTTAAACAATGTCAAATACTGAACTGAAGGACCTGCAGAAAACTAAGAAATAGCAAAAAAACCCCAAAGCCAAACAATGATGGATGAAAGACAACCCGTAATGAGCATGTCAAAACTTTGTTTCCTCTGCTGCTTTACCTGACAATTGATGGTTTTGCAGCACCAAGCGAACTCCTGTTAGTCCAATGATTTAAATCCTTAACACGATACCCTATTCCAGATGCCATCTAGCTCTGTACAGGGCAAACAGTGTCAATTCCAGGGTATGACAGGGCTTCTTAACCTCCGCAAAACCTCGCTTTTCCTAACCAACACTGGGATATAATCTACGTGGATTGTTACACATGATTTCTGAGATGTGAGATTGTCTCACAGCGTAGCTAGGCTTATTCCTATTTTTAATCTGTGTACTTGTATAATCAAGTTGTTCTGGGACAAGTCACAGGAGCAGACTTTCTTGAATGCAGACAAATAGCAGGTAGGAAGACAACTACATTGCTAAAGTAAGAAAGGATAATGGAATACCGAACCAAATAGAAGAAGTAATTTTCAAGGTTGCCCTCAAATAATTGCAGGAAACCCAGAGAGCTGAATGTTAGTAACTGTTGAGTTTTTATTTGAAGCAAGTCAAGCAGCTGATTTTCGCATCCTCTTCAAATACTGGATTTTAATTTTAGTGCTCTATACATAGCAGAATTAAGCACAGCTATAGAAAAGAGGTAAACATTTCCATGTTAGAATTCTTGACTCTTGTATTTTATCAGATGTGTTTAAATCTCATCTTGCATGAGTGGAAATGACTGTTTCTATTTTGCTAATGTACACAATATGATCAAATCGCTTCTTAATCTCCTCTTTGTTGAGTTTCCACTATAAAGCTCACTTTCCGGTCCCTTAATAATTTTCATTTCTCTTCTCTGACTCCACTCCAATTAAAGGAGATCTTTCTTCAGTTTGAAATACCAGAAATAGAACTAACTCCCCAGTAATAGTCACACTAATGCCAAATATAGGGATATATCAAGGGGCAATGGGCACAAACTGGAACACAGGAAGTTCCACCTGAACATGAGGAGGAACTTCTTTACTGTGAGGGTAACAGAGCCCTGGAACAGGCTGCCCAGAGAGGTTGTGGAGTCTCCTTCTCTGGAGATATTCAAAACCCGCCTGGATGCATTCCTGTGCAACCTGCTCTAGGCTAACCTGCTTTAGCAGGGGGGTTGGACTAGATGATCTCTAGAGGTCCCTTCCAACCCCTACCATTCTATGATTCTATGATTCTATGATTCTATGATTCTATGATATGTGGCATCTACCCATTTCTACTATAGTTTCCACAGGTTTTTGGCCGTAGATTGGATGAATTCCTTCTGCCACAGCACCTCAATGGGACTTATGTCCAAGGATTGCTACTGTGACCTAAGCTTTTCTTCTGTGACAGGCATTCTCAGGATGAAGGCCACTGTCCTCTAAAGATAACCTACATACTTGTTTACTGGATACATGATTTTGTGTTTGTCCTATTGAAACCCACATTGTTTACTTTTGGCCATCATATTCCAATGCTCTAATGCCTGTCCCAGTGCAATTACACCTGTTTTTTCACAATTTACTGCCAGAGCAGTAAGTATTTTATCAGCATCATTTATTAAAACTTAATGTGCCTTTCCCCAGCTACAAGATAGAAGTATTTCTTGAGCATGTCTGCTTTTTTTTCTGCATTATTTCTAATTCTGTTGTTACCATCCATGAATGGACCAATACCACTGGTGGTACTAGAACATGAAAAGCTAAACTACACAAAGTCAAAATACAAGAGTGAAGATAGACCTGTTTTTTTTGAGCTCTGATGCCATCAAAATTATTCTGTGGAAGTTCACATACATTTTCAGGTTTTCCAAACAAGGATTTGTGTATGCTTTTATTTTATCAGAGTCCATTTTGATTTAATTAATGTAGCATTAAAAACAAAAAAGGGATTATATTTCTTTTATCACAATTTTTAGCATAATCTTAATACCATCCATTAATCTCAAAATCCATAAACTTTCTCCAGAAAGGCCAAACAAATTCCTATAATTTTTAAAAACAAGGGCTAATAGTTATAATAATAACAACAAAAATACCATTCAGGACCTTACTTCAGCACTATTGCTCTCGCTTTATGTCATTGGTACTTTATGTCACGATGTGTCATTTTAGACTAACTACAAAATAATTTGGACTATCTATTTATTAGTTAGTCTGGAATTGTTTTGTAAACATATAATAATTATGTTTTTATAAGGTAAATTTACAACCCAAGAAAACACACTGAAAAAACCCTGGGTTTAGAGAAATTCAGTAATCTTGAGTTTCTTCTGCTAGGGACCTACTTGACATTTCAAGAAGTCTTCTGAACACTTTTCATTTGCCGTCTCTTCCTAGACGGCCCTTCCTGTCCCCAGCCTTGAACCCTGCCCCCTTTCCAAAAAATCTCAGTCATCTTTCCTTCAGGGACAGCTTGACAAATCGATGCAGTGATAGTTTATGACTCCTGCTTCTCCTCTGACTCTCCCCATCTGCCTGGAAGAGCTATAGTAGGCACACAGAAATGGACATAACCCCTTGCTGTAGCATACACTCTTCTGGGCATTATCCTGCCATGTGCAATTGCAATTTATGGCTCAAATTAATGAACACATACTACTGCCTCCCCCGGGGGTGTTTGAGAGGGACCTTTTGAAGCTACCGGACTGTGACATCAGAAAGCAGCAGACCCCTTTGGTTTCTGTAGGAGTAACACCTGGACCTCTCCTTCCTGCTGGTTGCACGAGGGACAGCAAGATGTGTTTTTTTCCCATGGACTGTGGAAATGGGCAGCTTCTGCCTTGGCAGCCAGGCTGCATTGCTTCACTGAGTGGGCCTGGCTGATTGCATCATCATCCGCCTGCCATCAGCACAGTTTTAGGTAGGGAGGATGCTGGCATGCCTCTCCCCCCTCAGCAAAGCACATTAATCGGACTTTTTTATTATTGCGCAAGGTTTCATGTTTTCTACAGCCACAGGCAGACATTACAACAAGTATTAAGCATATCAAGATCTGCTTTCAAACCTTTTTTCAAACCACTAGCCTTGGCACTTGAGAAATACATTAATGATTATACTCATATTACTAAATCAATATGTTCACATTATTATACCCAGGTTTACATTATTAAATCCAGAGGGAAAACAATTGTCACAAAAATATCGACAAAAGATTTCTCCTGGCAAGATGACACTGTGTGAACCTAAAGATCCACGGTGTTTCAGAGGGCTTGAGGCACTTTCAGAATTCAGTCTTTCTACCTGCCTACATGTAAAAGATTCAAATCTGTTTGCATGCTTAGATTTTAACATAACGTCTAGATAACAGGTCACATATGTGCAGGTACACTAGAGCGTTTGGAAGAGATGAACCTTGTAAATTAGCAGAAGCTTGGAAGCTTAGCAAAATACAACTTTAAGTTAAATAGCAAAAATAATGGTATGTGTATATATGTGTAATTTGACAATACATTAGGTTTTGCTATTCTGTTCTAAGAATGATACCTTTAATCTCTTGCTGCATCTCAACGTTTATTTGACAAACATAACCACAATTTCTTTCATCAATATTACAAAAATTGTGTCTCAAATAAAAATATTATTGTCATGGGACAAAACTTTGGGTAATATATGCAGAAGTTACAGTAGCATCCAGGAGTTCATATTTTGTAGCTATTTTCATCAGGGAAAACCTTTATTAACACTTTGCATTTTTTTCCTCAGCAAAGCGCTTTCAAAACATCTGCTAATTAAAACCTTTATATCTTTTAGACAGTAAAAGTGTCTTTTCCAACCTGCAACAGCTATGTAACTTATTTTATTCGTAGTTTAGTAATAAAGTCAGATAAACCTTTGATTTAATAATTAGCATTTATAGAGTGCTTTCTGCCTTCAAAGCACTTTGCAAACATTAACTAATTAATTCTCGCAACTCCCCTGTAATTTGGGGAAGTGAGTATATTCATATACATTTGCCTATAGCTTAGGGAAGAAAATATTATCTCAGACATTTTATGAAACAGAGAATTAAGACATATAAATTAAGTTATTCACTTAATTCAACAAAGATGGAAATGTCAGAGTAGGAACCAAAAATAAATTATTCTCCTCATGCTCTTTTGTGCTGCAGTCACTTGGCTCTTTCAATGATTTTCTCTGGAGGAGTCCAGCCAGGTTTCCCAAAGCAAAGCAAAGCTTTGGATGCTAAGCAGGTCCCTTCATCTTCTCTTTACACAGTGTCTCAGGCCACTCACTAGTGGTACGTGCATACCTCAGGAACACGCGCGGTTCACACAACAGGTTTGCCAGTGTATGCCTGCCGCGGGCGCGTGGCCATGGGACAAGGAGGGGGCCGCAGCAAAGGGTTGCAGTGGGGCCCCTCCTTGGGCTTCCCAGCCCCTTGCACCACAGACAGTTGGTCACATCTGACAAAGCAGGCGTGTAGGGCCGGGAGCCGGCAACAGGTGACGCGCTGGAGCCTCAGCGTCAGGGTGCGGCAGCGGGGCCAAGCGTTAGACTTAAGAGATCTTTGCCAGGGATGTTCCTCTGGACTCTCTGACCTCACTAATGAACTCTGCCTATGCTGGTCTATCTGCTGTCAGCTCTCCCTGGCCATCACCACAATACGAAGACAAAATTAAAAAAAGAAGCAGTATTCTCCAGCTGAGAGCTTGCTTTATTTCTGCCTTGAGCACAACCTGCTACGAGTATTTATTGTTGTGAAAGAGGAATATTGTTTGTTCCCTTTCCTATGAGTTTACTGATTACTACAATAATACAGATTTCCTGTCTACTGCAACCCGCCTGCCTACAATGTTATACTGCATTTTAGCCGTATGANCTTGAGTACAACCTGCTACGAGTATTTATTGTTGTGAAAGAGGAATATTGTTTGTTCCCTTTCCTATGAGTTTACTGATTACTACAATAATACAGATTTCCTGTCTACTGCAACCCGCCTGCCTACAATGTTATACTGCATTTTAGCCGTATGATAGATACGTACCTTTGCGTATGCTGCGGGTGGAATGAGGAGAGTACGAGCTTCGAAGGCTGAGCCATGGCCCTGGTCGTGTCAGAGGACAATGAGGAGTAATTTGCAGTGTTTTGGCTCAGCAAAGCAAGCAAGCTCTGTTGACTCACAGGTTTTAGGAAATTTCCTGAAGTTAAGATACTATTTTTACAGCAAATAATTTTTGTTAAATGTTGGGAATTAATATTGCTATGTAGGTTTTTGTGTATTTTTGTGGTTTTATATGAGTGATAAACTAGTAAGACAGAAATCAATTGTATCACTGCTATGCATTAGTATCTTTTCAACCAACATTTGAAAAATCCAAGAAACTTTAGGAAATTTTTAATAGCTCAACTGAGTTAAGTTTTCATAAGTCATGGTGTCTTCTTCAAGCAAGATAAACAGAATAAAACAGCAATAGACAGCTGCTAATGCACACTTCATCGTTGCATTCACATAAACAATATGATTGAATAATGTAGGAGGTTTGTAAAGATCAGAGAATTAGGGGCTAAGCATTCCTTGGTGATCAGTTATTTGATAAGTATTGAAGAGTAACTTTTTGTGATTCTGTTTCTGTAAGCTGAGTCTGTCAAGTGGAGACTATTACAAAACAGAACAGTGCTGCATTTTGTATTTGGTGTGCCAAGCACTATTTCTCTATGGAGACGAACAGATTTTTTTTTTAATTTGCTATTTTATTGTATTTATAATTAGCCTTCTGGAAAAAAAAAGTTCTCTTTTAGCATCTGCAGTGATGCATTGATTCTTTCATTACAGCAAATACACATGACCCCCGGTGTTCAACTGTAAACAATAATAGTTACTGGCTTCATTAGGAAGATAGCAGATGGCTTATAAGTTCTCATGGTAGCTTTTATCCATTTGAGTCTTGCAGTGTGCAAATGTTTGTCTTTTAAACGGGATAAANAGAGGCAGCACTGCCTCTACTTTCCCCTACATGGACTGGTGATCTGACCATGGAAATCATTAGTCCCATTTTGTCATTCCAAAAAATTATTTACACAGCCAAATTTTTGTGTACATTTTTGGAATACCTGATAAATAGCAGGTCATTTACTGTCATCACCAGTCTGGTGCCCGGAGTATGATGAACTTCAGGATGCTCCCCAGATAGGCTGCAGACAGTTGCAGTGCCTGTAAAACATAACTGCCGCATTTACTATTTAACTGGGCAGAGCTATCTGAAGACCAGTTAATCTTCAATAACATTTGGTAGAGCACAACAGCTCTTTTAAAGCAGAACAGTTTTATTTTACTGTGATTTTACTCTGACGGCTTTTCTCATACTTCCAATACAGCCCAGGCTCTCACTACTATTTTCACTTACTCAATTTTGTTGGTAGCTGGAATCAAGCTACATTATCAAGAAATAGAAGCAGGGATCATATATCAGATACCCTCAGTTCTCTTTGAAAGCACAGACACGTGGTGGTGCAAACTTCCTCAAAGTGTTGCACTGCTGTGTTTCAGCTGGATCTGCACATGGAGGAGCCAATAGGTATTTCATGGATCGTGTTCATTTAGTATTGGCGGCTCATGGTTTCTTCACACTAAGGCACAAGCATTTAACTGGTTGATTTTTACAATACAAATGCCTCTCTTCAGCTAGAAATCAGCAATTTCTTTCAGAAAGGACCATCAAAAATTAGAAACTTCTGTATAGGAAAAGTTTTATTTTGAGGGCTTAAATGAATTTGACTGCCTGGGCCTTGTGTTTCGCTATTGTATAGTAAGGGCATGAGTATCAAATTAGGGTGGGTTTTTTTGAGTAAACAGTGATCTAGTGAATCTTTAGGGTTTCATAGGGAATTTTCATGTTCTATATTCAGTTTTAATGTTCAAAATTACTTTTGTTCAGAGGGACATCTGTATCTCCTGAAAGAGAGATNGTAGGAGGTTTGTAAAGATCAGAGAATTAGGGGCTAAGCATTCCTTGGTGATCAGTTATTTGATAAGTATTGAAGAGTAACTTTTTGTGATTCTGTTTCTGTAAGCTGAGTCTGTCAAGTGGAGACTATTACAAAACAGAACAGTGCTGCATTTTGTATTTGGTGTGCCAAGCACTATTTCTCTATGGAGACGAACAGATTTTTTTTTTAATTTGCTATTTTATTGTATTTATAATTAGCCTTCTGGAAAAAAAAAGTTCTCTTTTAGCATCTGCAGTGATGCATTGATTCTTTCATTACAGCAAATACACATGACCCCCGGTGTTCAACTGTAAACAATAATAGTTACTGGCTTCATTAGGAAGATAGCAGATGGCTTATAAGTTCTCATGGTAGCTTTTATCCATTTGAGTCTTGCAGTGTGCAAATGTTTGTCTTTTAAACGGGATAAAACAATGTAAAAGGGACTCTGTGCTTTGTTTTTATTAGTAGCAATTCATTTGTATTGCAGATTTGAATCTGAGTAGCTGAGTGCACTGTCAATTTTTCCTGGCTGCAGGTAAAATACTCTCTAGGTCTTGCTTCTGGCTCTGTGGCATTTTCTGTACAGAAAAAATGAGGTAAAATATCACTTCTGGAGCTTTGACAGAGCTGTATTTTTCTTAGTAGGCCTCATGTTATAAGTCCAACCCTTCCCTTCCCTTCCCTTCCCTTCCCTTCCCTCAGAGAGGCAGCACTGCCTCTACTTTCCCCTACATGGACTGGTGATCTGACCATGGAAATCATTAGTCCCATTTTGTCATTCCAAAAAATTATTTACACAGCCAAATTTTTGTGTACATTTTTGGAATACCTGATAAATATCAGGTCATTTACTGTCATCACCAGTCTGGTGCCCGGAGTATGATGAACTTCAGGATGCTCCCCAGATAGGCTGCAGACAGTTGCAGTGCCTGTAAAACATAACTGCCGCATTTACTATTTAACTGGGCAGAGCTATCTGAAGACCAGTTAATCTTCAATAACATTTGGTAGAGCACAACAGCTCTTTTAAAGCAGAACAGTTTTATTTTACTGTGATTTTACTCTGACGGCTTTTCTCATACTTCCAATACAGCCCAGGCTCTCACTACTATTTTCACTTACTCAATTTTGTTGGTAGCTGGAATCAAGCTACATTATCAAGAAATAGAAGCAGGGATCATATATCAGATACCCTCAGTTCTCTTTGAAAGCACAGACACGTGGTGGTGCAAACTTCCTCAAAGTGTTGCACTGCTGTGTTTCAGCTGGATCTGCACATGGAGGAGCCAATAGGTATTTCATGGATCGTGTTCATTTAGTATTGGCGGCTCATGGTTTCTTCACACTAAGGCACAAGCATTTAACTGGTTGATTTTTACAATACAAATGCCTCTCTTCAGCTAGAAATCAGCAATTTCTTTCAGAAAGGACCATCAAAAATTAGAAACTTCTGTATAGGAAAAGTTTTATTTTGAGGGCTTAAATGAATTTGACTGCCTGGGCCTTGTGTTTCGCTATTGTATAGTAAGGGCATGAGTATCAAATTAGGGTGGGTTTTTTTGAGTAAACAGTGATCTAGTGAATCTTTAGGGTTTCATATGGAATTTTCATGTTCTATATTCAGTTTTAATGTTCAAAATTACTTTTGTTCAGAGGGACATCTGTATCTCCTGAAAGAGAGATGAGAATTTTGCTTTCAGAGCATGTGTTTTTAATTCTTTTTCTTTTCCATTTTATTAAAAATAATATTTGCATTGAAAACTTCCTTTCTTCTAAGCACATCTGCTCTTGCTTCTACCTCACCTGAAGATCTAACCCTTTGCATGTGACATCTTCAATAAAGAATAAGCAGCAGGAGCAGATGAGCTTTCAAGACATAAAAATCCTATTATAATGCAAATGTACTAGTAATTAAAAACAATGGGAGGGAAAAAAAGGCAACTCAATATGCAATACCTTCAAATTTAATTTGAAGTATAATAGTTTTAAACTTTTCCATAAGAACTCCCAGACTCTTTAAGTGGTTTAGTTTTGAGAACAGTAATAATTGCCATTCACATTAATGGGTTAGTTTTTCTTATCAAAAGACACCTTTAAAATAAGTTTGGGGCTAATAGTAAGACTTTTTTTTTCCCTGTGGTTTGTAATAAAGTTAATTAAATTCCTAAGTAAACTGAACTTCCATTCAAGTCTGTGGGTGAAGTATAGCTGTACTCAAAAAGCCAGCAAAAGGCCTACTACAAGCTCCCCATGAAATTCCCCACTAGGGAAAGTATGCTGAGCTGTATATTCAACATTTATTGTTGTTTCATTAACCATCTCTCCTTTCCTGAAGAAAACATTTTACTGAAAAACAAAGACTCTGCTTTTATTAAGTTTTACCATTCCTTATTAATAATTTCAAAGCTTACAAAATCAGGAAGGGGAAAGGTACTTTGTGGTAGTAATGCACCCACAAGTCTATCCTTTTAAACCCACTGCAGAAGTTGAAAGAGATTTAACTTATACCTACTCTACTCTATTCTATTCTCTTCTCTGTCTACATTGAAATAGAGTTTGAGGTCTTGAGCATTCTCGATTCTGATGACACACGAAGAGAGTGACAAGCACACAATTCACAATAAAATAAAATAATTGCCTAAGCATTGGACCTAGTTCTGCTCATCTTCCAAGTTGTAAGGTTGCAGGGTTGGAATGCATAAACAACAACTGACATTTTATCCTATGCTATTTAAATTCATTACTCAGTATAGAGAAGTAGTCACAACTCCCAAATGATAGGTGCACCTTTATTGATTAGAAATAAGTTTATTTCTGATGGATTTGGAGGTGCTGAGCAGTACACACACACACACATACATATATATAAACAATGCAAAGCTGCATAATTTAGACCCCACAGAATAAAGTGAGGTATTGATGATTTATTGATTACAGCTTATGTTTAGATGAGGAGATGCAGGAACTCATAAATAATGTAAATATTTCTAAATTCTGTCAGTGACAATCTACAGGGAATGTTGTGATTTGCAGTAATACTTGAAAACTTCATTCACTAATGCTTGCAACTAGAATTTTTTCTACAGCAGGCTGAGGTGCAGCCCAATGACTTCACAGGGACTTGGTAATTTCCCACCCGCATCAGCTAATTCTTTCATCCTTTGCATTTCTGGCTTGGTTTTGGTGGGTTTTTTTTCCCTAGGGGAGGGAGGTGGACCACAAGAATAAAGCAAGGCAGCTCTATGGAAAACCATTATTATAAATACTATGAATAGGACCTACCGCTCCATTTCAGTGCTTCAAATTTCAGTGGAATTAAGAAATGGACAAGGCTAAGAGAGGTTGGGTGTACCTATGACGGTATGGCAACCCATGCTCTATCAGTTTGTTCCCGGAGAAGTTTTACACAAATATTTTAGCTTCACTTTCATGCAAAATATTGGAACTTCATCATAGGTTTGCTTAGCTGGTGCCTTAGGCAGCTATACCAAGTGTTTGAGTTTCTTGTGATAATGAGCAATTAAAGCTAACTGAAAGCACCTATATTTTTATAATTGATTTAGCAGTTGATTGTCTCTCAAGATTAATGATTCTTTTGTGCTCAGAAAATCATGTTGTTAGTTGATGCCTGAAGCCGTATTATTTCTGTTGTAAACATCATGGATGAAGCATCATTTCTGTCAATTATGATTTGAGGGGATGAAACAGATTGTTCATAAAAGTAGAGAACATAAATACAATTTTCAAGACCACCATATAGACCACAGCCGATCACCATTTAGTTATAAATGAGCTACCAATACATACATTTGATATCTTAATTCTTCTCCATATAATAACATAAAGCAAGGAACTCACAGTAAGTCCTTTTTTTAACAGTACAGTCGTAAGATGGCTTCCATTTCTGCTTTTACCCTCATTTCATTTTCATAGCTTCATTCACTGCATGCCTATTAAAAACATTATTATATTTCTTCCAACCTATTAGAAAGACTTATAAAAAAATTTCTGGATGCCTTGAAAGCTTTGTTAAAGAAACAATTATATGTAAAATTGTCCAGAATAGGATCTCAAGAAACTAGTCGCGAATGCATTGGGCGTATTTCTATTCATCATTGTACTCACAAAGAGTAGGAATAATACCACCGATGCCAGTTGTGCTAACAGCAGATTGCTCTATTCTGCATATTCTACAAAAAATGGTCATTAGTATTGCAAACCTGAGCATTCAAAAGTTAGAAACTGACAATATTATGAAAAGAAGCATTAGGATATTGCTTTAAGGAGGGAGAGTAGGGATAATTTGCATCTTAATGTGTGGATACAAATTTGGAAATCTACCAAAGGTGGATATCTAAATGTCTTTGAGGAAAAATTCTTTATGAAAATATTAGATACGAAGTATAGATCTAAGATTCATCAAAGAGTTTGACAGCACCTTTACATTACCATCACCCAGTAAGATGATGAAAATATCTGAGATATGTTAAGAATTAAGCAAGAACAGTCATAGGCTAATTCAAGAGAAACATAAAAGAAAACCACGAACACTCTCTGTACTAACTTAGGAAGATTTAATAACACGGAGGATCTACAAAAACCAACACAGAACAGGCCAGCATGGCAGAGATTAGTTCATCCCCTTGCTGTGAGAAGGATTCAGGTGGGGCAAGGAGAAGGTTTATTTTCTTCTCAGTACCTTGATCCCCAGCACAAAAACCTCTGAGAAAGAATCCCCCACAATCACTGCTTTCAGTCCTATTTTCTCCAGAGGCACCTGACATGAGTAGGAAGGCAGCTGTATTGCTCTAGGTAATGAAGGTTAGAACTCACTGTGAAATAGGCCTATCTATTCTATTCTATTCTATTCTATTCTATTCTATTCTATTCTATTCTATTCTATTCTATTCATTTTCTTATGCTGCACTTACTGTCTTAGTATTGTAATTCCTTCCAATAATGACATGGGATGACTATCCTCATTTAATCTCTGCCCTAAGAATACTAGGGAAACATACAGGTATCTTTTGGCTTTGCTTTGCTGAGGAGAGGTCTGTTTTATGGTTCAGCTCATTTTGCACTTGAAACAGAAGGTAGTTGCCCTGTGTGATAGTCTTTTCTTTCTGTAAGAATTGATTCTGTATTTTCTTCTTCCCCCTACCCCCAGTCCCTCCAGAATTTTGTCTGTCATACAGGTAGGTGTTATCCCAACAGAAGATGACAAAGAAGCAACTCTGTCAAGCCATAACCTCACATTCGTCATCCTCTAGCTTTCAGTTATCTTGGCTTGAGGCTACAGACTACTGAGATCTCAGATCTTCAGACTTCGAACCTATGAAAAAGCAATATGGAGAACGGAGAATGAGTTTTATGTGTCCAGAATTGACTGTGATTCTCAGAAGATGAGTAACAGGTTAGAGCTTCTGGACAGCTGCAGGTTTCATACTGCTTTGCCATAATCTAGGTAACTGAAGTATGAATAGCAAAGCCAGATCATCATGTAGCGCAGTTCAACAAAGGCAACTGCCTGAAAGCAAGCATTAGTCCCAGATGCAAAGATGTAAGAATCCACAAACAGTCTCTAATTATGGACTGATTTGGCCACTTATGGTTTTGGTTTCGTATTATCAGTCAGAATAGACTTAATGCCTCTGTGAGCTGTTCAAGTAGCATCACTTACTTCTTTGCTGCAGCTCCAGCCAAATGTTTGTTTGTGAGCTGCTGTTGTCAGAAGAATGAGCTATCTTGATGCTAATGAGTATGGTTAGATGCGAAGTGTAGCTTGCACTTGTTGTCTTAATCTTGTTTAACTCGTTCTCCTAAAGGCTGCATGTGGAAAATGAAAAGGCAGGTGGGAGACTAAACCTCCATATGACTTACGTAAATCGAGGATTTGGAAGCAATAGCACTGCTTCCGCTCACTGTTCTTGAGTGTGCACCTTTTGGGGGAGGGGGGAACTCACACTGCAACTCAAAGTGCAAGGATATATACAGCAGTGATGAATTTGGCGCATACTGCACTAGTTAGACTGTATAGCAATGAAGAGCGTCACTTCATGCTTAATATAGACACTTTTGAAATACGGCACGCTAAATCCTTTATTCCCAGAAGTATCACAGCAGTCTTCCAACAAGTGCTGTCTTCTACCTGTATAACTCCTTCTGATTTTCTGAGAGTAAGTGGAAGATAAGAGAAAAATTGGTTTTGCAATTCTGTCAGTCACTAATGTGTCTGCTGGCATAATTACCAGTTCACTGCACAAAGACAACCAAACAGTAAACTGATGGAAAGAACTGCTAATCTTTGTCTTTCTGGGACAGAGTTAAACTAATTTCTAGTTTTCAATTCTTTTCACACTCCTTTGTACTATGAGTTGGATTTAGTGTTCTCCATCTTCTGCATATATTTTTTTCCTTCCCAGATGCTGCCAGATGTTGAATGCTAATTGTATTTATGCAGTATTCTACATTCTTACCAAATGGTTCGAACATAATTTAGTATAATAGTTTATCTAATTACCTGATGTTTTAAACTTGGCATTGAACACTGTCAGGCCTTTTACATGCTCGGTACAGCCCATAATTTAGGGTGTAATCCCTGTTACTGTTTTAACTTCCTTACACTTATTTCTATACCTTTTAAATTTTCACTTCTATGGCATATACATATACATTTTATTTTCCAGTTAATTTGAACTATGCTTTCCTCATTTCTGTTCATGGCCAGCTGTTACCTGTATCCCTGACACATCAAATTGCACACCTTGAAGCTCTGCCAGTTTTCCAGTTCATTAGTATGATGAAGACGAGGATCTAACGTTAAGCTCTGTAGCACTGCATTTGTCATCTTCCTTTTACATTTATGGTCATTCCTTGACTTTGTAAGCAAGCCGATATGTTATCCAGTTGAGTATTACTTCCTTAACCTTCTTCCCTATTCATTAATAACGTATTTGATGCTGGATTAAAAGCTTCCTCGGAATCCAAGTGAATAATGCATAATTCTTTACTCTTGTCTGCTTTTATTTTAATTTCCTCAAAGAAATTAAGCTAGTTTGTTATGAATGATTTCCATTTTACTGATCTTCACACCAAAATACTAAAAATTCTATTTGCGTGGGAGGTCTGTTTACCAAAATAGAAATGTTCCTCTTGTATTTTTAGATACCTGTTGTAATGCCATAAGCAATATTTAACATTTTACTGATAGTACATAAAGCAATGTATTTGGTACTGTACCAAATGCAAAAATACATTTTCACATAACAGAAAGGAACTACAGCCTAATAGGGAACAAAATGGATTCCATCAAGGCTTTAAAATGTCATGAAACATATATTTTACACACAAAAATCTGCCAATCAAGTTTTTACATCAGTTACAGTTTCATAAAGTACCCTGGGGTGCAACTCCATAGCAATGTGAAGACAACAAAGGAAATATGAGTCTGCAAAAATGTCACAAACACATTAAATCTAAAAACTACCCATTAAATTTGATAGAAGAAGAATTACTGTTCCAACCTATTAGGCTGTTGTATATTTAGAATTGGAATGCCTTTAAAATTCCTTGCCACTGAAACCCCTATAATTCAACAGGGACTCATGGTAAGAAGAAGTCTGATTTGAGACTCTTGCCATATGCTGTTCTTTTGACTTCACTGAAAATTCTGTGGGCACATTAAGGGCAGTATAGACTTTTGTTAACAACACTTTTTTTTTTCCTTACATACTTCATACTTCATTTTTTCATGCTTTATTAATTGATATGGACTTTAAATAATGACAAGAAAGAAATAGAAAAATGTGAGTATCTTCTCTTTTGATTGCATGAAATCAGAAGAAGAATGACTGAGTTTCTGACTCTCCACGCAGAGAGAACATAGTTGTGTTCCATACGCAAAGCATGGTCTCATAAACTTGACAACTACAGCCAGCTTCACAAATTGGTAGTCAGCCTCAGACTCTAGCTGAAAGGACTGGTTCTCTAACCATTCATGTGACTGAATGCTTTAGCCACACTGGCTGACGTGTCCTACCATTGCTTCTTGAGCTTTTCTGGCCCCTGGTGATTTTCCATCATGACAATTGATCTCTTGGACCATGCAAGCCCAAGGGCTCCTGAACCACACAGGTACAGTTGTATCTGTGGGGCCAAACAGTGAAGTGACAGGGTTGACATCTCCCTCTATGTGATCTTGGACTAGTGGGTATCCTTCCTGGCATATTCTCTTTCACTCTGTTCAAAGATGAGACATAGTTTGTAATGTATGTTTACGGACTTTACCAGTCTCTTGGACTTCAGTGGTTCTTCAAAACAAACGTTTGTCCCTCTAACCATTATTTTTATGCTATCAGTAGCACACACGGTCATCTCATTATTGGCTCCCATTTCAAAGTAATTTATGAATATGCTGGAGAGCATACCTCAGGCAGACCTCTGTGAATCACAGAATCACAGAATCACAGAATGGTAGGGGTTGGAAGGGACCTCTGGAGATCATCCAGTCCAACCCCCCTGCTAAAGCAGATGTGCCTAGAGCAGGCTGCACAGGAATGTGTCCAGCTGGGTTTTGAATATCTCCAGAGAAGGAGACTCCACAACCCCTCTGGGCAGCCTGTTCCAGTGCTCTGTTAACCTTACAGTAAAAAAGTTCTTACTCATGTTCAGGTGGAACTGCCTCTGTGTTCCAGTTTGTGCCCATTGCCCCTTGTCCTTTCACTGGGCACCACTGCAAAGAGTCTG
>VZSC01004052.1:17694-32835 GCA_013398225.1 Steatornis caripensis
GGTCCTTCTCCGCAAAGCTGCTCTCCAGCAGGTCAGCCCCAACCTGTACTGCTGCATGGTGTTATTCCTCCCCAAATCTCCACTTATGTCCTCCTTCACTGTGAAAACTGACTATTTACTCTGGTGGTCTCTTTTTTATCTTTTAAATAACTATTTATCCATGCAAGAAGCTTCCCTTTTATGCCCTCATTGTGCAGATATGTTCAGGATCCCTTAGCCTAATGTTGTCCCTAAGGAACCTCTTAAGGCCTGCCCTCCACTCCCATGGAGTTCCAGTTCTTACTCAGTGCCACTATCCCTGTCAGCATTGTATTGAAACAAACCTTAATCACAACCTAGCCAGAGCTCAGGTTTAAATGCACTACAAAGAATAATATAGCAGATAGTGTCTTGGAATTTACCTGTAGTAGGTCTTTTCAGCTTTTCTAGACAATTTCTTTCACATTGAATCAAGAAGCACACTCTTTTCAACCACCTTTCTGAACATTTGTCAAAGGCTAACACTAGGCTTAGGCTGAAGCCTTGTAGTGTGCATAAGGCCCGTTGTATAATGTTCTCCCTGAGAATCCCCTGGACACTTGCCCTGCACTTCCTTGGAGTTCTTTTTCTTCCATCAGTCTCATCACCCCTGTAAGCTTTCTGGTGTTTCAAACCTTAACCCTAGCCCTTAGGACTAGCTCTAATATGAGGCTGGACTTGTATTACATTCAAATCCCATTATAGGGCTAAAGGGATCATACCTTAAAGGAGGAGGTAAGAATGTACTGTTAATCCCATTAATGTTTTAATAATCTAATGGTACAAATAACTGTATTAATACAGAAAGAATACATTATCAATACAGTTAAAATTGTATATAAACAAGTTTGTCTCTGGTGCTATGCTCACCTTCTGCATGTCCCACTGGGTCCTAAGGTCGACAACTTCCATTTTCCTTAAAAAGACTGCATCAGAAATGGAGGTGTTATGAGTTATTGGCCTCCTGAGTCCTTTGATGGAAAGAGTTTGATATTCATCATAGGAATTTCTTTCCCCTCTGTTTTAGGGTCTTCTTCTGTTTTCTTACTACAGTCTGCATCCTTCTCATTGCTGAAGTCTGAAATTTGCCCCACAGCCTCCCATGGCCCCTTTCAGTGTTAGGAGCCACTGTTACAACAGGGTAGTTAGGCTTTACCCGTATAAAGCATCCACAGACCAAGCTCAACCCAGCTGGCCTCTTGACCACTAGAAGATTGTCATACACTAAGAAAAAAATAAATTAAAATCAGCTCAACTCAAGACAAGCTGGGACAGCTCCTGGGACCCTGCGCTCTTAGGTCGCTACAGAGTCTCTGGCCTTTTATTGCCAATTGGTAAAATTGTATTTACTGAGCTAAATCTGAATGTGCTGAAAAGAGTAACATAGTGAATAGTGTCTCATTTTACCAGAGGTCTTTAGTTTTCTGGGCCTTTTCCTCCATCTGGAAACAAGAGCCACATTCTTTTCAACTGCTTTTCCTCAGTCTTACCCCAAGGCTAATGCCAGACCAGGCTGAACATGCTCAGGATGCCCTCCCATAATGTTGTCCCTCTAAAGCCCCCCAAGCCCTGCCTTGCACTTCCTCATTCGTCTTTTTTCTACCTTCAGTCTCACCATCCCTGTAGACGTTCCAGTTTAGCAAACCCTAATTCTAACCTGAACCAAATCTTTTGGACGTTAAAGTAGACTATATCAACATCATCACCCCCATATTATTCACATGCTTTCTGGCTCCTTTGAAAAACTTTTATCAGAATTGTAAAGTGGTATTTTCCTCAACAGAATGCTAACTCTTCCCAAATAAATCAGATCTCTCCAGGTGGCCCCTAATTCTGTTCCTTATCATGGTTTCTAGTAATTTGCCCAGTACACATCAGACTTACATTCCTACCATTCCCTGATTTTGTCTGGAACCTTTTTAAAGAATTGATGTCATATCTGCCGCCTTCCAGAAGCAAGGCAATTTTAAGCAATAGGTTACACCCTGCTGTGAGTAATTCAGCTCTTTTGTCCTTCAATTCCTTTAGAAATTTGGAGTGAATACTATGCAGTCCTGGTGATTTTCACTTTATCTATTTATTCCATAATCTCTTCTACAGTAATTTCAATTTCAGACTGATCTTCAGATGGGTCCCCTGCCAAGAAGGGTTCTGGTTTTGGAATCTTCCCAGTTCCTTCCACAGCAAACACCTGTGCAAAGACTTCACTGAGCTTCTCTGCAGCGACCTTGTCTTCTCTGAGTACCCTTTTATGCCCTGAAAACCAACTGGTCTTACAGATTCTGGCAAACTTCCTCCTCCTGATATGTTTTGTACAGAAAAGGATTATTAGTTTAGATTCCTTTGTTAGTCATTCTTCAGATGCTTTTTGGTCTGCCTTATTATGTTTTCACATTTAACCTGCCAGAGTTTGTAACTCTTTCTTCTTGTGTCGTTTGAACAGGACTTCAGCATTTTCAAAGATGTCTTTTTGCTTCTAACAACCTCACTTACCCTGCTGGTTAGTTACACCAGCTTCCTTTTGCCCTTTCTGAAGTCTTTCTTAAGAGAAAGCAAGTATTTAAGGTTTCTTACAGAGTTGAGACTCTGAGCTGCCCTTTGCTTCCTTTTAACAAACTTCCTCTTTCCTACTTAGTTACTCTTTTTTTGAGTTAAAACAGAACTGTAGGGAAGAAGTGCCTGGTGTAAGCTCCTAGCTATTCCTTGACCATGAGGTAGTCTAGGTGTTGTTCAAGGAGATTCCTGACCGGGTTCCCTTCCTCAGAGCTGGGTCTGCAGAGAATAAAGAAAGGAGAATGTGGGGAGATATGGGGAGATACACACATGTGCTGTTCTACAACTTTCTGTGTTCTTACCTGCCCTTGCTTTTTCCCCTATTCCTATGGAGAATTAATTAATCCACCTGCCCTGTGCTTCTCTCCCTCATACCACTATCAGTTTCGGTGAACGGTTGTCCCTATTTGTATTTTTGTGGAACTCTTACTGGCATTTTGGGATCATGGCAGTGCAGAGTAACTGGACTTCTCTGACATCATGTCTGGAATGACCACAGTAGTCAGAGTGATGATCCGCACAGTAAGGCCATAAATAGTAGCATGCGCCTTGAGCTTCCCTGCTAAAGCAACAGGGACAACTCTTCACAGTATCTGTTCAGCAACCCAGCTGTTCCGTGAGTCTTGCACCCATAGGGTCAGCAGAACCAAAGGGAATGTCTCGGTACTGAGGCCTCTCTGCAGAAGTCAGTTGTGATGACTGCAGTGAGTGATTACAAGACAGTGCAGAAGGAAGGTGTAGGATTCTACTCTCATCAACCTCACATAGGGACCTTGAGTGCCTCGGGTAACACAGCTGCCAGTCAGGCTCCTAGGAAAGGCCATTGCTCAGAGTGATGGCCTGCTTGTCTCAAGTGTACTACACCTTTGGGTACAGGGGAACTGACCATCTGGTCTGGAAAACCTGTATCGTGGCTAAGACAGTTCGATTTTGGCATTGAAAATCGAGGACTTTTTGAAATACTGAGATGTAAAAATAGTAACAGACTGGGATTCTTCTCGCTTCCTTTCTATGGTACTTTTTCAGACATTCAGACTGTTCTAAGACTCTTTACTACTCATGTTTCTCTGCAACCCAGTTCATAAGCCTTTTGAAGAAGAGCTGAGGAAAAGCTGAAAAGATTTCGGCTGAAAGCTGAAATCCAAAAGTTAGAACTTTTCTCCATGCCATAGCACTTTGCAAGTGATGGAAACCAGTAAGAAAATTGAAACTTGGGTCCTGCCTACCACATTAATTTAAAAAATATTGTCAAATGTGAAAATAAACATGTAGGATTAACCCATTCTGACATATTCTAAATTTGGGATCAAAGAGATAAGATTGTCACAGTAGGCTCCCACAGAAGTTGGGGAGATCAGATTCCCAAGGGGCTTTGATCAGCTTTTGCTGATCCTGAGCTGTCATTCAGTGGTTTATATCCCCGGAATATATAGTCATGGTTACAGTATGTTCCTCCTTTAATATGCACAGATCTCTGCTCTGCAGAAAGTAAAGGATTTTAAGCTCTTTCATAAGATCACAAATAAAGATTAAGGTCTTGCGTAGCATAAATACTTTTTTTTTAATTTATTTGTCCTTTAGCAGTGAGACACCACTATTATGGGTGGGATTTCTCCTTCACCAGCACGCTTGCTATATCCCATTTCCAGCACTATCCATTTTGAGCTATAGCTATTCTACTTATTTTTGTTCCGTGCATTAGTATTTGACAGCGGGTGGTCATGAGTACAACAGAAATTCCATGCAAGCAGTCGGTACTTCTGACAGAGTTTTCTTGGTCCTACTGCTGTTGAATTATCAGGAGAATAGAGCAGAAAAACATTTTTAGAAAGCTGTGTTTGGTGCCAAGCGGAAACAGAAGACTACCTCTATCAAGAAACTGTTCTTTACTGGGTGCCTGATGCACCACAACTAACTAAATATAAATAGCTTTATTAATATTTCTTACAGCTTCAGTCTTTGAGAATAAAAGCATTAGCTCTTATGGACCATAGCAGTTCTCATATAATCTGCAGCTCATTTCAGCAGCCATCATCTTTCATTTGTCAGCTCAGAAAAATTGACAAACTCAATCCAATGTCTGTTATTGACTGCAAAAGCTGCTATTTTCCTGGTGATTATGTTAGTTCATGCCACAAGTCTGAATTTAAATGCATACTTCAAATTCTTTTGAAGTTATATGAGTCTTAGCTGTTTCATTCCTCTGCATTATGCTTGACAAATTTAGGTCCTATTTAACATTTCTAATTATTTTTTTTTAATCTTCAATGAAATTATATTTGTCAAGCTATTCCAGAAATACATAATTTTGGAGTCAGAATTTATTCATGGAAGCATATTGTCATCTTCACATAAGTGGAAATTATGCATCACCTCCCTTCCCCAATAAATTAAGATTTGACTTTATTTGCCTTGTGATTTTAAAGGCTTTCAGATTCACTTAGTTCACTTTTAAAAAGTAGTTAAAATTCACTTTCCGTATACAAAGTCTAGAAAAAAATGTTTTTCTGTAAATGATAACTCACATTTTCACACTAGCATTTACTGGCTAAACCTTTATGTAAACCATCAACAGTAAGAAGATTGGAAATAAAATAATGAGAAGGGGTAATTATGAAAGCACCATAGAAGAAGAGCTTTGATAAACAAATAGCATAATTGGTAACTCAGAGAGCAATGAGAATGAATGCTTGATAAATCGCACTTTAAATTATATCTGGAGTTGTATTTCTTTGCAAAATTGAGGGTAAAACCATTTCTTATTAAAAATTGTGATTCTGTAAATTTGGAATGAGAATAATGTCAGAGAGGCTGCTCTGACATTAAGAGACTGAAAAAGAGACCGCTTTTTTTTCTGCTATGTGAAATCTAGAAATACAGCATTCTAAACACGGTAAACAGTAGCCATTCCACAAGGTGAACTTTATTTGGATAAGAATTGAGTTTTAAATGTATCTTGAAATGTAGGCTTGTAAAATGTAGAAGTGCTCAAACATTCCTGCAAAGAAGTGAGGTAGACAGCATGATGAAAAATAATGGAATGGTCAGCTTAGACTAGGACAAAGCACAAGACTGTAAAAAACTGTGAGTGTTAATATAGTGTGTATATATATGTTAATATATAATATGTAATAATATAAAATATGTAATGGTCAATTATAAATTAGTTATAACTACCATTTTTTAAATATTTAAAAATGTTTTGAAAAGAAACTTTAACTTAATATAATTTTTACTTTGCCTCTGTAGTTGGCATGTAACTGTAATTGTAAACGTTTGGATATCAATGAGGATTATTCTCCTGACTAATAAAAGTTAAAGGCGAATAACCTGAGACGGAGTCAGAGTTCCAGACAATTTTTTGCAGCTGATTTCAGCAAATGAGTCACTAAGGAATTTATCTTGGGAGTGTAGGAAATACCACAGACTACACAAATCCAAGACTCTGGCATTCTACTGCCTGCCCGCTGAAGCAAATGTAACCATTGTATGGGATACACTAATGAAATAAAACATCTGTGGGTGTAGTTTCTTCCCATGCTCTAGGCAAGTTATGTTTGTTTTATATCCTGAATCATCACATATCCCTGATACATTTTAATATTATCTAACATAACTCTTGCTATTCTTGTTATTTGTATAAAAGCGTAATCTTTTTGAAGTCCTATTTAGCTCTTGTCTCTAAGATGTCTTTCAGACATGAGTCTACAGGTTAATTATGTATCAAGAATATATTTCCTTTTATCATTATTATGTGTGTCTTTTTTTTGTTGTTTTTCAGTGTCTTGTATTATGAAAAAGGGTAAATAAAGACAAATATTTTACCTAGTCATAAACATTATATATGTCTGCTATGACAGTATGTCATCTCATCTTCATTTTCCCCTAACATGGAAGCATCTAATTGCCTTTGCTGCCTCCCATTGTACGGTTTCCCTTTCTGCTGTGTGCTTTCAAATCCTGGTAACAAGAACACTGAATACAGTATTCAATAGATGCTGATGGAAATGTCTCATCTTACAGTGTTACAGAATAGCACAGAAAGCACAGATATCCAGTTTAGTTTTATTTTTAATAATGTTGTTCAGAGAATATGAATTTCACCATATGTCTTGGCCAACAAATCTCATTCTTGGGATTCTTCTCGGGACTGGATTTATGTGCAATTGTCCACTAGAGAGCAGGCTGAGACCAACAAAACCATTCTGTTCTTGTCATACACTGACTTTGAACCCAGGTGTCTTAATGTAAATCGTTAGTACATTAAAGCGCTGCACCTTCTAGCTTCAGCTGTGAGTATATATACTGCTATCAAACTTGATGGATATAGCTTGTGAAGCTTAGTGACCTAAGGTGCTGATAATAAAGCACCTGGAACCTGGATAACATTTTATTCTGTCACTATGGTTTTCCTGCTCTGGTGACATCAACTAATTTGTACTGCTTTACAGGGAATTTCTGTATCCAGCTTTTTAGCCGGAGTCTTGGTTTCCTTACACTGCTCTTAGTCTTCTCTGTCAGACTGAATTTCTTTCAGAGACAAAACACTGCTTGGTATTTATTCCACTGTGCTACCTAATTTCAGGTTGTCGTACTGCAGATCAGCTGAGGAGCTGTTCAAAATCTTGAAGTATTTTCTAACACAAAATCCACAAACAAAATGACCGATATAATATCTCCCAACAAGAATCCTCTGTTCTGTAATCCTTTTCAAAAAGCCATTAAAGTCAATTTAACAGGCTTTTTGCATGAAAACACTTTTATCCTAAAAGGTTGTACTAACAAGAGTAGCCAGTTTTCTCAAAGCCCATAAAAGGCTTACGATTTTGGGCCTGTTCCTTATTTCACTTGTGTAGGACATTCATCTTCTGTGGAAAAATGTGCACCCCAGAGGACATACATACCAGTGGAGAGATTCAGAGTCCTTGCTACCATCTCTATAGAATCCACTACATTTTTGTAGAAGTAATAGGGAGTTTTTTGGTTTACTTTGCTGTAAATTAAGAATATCACATTTCTGTTTCCTTTTGCTTCCTCAGTTGTGAAAAAAACAAAGTACATCTGTTATTTAATTTCTTTATCTCCCTAGGCTGCTGTGAAGGCTGGCCTCAAAAGACAATTTTTCTTCAGTACTTTAAACCCTAATAATATTCTGTTGTATTCTGAGAAATGCGAATTGGAAATATCTAACCAATGTCTGTCTTCCCTTTCCACAATCTATAGTCCATGCACTTTGAATTCCTTAATGATTCTTGCTTCAAATATCACATCCTGCTTTCTTTACCTAATTGTCGGTTTTCTACAGCACAAAACTGCTGTGGCTCCATGCTAGAATTCCTCACTTACTTACCATATACTGTCTTTGCCATCCAAGTCAATGCCTTCCTAATGTGAATATGCTTTTATTTATAATGAGTTTAAAATTACAATAGCATAAAAAACATAGATACAAACTGAAAGATTAAAAATAATCTTAATAGCAGCAAATGCTCAGCTTGGGTTATTTCATCCTGAACAAATCATGTTTGTCTGATGTAGACAACTAAAAGCGGAATCTCATAATAGGAAAGTGCCAGGAAATCTTGAAAAGGAACCACACTGCCAACTCTGCTTATGAAATAAATTAGCTTTGCTAATGATTATATTTCCCCTCATATCTACAGAGGGAGCACAGAGTTCCTGTTCTTCAAAGTTGGGATGTCAAAAGTATTTCCTGACAGCTCCATCTCACTTTTCATTATTGATAAGTTAAAGCAGCATGCATGGCTGTTAGCTGCTCTCCTGTAATTCATTCAATGAGTTTAGGAAAAAGCCAGAGCTTAGTAGGAAGAGATGAAAAGAAGTCACATATAATATGATAGTGGCACCTGAGCTCTGTCTGCCCTGCTGCTGAGCTATCACTCAGGATGTTATAAAATAGAAGGCTTCATGCCTCCTGTTTCACACTTCTCTTGGTGCTATGTCCTAGGAATGGAGCAGTTACTACTGAGGAAGGAAAATGCCTTTGGTGCTGATGGGTATTTGGGAAGATGGGAATACTGGCAAACTTGAAAGGCAAGTAGGGCAAAGGGATCTCATCGTGCTGAGGTGAGACACACGACCAGAACAGGCTGATGGCAGCCAGCAGTTCTGTTTGTTTCTCTTAACTTTATTTAATTTTACTAGCTAAAGCAGTATATCTAAGAATCCTGAAATATTTGTCTTTTTATTTTTTTTACCCCAATCCATAGGTTAGCTGAAAGGGTAATTCATCTCTTATCACAGAATGGATTTAGCACGTTTGCTTAAAACCTTCCATGCTAAATCCCATACAAAGATGTAAGAAAATGATACTGTATAGCAGTTCTCATATGAAGATTTAAGTATTATCACACTGTAATAATGAAATCTAAAGATACAGCTAAGATAAATGACAGGAGATAATACATGAAAATAGGAAAATTCTCTATAGAAGAAATCTAAAGCTTATTTAAAAAAAAAAACAAAGAAAAATTTGAGAAGAACAAGAAGAATGTTGGAGAGAAACTCCACTGGGGTTAAAGGAGATAAGCATAAAAGGAATTTGTATCAGGAGAAAGAAACAAAAATACTACAAAGAGCAAACTAGTTGGCCAGATAAGAAGGGATACATGTATTCAAGATTATTTGTATGTGATGGAAGAGTAAAGAGTAAAGCGACACCTTCAGAAGGTGTCCGAGGTGGTAGTTATGGGTAATAGTATTGTCCAGTTGGAGTTTTTGCAAGTTGATACACTGCAACAGATTTTGGGACTTAGGGAAAGTACATGGAAGTAATGTGAAAAGCTACTGCATCATGATAGGAAAATCATGTCAAATCAGAAGGGACGGAAATAGAAAATAATCCTCTTTCATATTAAAAATAGCCTTAGAAAATAAGGGGAAAGTAACTGAAGAAATAGAAAGCTGTGAAGTATGTAGGCAGGTGCTGAGTACAGAAGCAGCATGCAAAAAAAGTGAGATTTTATACTGAAAGCAGAAAATTATTTTCTCACTTTTAATTAGGGAATAGCTGTGATCATGACTAGTACGGGTGGGCAAAGAAGGGAATTCGTATTTTGGAAGAAAACACTAGGGTTGCCAGAAGACTTGCAGTCTGAGACTTTCTGTCTCAGTTTACTTTCCGCAGGACAACTTAGCAAGATTATCTGGGATTTCCAGCTCTTGATGGAGATAGAGAAAAGATCATGTGTAATATCTTCTGTTTTTCTAGCACTTGCCTTTGTCCTGTCAATTGTACTAGCTTGCACGAAACAGGAAACTAGGATGCAAGGGCAGGTATGAATGGAACAAGGTGTTTAAGAAGTAGACAACTGGTCAGAGACATAAACATTTAAAAAAAACAGAGAAAGCATCAGCAAACAACATACGGAGAGAACAAGTCTAGCTGGAGAATATACTGATTTCAAAGAAATGATGAGATGATCAGAGCACTGGGAAGATAATATTTGCCTATAACTAGAACCGTCAGTATGAATAAAGAAGAAAACAGTCAAAATTAGGAAAACCACCATACGTTCATAAAGATTTTAGGTGAGATGAAAAATAGCTGTAATGCTAAAAATGGAACAGAAAACTGTTTAAAGAGTATTGTTTATGTATTTATTTGTGACCCCAGTCAGAATAAAGTGCAAACAAAAGACAGCTCTCAGAGAAAACGCTAACTGCTATTCAGCAGGGTGAGAAGCTTGACTTGGGGAGTTGTGGATTTAGCGACTTAGTAAACTGCAGAAATTTTTGAGTCTGGAAGACTGAGAATGTGATACTCAAAATACTGTCAGACTTGGACAGGAGGAAGAAAACTTAAATACAGTACTCGATTGAAGTTTTCAAGGAACAGATGCTATAGAAAGGTGAGGCAACATACAAGCCATTGAAATACAAGAATAGAAAAAACTTTCCATTAGCACATGAAAATCATAGAAATGCCTTAGTATTGGCTGAAGTCCGTCAGAGATGCTCATCATGCACAAGAGGTTCTGGCATTCAGTGTTTACAAATCTGTAAAAACGTAGACATCTCAACACAGATTTTGATGTCCTGAATTTTAGCACCTGAGTTTGAAAATACTGGATTTGCAACAGGCTTCCATCTGCACAAAAATTACCACTATACCATCCTTTTGGGTTTGACCAAAGGCTAGTAATAAGTTGCATTTCGTACCATCTTTATTAATAAGTAGTTCCAAAATGATATAGTATAGAGAGTTACTTGCTGAAGTTAAAATTCCTGTAGCATTCTGAAATGCTTATGCTCCCTATACAAAATGCTACAATATAAAAATCTAACAGTTTATTGCAGTCTATCAATGCGTTGGTTTACTAACAAGCTGCTGCAGCTAACTGTCTTTAGGTTTTCAAGTGAGGGGGTTCCATCAACAGGACTTCGTTCACAGAACAAAGCCTGACACTGCAACAAGCATAAATTGATCAGTAAGGAAGCCATAAATGAATGTACTTGCTTAAATTAGTTGTAGAAATTGAGAAGTGCGGCATATACCAGCAGCTGCATTTGTATGTAATATGTTCTCGGTGTGTAAGCAAGTATAGGAGGAAAACCTAAACTCAAGCAGAAATTCCTATTTGGAAAAATATTTGGAAAATGAGACTTGCCTAAAAATGAATCTACTTCTCTAACTATGAAAGTTATCCTGTCAGCAAGCAGTCGTTCTCTGAAAGACAGAAAAGAACCAAATGTTAAGATATAAAGACGTATTGTCATATTTATTTATTTGTCTTTCTCTCCAAATCTAGTAATTAGTTCCTGAAAAATTCATTCTATTAGAGAAAAAGACAACATCTCATTATCAATTTTGTTTTAGTTTTTCCTTAAGTTTTGAGAGAGATTTCAGGGTGGTCTACCAAATTGCATACTTCATATCCTGGCAAATAGCAACCATTACTCTGTAAGTGACAATTTATACATATGCTACATTTGAGGAGAGGTGTTGCTTGCCAACAAAGTTAGCAGAGTCTGTTGGCAAGCAGCAAGAAAGTGAGGAGAGGGTCTGAAACCTGGAGTTTCCCCAAATTCAACTTACTTTGTTTTTATCAAAGTTGACAAAAGGTAGAAAACGTGAAAATTTCACAAGAGAAAGCTAATAACATAAGCATCTTGACAGATGGTTATATATTTAGCATGTCTTTCAAACTTGTATCACTTGTCATTAATAAGAGCATCTAAAATATTTGTAATCAGCTCAGATTGTTTATTGACATCTATACAGCAAGGTCATGATAATCCATGCTCGGGTCTTTCACCTAGGAAATGAGAGACAACAAAAAAAAATTGTAAAAGGCTACCAGAGGCACTCCATGCTTCTTCACCTCTTCACCTACATTCTCCTTCTGTGGGATAAAAGATGAATGTATAAGGACAAGTCTAGAGTGTCAGATCCAAAATCAAAAAAATTCAGCCTATTTGAGTGCATGCCCCCCCTTAACCGGGGCTTTGAGTCAGAGCACTTCAGTTCTGTCACAGATCTGAATGGTCCTGAGGCAGATGAAAGGCACAAATAAGCTTCTAGATCACAGTGCAAAACAAAGTTAATGGAGAGGAGGATTCAGACAGCAGATCCAGAGGAGCTGCTGCTTTTGCAAAGCAGGCAGCTGCCAGAGAAGTCTTATGGAACCTACCAGGCAGCGGGACTTTGCCCTACACCTGAGGCAAGTCAAGCTATCTGTCCTCAGTGCAACCCATGTTTAGACCACAGGATCCTGGCCTAAATCTCACATAATCTGGATGTAACTTTCTCCAGATATCTGTAACCACACAACCTACTTCTGATGTATGCATGAAGAAAGAGGCTGTCATGTCAGGTACCACCTCCATAGCACATTGTCAGAAGAGCAGTCACAACTTGGCAATGAGAGGTTTTCAGTATAATTCTAAAAAAACCCAGGAGAATACCAAATGTAGCTAGGTTTCCAAAAAAATTGTCATTTAGCAACATTATAGGAGTCTACCAACTAAAATTCCACCAAAAGTTTTCCTTCTTAGGCCATATATCACTGCTATGTTACTAGAAGCGCAGAATGTTGTTCGTCTGGTTTTTGAGGAAGAACAAGATAGAAGAGACAATAACATTTGAAAAATTAAAACAATGATACATTTGTGGACTTAACAGTTGGAGATGTAAGAGTAGTTTCAAACTACTATGGAAACACTTGCTAAGCATGACAAAAACATTTACGTTTCAAAAATAATACAATTCTTATGTAATTTCATAAAAAATTGAAAAGTGCACTCCAAAATTAAAAACCTCATAGCTTGATAATGTAAGCAGTTATTTTGCAGTGTATATTTTTTTCTTCTATGATGGGAGAAATAGAGAAGGGAGCAAGAAACATAGTTTGGGTTCTCTGAGAAATGGGGATAGTATTATTTTGAATTTGGTTCTGGATGATTTATAGATCTTAGTTGGAAAACATGATAAATTCAGAGGAAGGGAATAGTTTGTAAGAACTCCTAATCAGTGTTCACAGAACAGAAAATCCATCATTCACTGTGTATGATCAGCATATAAGCACTGCTTTTCAAAGGTTAGTAGTTGTTATGATTTACCCTCAGAATCTTGATTACGAAAAATTACAAATTTGGGTTGGGTAATTGTAGCACTATTAATTTTATTTCATATTTCAAGAGTGCAGAAACACACATATAGATAGTAAAACACTTTTTGAACTGAATTAAGCTGGTTTTTTCTCCAGATTAATTAAATGAGTGCTTTTTAACTGTCTTCGTGATCAACCGTAATCAAGCCTTTCATTTCACCTTCAGGCTTATGCTTTCGTGAGTGATGCTACTTTCATTAAATTTCTTTTTCTTGCATTTAAATTGTTCCTTTTCATTCATTAACAGACCATACATGAACTTCTGTTGTCCATATGAAATTGTGATAATAGAAGTCTTGCAAACTAAAATAGCTATATGTTTTTCCACTCTGAGGGTTGGAAAACTTGTTGAAATAAAACAGGTTGCTTTTGCCAGGTTTCCTGGTTGCAACTCAATAGGAATATCTGTGAAATTAAGTAAAATCTTCATACTTGATGGTTGTTTCAAAAAAAAAAGATAGCTAGCTGATACAGCAATCTGAATATGAAAACATATTAGCAGTGCATTCCTCTGTTTTCATCACTGCAGGCTCTCTCTTTCGGCATAGCTCCAAGAATAACTATGAGCATGGCATCTTCCTTGCCTTAGTTGTCATCTTGCACAGATGTTGGTGTACTAACTTGAACAGTTTGCTATGCATATGGTCAGTCAGGGGGAACTATAAAGACAGCTTCTGGGATAGGACTGCTATGTGCCCAGTTCCCCCAAAATGTCCTTTTTCCCAACCTGAAGCATCCTCATAGATGAAGATTCTCGACCAGACTTTATGAAACTATGATTTCAGCCATGTTTGTTGACCACGTTCAGATGAACGGTGCAGCCACCACACGTGCAGCGTGAGCTGCACGGCTTGCTCGCACAAATCACTCTGGGGGACGCTCTCAAAGGCAAGTGTTTCCGTTTGGTCCATCACTGCTCTCACCAAGTTTGCTGCACCTGTCATGGCCTTCAGCGGGAACCGAATCAGATGTGTACGGCTAGGTTTGGGCAGTCTTCACCTGATGTCTTGCAGCCCTGTGGAGTGAACATCTGTACCGTGCTCCCATTTGAGTGCTTCTGTAAAGGCAGGCCCCTGTGGCAACCAGCCAGCCAGGGCAGGCAGCTCCTCACAGAAGGAAGATAAATACACTATACCAACATTTAAAATTTATTATTATACCGCTTATTTTGCACTGTGATGGGCTATATATATACGTATATATATGTTCGGCTACCCAAGCATCCTGGGAGACTTCTAAAACCTGGCAGCAGCTGGAGGTGTTAATAAACCATAACTCACTTTCCACATCAATTTCATATCCAGAGAACAAAAAACTACTTTTAGACATTTTAATATGTTCATGCCAAGCTTTAATAAATATTTTTAATAAATATTTTAAAATACATTTTAAAAATTCACCTCAAGAGCATCAGCTGGGCAAAAACCCGCATGCTTGCGTCAAAACAAAACGTTCAAAACACCGTTTGCCAGAAAACTGAAAACAACAAGAACGCATATTAAAGTAACTGATTTAAAGTACGGTGGAGGCTCACAGAAGCCCAGAGGGTGCAAGTGGCCTCCCCCGGGTCAGCGCGACCAGCTCCCGGCCACAGCAGGTACCATGAAAGCAGAGCCCACGCCCCACCCGGCGCCTCGGTCACAGCGCAGCCCCCGCGCGCACCCTCACGGCGGGGCCGCGGCGCGACATGGCGGCGGCGCACCGCCCCCCACCTCCCCTCACCGCTGCGCTCCTCCCCACCGCCCGCCCCTTTCCCCGCCCGCTCCCTCTTTGGCGCCAAGCGACGAAAGAGATCGGGGCCGCGGCAGGATGAGCGGCCACCAGCCCGGCCGCCACCTTAACGGGTACGCTGCCCGGCCCCGGCCCGCGCGTAGGCTCGCCGCGCTGCCGCCGAGGGCTGCGCTGAGGGGGCAGCGGCGCGGAGGGGCCGCGGGGGCGG
>VZSC01004052.1:32949-103687 GCA_013398225.1 Steatornis caripensis
AGGGGGCAGTGGCGCGGAGGGGCCGCGGGGGCGGGAGGCGCGTGCTGCCGTTCCCAACGCCCGTCAGCCGCCGTTTTCCTCTTCCGCTGGCACCGTGCTCCCCCTCGCACGCCTGACTGACTAAACTTTCTCTCTCCTCGGCCGGGTCGCTCCCGCCTGGGGGTTTAACCCCTCCTGGCGACGGGCCGGCAGCCACGCCGGGCGGGTCTGCGATGCTGCCGGCGTGTGACGGGGGGGTGGAGGAGCGGTGGCATCGTCCGGCTGCTTTCGGGGATGCGGGGATCCTCCGGCAGCCGCGCAGCGGGTCCTGTCTTGGCTGGGGAGCTCTGAGCGGGGCAGGGTAGAACGGGAGAGACAGCCGGGCGCTTCCCCCGCGCCTAGCTGCCGCGGGCAGGCTCCCGTGGAGGTCGGGCCCCGCGGTGCAGCGGGGATTCCCCCCAGGCCTTGCGGGGGGGAAAGGCCGCGTCCCCGCGGGGAGGCGTTTCCTGAAGCCTCTGAAGGCCCCGTCGTGACGGTGTGCGTTGTTTAATCTGTTTTTATGATCACTGGGATAGGAAAAAGAGCAGGGTATCCTGTATGTCCAGGAATGGAGACCGGCATAAGCAATATGCAATTAATTGAAGAAGTGATGCTGTAAAAGCAAAATACATTCAGTGAAGGGAAATAGCCTTGTACTGCTCAACTGGGGCTCGATATTTCTACAGAATGTTTTTGTTTACAGGTTTGGTGGGCTATCTCTCAGGAAAAAATTGAATATAGTTGATTTTCAAAGCACAGAGCATCGGTTTTCTGCAAGAAAAGTTGATTTTTCTCTCTGTCTTTCTCAAAACCTTAACTTCCCACTAAGGAATAGGTTAATGACCATATCTCAGTACCTACATGAGGGGAAAGATGACAAGCATCAAGTAAAGGAAATGCCACATTCATTTTATATAATAGCGATTGTGAACAAAATTATGAGACTTGAAGCCAGTATTGAAAGTCATCAAGAACACGTACCTTGTTTGGCTTCTGGGAAACAAGAGCATTGCTAAAGATGTTTAATTTTTACTTTCGATACATGCTTTACCACTTTTTTTACCTTAAATTCTGTGAGTTGAGTGAGAAGATGTTGATAGTTGATTTTCAGTAGCATACTTGATACTGAGGAAAAAACCCTACTACAATAGAGTTGGAACATAATGCACGTGACATCAGAAATAAGAAAGCAGAGGGGAAACTTTAAAGAGGGGGAGAAAGGAAAAAAGTCTTGATACCCACCAGTTCTCCAGTTGTACTATATTGTTGTGTAGCTGGCCGTCATAATAGTCCTATGACAAGATTTGAGGTGATACATTCTGGTTTAGGATTCTCAGCTAATTTTCCATTAAGGTAGACTTTTTTTTTAGTAGCTGAATGAATTTCTTCATTTCCAGATCGTGTTAGAGCTTATTTGAAGCCTAGATGGATTAAAAAGAACCGAAAAGGGAGGCACTGTCCTCTAATTGCAGAATCTTTTCCTCTGTTTTCCTTTGAAATACTGTTTACACAGACTTTTCTACAGGCTACTAATCACTCTAGAATTCAAGGATATTTCACTTCTTGAAAGTGTTACCTTCATGGCTTTCAGGTCCCATTATTTTTATTCGTAAGTTCTTATCAGTTATCAGAATGATTGGTTATTTTACAGCTAGCTACAATATTTTCTAGAGTAGCTTTCATTCATGCAATTCTAGAACTTACACATGAGCGTAAGGAAGATGAACAGCTGCCCCAAATCCATAAACTTAATTGTCCTGTGTGTGCTTGACTGCTAGCCAAGGCCTTGGCTTCTATTCAATCAGAAATTAAGTGTTTTATACCCATTTCACGCTCTTGCAGTCCTGTGGGCTGAGTTGAGGGAATTATCTCGCCAAACATGATGATGTTAAATAGAAGTAATTGAGCAAGGCGTTTTTTGTGTTCTGATGTAAGTCTTCTGCTCATTTTTCAGATATGCTCCTTTCCCTGTGAAGCTGGCGCTCTGAGGGACCTCTGCTTGCATACAGTTCTGTATTTATGAGAAAAGTAAATAGTAGCTTTTGTTGGGTTTTGAATAGATAGGGTTGCTTGGGAATAATTTAACAAAAGGAGATCTCATGATCTCTTATTTCAGAGTACTATTGTCTTTCTGGAGCCCTTTGTCCAGCATGTTTTATTCAGTGTAGTTCTGCATTGTGTGTTGCATGCCTCTTCAAAGGCTTCACTGGGCATGTCACATAGTTGGGATCATTTGAAGTCCAATGGTGTTTTGGATTTTGTAAATCTGTTTTTCTGAGATATTTTAAATAATCGCTTAAATTAGCTGAAGCACTTTCTTGGCATTTCAGTTAACCTGTTCAGTTTGGCGTGGAGAGGTGTGAGACCATGTGTTTGATTTCTTCTTTCTGATGCGAGTTTCTTGTTCTCTGAACGCTTTTCTTTCTTAGTAGGATATAGCCCCAATCCTTTAGTTAAGATTATTCAAGTCAGTTTGGGCACTCTCAGAATCATATACTTGATTTGTGTGTTTGTTTTGACAGTTGACAGTTCTGGGCACTATTTACAATGTTGTCAAAGTGTGAGAGCTGTGCACTGGTTACATCAAGAGTGTATGTTTCTCCCTCCTTACGTTGAGATGATGGACTTAAAGATGATCCTCATTCATTCCAAGAATAAGCAAAAATTGCTAACTTGTGATGTACCATATCGGAACTGTTCAAAAGCAGCAATTTATCTTTGGTAAATAGCAACCTATAGGTTTCTAAGGTACAATTTTATCATGTGTTGGCATTGCCTTCACTCAAATAGCATAACCTCTTTACGACAAGCTAACTGCAAGCCTCTAATACATAGTTTTGGTTATAAAAATAATAAGTAACAAAATACTCGTCTTCTAATGTTTGTTTGTCTTCCTAAAGTGCTAGTAGGAGATGTCTTGCTGCTTGCAGTTACCTATGACATATTTTTTTGATGTGGCTGTACATCGCTAGAAGGGTATCTCCGTGGTAAGAGGAGCCCAAGAAGAAAAGTACTGTGCCCCTTGTATTTTGATAGGCTGATTATTGTATTTGAGATGTTCCATTGTTCTGGTTTTCAGGTGTAGCAGTGGTAGATGAGAGTTTGGGGAAATGTCTTTGAATTTGATCTTTTCCTTGAAATTTGCAAAGCTTAAATATGTTGGGGGGTGGGGAGAGAGGGAGAGGTCTTTCTTTCCTCTTTTTGAGCTGAGAAGCATGGAAGTTCCCCTGTTGCATCTTAAACTGTCTGACCAGTCTTTCAACCATAAGCAGGCAAGAGAAAATGATGCATCACTTCTTTTTTTCCTCCCTCCTTCCCCCAACTAAACCCCTCAGTGCAGGGAAAGAAGCAACCTGTTGTGCCACTTTTATACATTAAGGGAAAAGTTCTTGAACCCATCTCCTCTCAGTTTTTAGAAGGCTTTCATAGGACAATTTCAAGGGAAACTTAGCAGAGGACTATCAGAATGGCCTCAGATTTTTTGCTGGTGAGTGTCATAACGAGAGGCAAACTCATGGCAATAACTATAAGGGCAGATAACTGTACGGGCAGAAACGAGCGACTGCACAGGAAGCTACCAAATAGAAATGTAGCGAGCACTTGTCAAAATAGCTTAGAGGCTTGCAGTTAGCGCAGTCATCATAAAAAAGATTATGTTGTTTGGCTGAAAAGAATGCCAGTACAAGATATACCTAAATCTTAGAAATATACAAGGTGTTATCTATAAAGGATAAATTGCTCTGTCTTTGAACAGCTCAGTGCTCTGAATAGCTCAGCCTTCTTATCTAAAACTGAAATTTGCAACCTCGCTTGGATGCCTTTCTCCTGAAAGGAAATGTTGCATATATAAGTTCCTGGAAAGCACATAACACTAATGGTTTACTAGTGAATGTGCGGTCTCCTTAGCCAGATTCTGAGCCTGGTTACTTTAAACTTGTGCACGTTAGAAGAACACAATCTGTAATAACTCTAGCTATGTGTTGTTTGCTGATTGCTGTTTTTTTCCATAAACTATAGTTTCGGCAATGAAGCATCCTGCAAAAAACGAGACGATTATTTGGAATGGCCTGAATATTTTATGGCAGTAGCTTTTTTGTCAGCACAAAGAAGCAAGGATCCAAGTTCTCAGGTAAGAAGGCAACATATAAGAATAACATAACCTAGTCTATATTGCACATTGCATCAGATGCCCCCTGTAGCACTTCCAGGGATTTCTTATTAAAAGTTATTTCAGCATATAGCTATTCAATTTTTAACATGGTCAGCACTCTTTGTTACAGAAGTTCTCTTATTGGGCCTGACCTCATGTGTATAATTCTGTGTGTACATTGGTGGCTTGGAGTTTTGTAAATCTTCTCATCTGGAGGTTAAAATAACACATGCATATGCTCTCCTTTTTACAGTAAATACAGTTACTGTTAAAGAAGGATAAAACTACTAAAAGTTTTAGGTTGTAATTTTTTAAGACACAACATTTTACAAGTTTCCTCACCTGTAAGAGTATAAAAATTCCCTTTTGTTTGTTCTTGGGTTGACTGGAGTTTTCTTCTAGGTTGGTTCCTCAGGTTCCCCTTCCCCCTCTGCTTCACTGTCTGTCCCCATTCTTTGCTTCTTTCATGCGCCTCTGTTGAATGTTGGTTTGGGATGATTGATACATCTCCTGAAACGTGCTATTCTGCAGGATCCGGTCGCCCTGGTAGTCTTCCTCTGAGTTCAGGAAGCAAATCCCAGAAAAGCCGTGGAATAAAATGCATGGTAACAGTCCCTTCAATTATTCACTGGCTTCTGCACATTATGGCTCTTAGTTCTCCGAAGGTTATTCACTTAGGGCTAACTTCTTGTTACCTAAGAGCTGGTTGATAAACACACTGTGTGAATTAAAATCAGTGCTATTGCCATTTCAATAAATCTAAAATATGGGCAGAAAACATAAAAACAGAACACTTCATTCTATAAGAAGGGTCCCTATGCAGGCTCAGATTGAAGTAATAAAGGGTGGGAGTTAAAAGGTCTGGTATTTTGGTGCACGTTTGCGTAAGCAAGCCACAAAGGTTTGTGAGCCTGTCTCTTTGGGGTTGGACTAGATGATCTCTAGAGGTCCCTTCCAACCCCTACCATTCTATGATTCTATGATTCTGCCTGCATTTCTGTTCCATCTTCCATACCTTTTCTTTTGCTGCTGCTGCTTGTACTGCTGCTGGAAAAGCTAGTTTGGGGAGTTGAACTGACAGAAAACAGATGTTTAGTAGGGTTAATTCAGTGCCGGTTCTGCTCCCTGAATTAGGTTCATTTCATAGTTGGACAAGGAACAGTGCTGGCAGGCTGTGATGGGGACTGCATCACCAGAGGGGTAGCAGGGTTGCATCTGCCCTGATTTGTCATAAAGCTCCACCAGTTAGGTACAACTGTAGCCTTGCTCACTAAATTGTGTGACTTAATATAAAGTGAAGCTTGTATCTCTTAAATGAAAATTGCAGGACTGACTTTTCGTGTCTCATCTTTCTTGTTGATACATTGTTTTGCACGCTGTCGGTACTATATCAATCTAATTTTATTTAGGTTGGTGCCTGCATTGTAAATTCAGAAAACAAGATTGTTGGAATTGGATACAATGGGATGCCTAATGGCTGCAGTGATGATGTACTACCGTGGACAAGAACAGCAGCACAAACGCTAGACACGAAATATCCTTATGGTAAGGCTTCTTGTGGTTGACAGGTCAGACTTGTGATGTCTGTAAATGTGAAAGTTCAGCTGGTAAAATATCGATTGTTTTTTCTTCCACTCACCTGATTTTGTTAATGTGCCCATATGTGGTACATCAGGATAAAAATCACAGCCCTGGAAAGGAATGAAAACAGTCTTTATAAAGGACTGACTTCCTGGTGAAGTATGTTCATAAATGATTATCCATTTTGGATTGTTTAGTGAAAACTTGTAAATATAATGCAGCTTATTAGCACACAGTTGCAGCGTATGCAAATGATTGCTGCTTCTGTGTGTTTGTCTCCATAGAAATTACAGAGAGCGTGTACATGCAAAACAAATAATTGGGTCTAAAATACAGATATTAAAATTGTAAACACCAGTAGTTGTGGGAAATTCCAGTGTTCAGATATTGATGGCATAGACAATACATATTATCAAGGAGCTGAATTTTGTTTCTCTTCAAGTTTGAATGTCATGCCATTGTGATTGCATTCTGTCATTCCATGTCATTCTTGCCTCATGTGGTGTGCAGTGGATCTGCCCTGCTATGGGTGAGGCGACTTTCATTGTTTATTTCAGCCTCCGATTTGATTCACATTTACTAAATGGGCAAAAGGAATGTAGAGCAAGGACGGTTTCATAGTAAACATGGCCGAGTGCTGCTTTGGATCCTGTCTTTGCAGCAGATGTAATTTGGCCCTCTGCAAGCCTGCTTTGAAGGGTCCTCTGAATCTTGGTGCATCTATTAACATGGCTGTTGGTTCCGTGGGCCAGGCGTGGTTTGCAGGAGCCACGGAGACAACTCACTGGGCTGCCTCAGGCTTCATGTCATGGGCGCTGTCTGCTGGGCCTGGAAATGGAGTTGAGAGCTGCCTCGTGGCCTGCAGTAGCTGATGAAGGAATCATGGTTGGGACTGATAAGGAAGCGGGGAGTTTATGCTTTCTTAAATCTCCCTTCTTCATCTTTCTGCTTCCACACCAGTTCCTGCTGCACCTCTGTGGGGTGAGTCCAATCCATGGGCACATGAAAAATCGGTATTAGGAGCTCCTTTCATTCTGTGCTGCATCTCAGCCTGTCCTGGGCTCAGGAGTGGCAGGAGGAAGAATCACAAAACTGAACAAGAGCCCTGAGAAATTTTCCTTTCCCCCTGCATGGGTGGGGGTAAATGAGTACCAGAGTTCAGCTTTTGCAAAGAGATACTGACTCTTTTCCAGTGTATAATATTTATCTCTGCCTACTAATTCTATTTTTCACTTGTAACTTCTAACAATTGGTCTGATACTGAAATGATACTTGCAGAGTTTTGATGTTCCCTGTGTTCACCCGGAGCGCTCTCTAAAAACCAGCATTACATTTTCTGGTTTCCCATAGCATTGAAGTGAAAGATGATACGCTGTGGTTCAGCACATAATTCATCAGTTTCATATTTGAGTTCTTAAAACCCTGTACTTTGTCCTTGTTCACTTTACCAATTTATTATAGAACCTCTAACGTTAACTCTGAAGCTTGAGGCAGTTTCGTATGATTTTTCGTAAGAGATGTATTCCCAATACTAGGGCCGGGTCCTGCCAAATTTTAAGTCTGCTCTAAAGCAAAGAAGCAGTGGTTTTACGTATAATGACGTTACCATAATGGTTCAACTTGGTATGACTGCTGTTTATTTATAGAGTGAGGAAACAAGGGTTAGCCCATTGATTAAATATAAAGTACTGAAAACAGACTATTGATTTTGTTTGAATCTTTATGCTTTTGTAAGGTCTCGGTTCTGAACTAAGATCAGTGCAGGTGGTCTCTGGGACCTGAGCATGTTTCAGGCTCTCAAATCTACACTGAACAATTTAAACTAAAAATGCTGTACGACTTTGTGAGGAAACTTTGTACAAGATGACCTGAGAATTTTTGGTTTTTTACTTAACTCTGACTCCAAAAGATGTTGAGTAAAGTAGAAATCTCTAATACATGATGTTTAAAAGATGCACTGACCAATCTAACAGCCTGTAGAGATGAGTTCATTTCTAGGAGTTGGTCTAGCTACTGCCCTTCCCCTCAAGAATCTTAGTCATTAAAAAAATCACAACTTTGTAACATAAAGTGTCTGCTGCGATGAATAAACGACCTATTTTGTAATTCACAGATCATTTAAACTCTAGCAGTTTCTTATTAATCTTGATAGCACAGTTGACAGACCAGACAAGCATATATGAAGAAAATATCCTGCTTTAAAAAATTCTGGTAAATGCAAAGAGACACATAGAATTGCTGCTAAAATCTCATTAAACTGTCATGTTTTCCTTTCCAGTTTTGCTAATCATCACAGCATTTGTGTAAATGGAACTTTTTATCCTTGCTTTTTCCTGACTAGCTTGTTTGGAGATGGTACAATCTTACTGTGTGCTCCATTAGCTTGTCATGCGAATGCTGATGGTAATTGTGCATGTACCACCATACTAACTTGGAACGTGTCTTCTAGAGCTACTTCATGCATCTGCAATGCTACAGAAAAGGGCTGGAGGTGAATCTGAGTGCTGACCTCCTGGTTTTATGTACTGTTGTAGGTTAGGCATAAACATTAGCTCACTTCACATCTGTTTTGCACCACTTTGACTAGCTCACTCCAGAACAAAGCCTGAGTATTGCTCTGCGAATGGCTCACTCAAAGGCTGCTCCGGAGGGCAGGGTGGAGAAAAGGCTGCAAGAAAACTGTCGTTCTGCATAGGCCTATAAGCCTGCTGAGACGGTGTGCTTAACCCTCCTCCCTCCCTCAGGCCATACTGGGGGATATGCAAGGCATACTCTGTTGCATGCTGTGAAAATACCGCTCCGGTGGGCTGCAAAATAGTCATCTCACTTCTTTATGCACTTTGAAGTGAGACGTACAAAATAAGCATGTGGTGCCGTGGAGCTCCTGGGATGTGGAGCCTTGAGGAAACCCAGGGACAAGTGCTATGTGATGCTGATGGAGCCCTGAGTAAGATGAACACGAGCCAGTCTATGCCAGTTGGCCTCAGGGCCAACGGTCAGTCCCTGTCTGTTTTTAGCAGCATAGACATAGCAGGGGATTGGACCCAGAAGCTATCTTTGCAGAAGTGTGTTAGATGATCCCATAATAAATTTATTGAAGTCCAGCAAAACAGATGGATGCACTGACCCACAGCTCTGATCAGATTCATTGTATCATGGCTAGAAAACTTCCAGTTTCCACTCTAGATTTATTTGTGGTTAGTTTATACATTCTTGTGTGTGCCATTATTGTTCTTTTAGCTTTTCTTATTCACTGTGATTAACCCTTTCTCCTTTCCCCCCTTCCCCTGTGCACTTACTGATAACAATAACCTTTTGAACTTTTGTTGTAAGGCTAAACAAGTCCTGTCACTCTTAACATTTACTGTATCTTGAAACTTGTTGGCTTGAAATTCACCGGTGTCTCAGTTTTCTGTTTCTGCTGCAATATACTGTACATAGCTAACCTGCAGCCTGACCTGTGGTTTCTGCTCACCTCGGTGTTAGGGAAAGGGTCATGCTTGATGAAAAAAATTGTATTTACCGTATCTAAGTGTAACCTGAGCTGCTATTGAAAGAAAGCATCAAAATGTGGTGGGTAGTGCTCACTTTACCTTGGAGGATGCAAATGTTTGCAAGGAATTTGGGTATTATAGGAATAGTGATGTGGATCACCTGTATTGATACTGTGCATTCCTTATGAGAGTCTTGAAGCAGATTAAAACTTTCTTCCTTCTAGTTGTAGTGTGTCCTTGAACAGTTTAGTAGTATAGCCTTGTGAAGTCAGAAAGCACTGAGTGTTTTGCACAATGCCATTTTTCACAGCACAAAATCAGGCTTTCCTTGTTATGTTGGAGCTGGCGCTTTCCAGGCTGCCAGTCAGTGACAGGAGCAGGGATGTTTCTGTGCGCTTGAGGAAAATGGAAGGCCAGTTTTGAATACCTACTTTACTAAGATGTTCTTAAAAGCTCTTGCTGAAGCATTGTGTTCAATACCATGTGCAGAAACCTCTTAATGATTAGACAAAATTCTAGCTTTCTTATTCAAAAGTGCATATCCTCTGTTTCTGTCAGGTGAAGTCAAGGATTTGCTGATGCTCAGTTTCCTCTCACCAATCATTTGTAATACTACATTTTGCTCTTATTAACGCAAGTCTTCCCACTAATGCTAGTTGCTGTGCTCCTGTTATGCCCTGTGTCTCCACTGTAATCTAAGAACATCCATTTGACAACCAGTCTCTAATTAAGAGAGTTTTAAATTAAAATGACTGGCAAATTTAGAAACCTCTGAGCAATAGATAAAATATTGAGTAAATATGCTTACAAATATTTATACAGGTTCAGATTTGATAAAATATGTGCTGTGGCAAAAAAGTATGCTCTAATTGAACAGTACCTGCTGTGTAAAATGAAACAAACTGTTATCAACACTTCCTCGTGTTAGGATTTTGAGCTTTTCGTCAATTTTTTAGAGAGATGAACGCTCTAAAGATATTCAGGCAAATGTTACTTTTGTAGAAGCTGTTATTTTGACAGCACAAAACTTGATAAGGCACTATGAAGAAGTGTGATGCTCTCTCTCCAATTGGCAGTGCAAAGCTGAGGCTTCAGCTGGAAAGGGGATCTATCTATAGGAGACAGTTTCCACCTACAGCCACTTACTCTCTTGTCCTGCATGAATGTCTGTCCAATTCTGATGTCATACATCAAATCTCTAGGAAGTTTGGAGATTTGGAAACACCAGGAGTAATTTCTCTCGTTCTGCTTGCCCATTAATAAATGCCTCTGTGTTCTGCTGAGAGTAGAGCAAACTTGGAGTGGGTTGGGAGGACCTGGAAAAGGGGGTGCGTTAGCTAATGCTTCTCAGGTTTTGGGAGAGGCTTCTCTGGGCTGTGCCCAGTGGACTTTCTGATGTTCATAAATGGGCTGAGGGGTTCCTGTCTTTGCTTCCCAGTTCTCCTTTTTCATGGAAGAAAGCAGTGAAGCTGAGGCCGTTGCCTTTTTCTGACTGCAGGCTAAAGAGGCTAGGACCCCACTGAAATCTGGTGGCATTATCTTTGCCTCCCTGTCATGACCACAGCAACTGCACTTCCTCCAGCATGCAGAGCAAGAAAGACAGCAGCAGGAATGGCCAAGGGCAGTGTCAGCCCAACATCAGTGTCCTGCCTGCTCCTAATGTAGTGACCAGCAACTGTCCCTATGCTTTCACAAAGGTTGAAAAAAGATTGATATCATTCTACAAATTCCAGATCCATCAACCACTGTCCCCAGTGGATTTTGGTCCCTTCTGTGATCCTTGCTCTGTTTGGCGTCAAGAGGTCCAGCGACTAAAGGATTACTGGTATGTGGGGCTTGGACAAAGATGGGATGGACAAGTGATGAACAGAAAAAGGGCCAAGAAGTGGGCCAAATTACAGAACTTCCTGTATTCATTTCTGTGCCAGGTTTATGTTTAAGAACTCCATGCTATTAACCATATATCTGTATTGGGAACCCATAATATTTGTAAAGTTGGTTAACATGGCAGTGTAAAAACTTATGTTAATAAGTCAAAACTTGCTGTGTGACAATCAGTTAGTAATTAATCACAGAATCATAGAATGGTAGGGGTTGGAAGGGACCTCTAGAGATCATCTAGTCCAACCCTGAATCACACAGAGAGGTCACTTGCCCCAGCCCTTCCTTTCATTGTTTCTTAAAAGGTGACATGTTATGGTGGTCCCTGCTCCAAGCTCTTCATCAAGCATGTAAGCCTTTAAACAGTAATAAGAAACACTTTGACTAGTCCTGTAGTTCTTATAAAATCACTAGTCAGAACACTGTTAGTGGGTGGGAAAGAGTACTTCTGGATCTGCAACCCACGAAGAGCATGTTCATGTTAAGTGGTTAATCCTGGAAAATGAGTATTAATAGGGTAAGTAGGGGTCTCTTGTTTACAGGTGGGCTTAAGGATGAGTGCTACCTCACATACGCAACACAAAGCAGTATGCAATGAGAAAAGATAGGAACACTAGCAATTAATACTACCAGTAATGAAGCAGTCATTCCTCTGCTTTTTCTTTTTTTTCCCCTCTCCTCTTGTGAATATAGTAGCAGGTGGTGGGAATGTCAGAGCACACACAAACTTCTCATTGCGTGGTTATTTCTTCAGCTAATGAATACTTTTGAGAATACTTTTCAAGCCACTTTTCCAGAATGGAAGCCAGTGTTGTATACTTAATATTTTGTTGGCTATATGTGAATATTATTTTTTGAAAAAAACCCAAAACACTGGGGCTCCCTGTAGGGTATTGTAAAAATTCTTCATTTGACCAGCCTATTTAGATACACAGTTTTCAGAGTTCTGAATACTGTGCACCTGTGAAAGATTATTTTAAGTTAGCTTCTTGTTGTCTGGGAGAGAACAATATATAACTATTAGTAGGAGCTCTTAACAGGTTAGAAAACTTCGTAACGCCTCAAATGTGAACTACTTAGTTATTGACAAGAGGGATTTTGGACTCATGGATTTGTTTTCTGTCTCTCACTAATGCTCTATACAAAGCTGACCAGGTCTGTAAGAAAGATCTGGGAATAACAGACTATCTTACCTATAAATCGGTTAACAGTAAATGCCTATCTGCCAGAGAGAGGGGAATGTGAGGAAGAGGGAATGTAGAGTGATGGGACAAAACCTAAAAATATTTGTCTGATGCCTATACCTTCCTAAATACCATCTAGCATAATATCTCTTGCAGGGGCTAGTAGCAGATGTCTAGGGAAACTTATAAAACGAAGACATGTGTAATGATAGTTCCCCAGAATATTATTCTAAGTTCCAGCAACTGAGCCAAAATTGTTTTGTATTTAATAGCGCTGCAGACTAAAAAAAGAAATATTGGAAGGAAAAAGATGACGACTAGAATCAGTGCAAACTTCTAGTCCCGTACTACTTACTACAGTTAAGTGCAGTAAGAAGTACTTGGTTAGGCGACAATGTGCCTGAAAAACCTACCTCCTTTTGGTTTTGGAATGAAAGTCTGCTGGGTTTGTTGGAGACCCCACTTCTTCCTTGTTACTTTCTTGTGTCTTCTTTCCACACTGGAAAGTTGTAATTGTTCTTAACTTCAGATTATGTTAAGATGATCCGGAGCAGATTTTTTCTCTTCCCTCACTCTAGCTGATTGTCTTCTCTGAGTTATTTTTGGCCTGAGCTTGTTTTTGCTTTGAAAGAGGTTTGTTGTTGAAAGGTTGTAGAAGTGTGCAGAAAGAGCCTTTCTTTCTCATCAGTGCAGGAAGGAAACTTGTTGCAGTACTAATAATGAAACTTGGCTGGTTTTATTGGCTGAAGATTTCTGAGTTTTAGTGAAGGAAAAATATTTACTGAAGGAATTAGGGTTGGTTGTTTTTTTTTTAGTTCTGTGAGCCTTTGAAAACATTCCTTCATCCGTCTTTCTGGAGGCTGCCTATATTTTAGACTGCTGCCTAGAATATAAGTATATTGTTCAAAGAAAGTTAAAAGGGATGTTTCTGTCCTGTTGATGTAACCTAGTTCCAGTGGTGGAAATAATACTCTTTTTCCACTCAATCCTCTGTAACCCCAGAAAAATAATTCTCTCACTATTTATTGCAAAGGCTACACAAGATTAGTGCAACTCAGTAATATACTCGGAGTTAAATGTATTTTCTGGATTTTTCTAAATGTATAGCTTTGTATGATTGTGTATCTTGTACATTTAAGGGCATATGTTTGAAATACAGTGTGACCCAATTACAGTTGCAATAGAAACCTTAATAATAGTAACAGAAACCTTAATGTGATGGTGTTTGGTTTGGGGGCTTTTTTTTGTTAATTTCCTTTTTTTATGTTGGTTTCTGGCTTTACCGTTTATGAGAAGGTATTGGACAGCATGGTCGTGGTGGTGCTGGGGACTGCTTGTAGAAGTTGATACTGAGCTTTCTTTAGCAAGTGCTTGGTCCTTTGTGACTTGTCTACATGGGAAAGCTTTTGTGCTGTAAGTTCGGCTGTAAATTTATAGTGCATTAGCTGTTATATACAAAATTCCATGTAGACATTTAGCGCATACGGGAAACTTTCCATTCGGCAAGGATTCCTGTGTGTTGAAGGTGCTGCACTCGGTTATTCTTTCTGCAGTGACATGATTCACGCAGACGTCAGTACATAGTAGCAAGTATACTATGGGCTTGTGCTCGTAACTTTGCCTGTTTTAATTTTTCCATGTATTCAGGGGAGAGGAAACCTTTTTTTATTTTTAAATCCATTCTTCAAAACAAGCAGTGGAAAGGTTCTAAATGTTGTCTGCACATGCAGGTCTCTAGATGAACTCAAACCCACACCACACTTCAGCACATGTTTATGAATTAAGTCAGGGCAGCGGGCGGTTTCTTAGTAGGTACGTATATAAATTATGCAACTTGCTGTCATTCCTAGGAGTAAACAGGAAGTCCTCACAGAGATCCTAATGTTTTTTTCAGATCTTCATGGTGGATGACAGAAACTGTGCTCTTCTCACCTGTGTTGGTAACACATTAGATAATCTGCTGATGTGTACAGCATAAAAACTTAAACCCTAAGGGGCGATCTGTCCAAAAAGAGCTATTGTGTTACAGTGGAATAAGGCAGGGTAGTCTGTTGCTACCTGGCCTATCTCAAATCCATGGAGAAATAGAGGACTTTGTTTTCCTGCTTGGGAAGTCTGGCACCTTTTAATGAGCAGTAAACTCACTTTAATATTAAAGCTGGGACATTTTTATGGTTGAGTGTGTCTTGTGTATTCTTGGGGTGAGAGAATCATGCAGCAGCACTGAGCTGTTCTGAGACCCAGAGGACGGAGCTGCTCAGTTTTACTTCGCGATTCTCCTGCCTTTAAGAGCGCACAGCGTGCTTTTATAACCATAAGACCGTTCCTATCTGTGCATGTAAACACGTAAATGAGCTGTTTTATACTGGCAATTAGATACTCCAGAGAGTTGTGAAGCTGTGAGATACTGCTTCACTTAGGGTTGTTGCAACTACTTGGCCCACAGCCTACGGCTTTGTTGCCTGCAATAGGTGTTAGCAAATGGCAATGCTAATGGCTTAATGATATCATTACTAATCAGCAGCCTGGTCAGAACAATTGACCTTCATTGATCTTGGTATTTCTGCTTTTATTTCTTCCTCTGTCCTTTATGACAAGCTGTGGTATTTGCCTTTGAAAGGATGTAAGCACTTATATGGTAACACTTTAATTTTAGTTTGACTGATTTATTTTAATGAATGGTATTATGAATTGTTCCTTTTTCTTTTTTTTACATCAGTGTGCCACGCCGAATTGAATGCCATCATGAACAAAAACTCGGCTGATGTGAAAGGCTGCACCATGTATGTTGCCTTATTTCCATGTAATGAATGTGCAAAGCTCATCATCCAGGCAGGTAAGGAGTAGTGCCAGCTTGATTTGTCAGGGTTGCAGTGCTGCCTACATCTTATCGGGGATGTATTTGATGTTAAATTGCTGCTGTTAGATCTAAATTAATTGCACCGTCAACTTCGGAAGATGCTACTTGTGGGGTTTTTTTGCGTCTGAATGGTGCCAAATTTTTGCAGTGCTAATTGCATCTTCTGTGATTCTAAGCGTGCTTCTAATTTAGGTTTGTAACTTCTTAGACCGGGAGCTGCCAAAGAACAACACAGGCTTTGCATATAATTACTGTCAATTTTACTGTGCTCTGACACATTGAATAGAGTCGGGCAGAAAGAAATAAACTTCTGCATGACAAAAGGTCTGTTGGGAGTATATACATGAAATTTTAATTTGAATGTGATGCATGGTAGATATTTGAAGATTTTAAAATATCTTTGCTCATAAATGTCATAAGACTTCTATGATCCTACTTTAATTATGTCTTTCATTACAATTGTTATAAATCTGTGCTGCTGCAGCAAGTGTGCTGGCCTAAATGCATCGCCTTTTTTCAGATTAGGCATATCTGCAGTAGGCTTCAGTTCCATAAAAATCTCTGCTTAAGGTAGCATATATTTTGCTCATTGAGCAAAGTCGTGCAGTTCTAGCATGGATTGCTGTTCTGGGGAGTTTCTCTCACCACTAATGGCTTTGGGAATTTAGGAAAAAAGTAGCAAACAGGACATTTCTTTATTTTGGTCAGTAAGGTTTGAAATTAAAAGAGGTGAAAGGGAAAAGACAATGATATTCTGCATTTGTGCTACATTTCTCTTACTTACAGAATCAAAATCAAATTATCGTGAAGGTAGGTTGGTGCTTGTTCTCGATGTAGTCACTCGTCCTTATGCACTTAGGTCAGCACTAAATTGCAATGTATTGATATTTATGTTGTCTGGTAAATACAGTAAGACGTTGATAGGCTCTGAAATGCTTGTGAATTCTCTTGGGTCAGCCTTTACACTTCTCTCCTGCTTCAGTAATTTAGGCATAGGTCATTCAGCAATTTGAGACAGCATGCATTTATGAGGATTTGGTCCTGCGATTGGGAATTATTTATAACACAAAGAACGAGAGGAAAAAGCATGCTTTTATAGCTGTGCATTTGGAATAGGAATAGGATTTGGGGTTGAAGTTCTTTGTGGGGAGTTTTAACTATATTAGGGAAGTAGAAAGGTACGTTTTCAATTACTTTTGCAAAAATGCTTAATTTCTAGTCTGTCTGTCTTGTGGTTTTGGGTGTGGGTTTTTTGTTCTGGTTTTCCATGTTAAACTTAGGTGAAACTGGAGAAAAACATTTTCCAACATTTTTGAAAGAACCGTCTTCCAGAACAGCTCTACCTTACATAGCCTTATTCTCAAGTACATTTATAGTTTTTGGGGAAGTAGGGGTGTACCAAGGAGTCCTAGATTATGTGGATGAATGTTGCCTTTTCTGATTTTGTGCATTAGCTTTTGTGTAACTTCTTGTTTTTTTCAGTATAATTCTAATGTTTTTTCTATATGACTCTTTCAGGCATAAAGGAAGTTATTTTTATGTCTGACAAGTATCATGACACTACGGAAATGATAGCTGCACGGCGGATGTTTGATTTAGCAGGTATTATATACAGGTAAGAGAACTTTGGATTAACTTTATTTTTATTTTGGAAAGGAAGAAAATGGGGTGTGAAAGAGACCAACTTCAGGGCATAGAGACCAACTTCTTTGCATTGTGCAGCATTTTATTCTTTGGTAGTTCGTGTAGATGGCTTACTCTGTATGCCTGCAAAAGATACTGGATTGAGAGACTATTGCACCGTTCTTTTTGCCTTGTGTATGGTTAAATTTCAATTTCATAACGTTTATATGAGAAAATGGTCCATTTGGAATACTCATTTAATTCCTGGACTGCAAGTGCAGTTGTGAATGTGATCGTTACTTGTTGCATTGTACTGGGGAGAGTCATTGCTGACCCTGCTTCGAGCAGGACTTTAGACTAGATGATCTCCTGAGGTCCCTCACAATCTGAATTATCCTGTGATCATGAGCGTTGGACTGAAATGAGCAGTTGATTTTTTTTGTGGATTACCTGATCTGTATTGAAACTTTAGTATCTTTTTGTGGCAGTCAGTTTGGGGAGGTGTCAGACCAGCCACCCATAATTAATTCTTGGTGCGTAAAGCTGTCCAGTCGTCTTTGTTCAGGTTTTCTTGTGAGAAAAGGATAGAACTTGGAATATTTGCCTTAAAGTAATAGAATCTGAAAAATGTTTGAAGAGTTGGGTTTTTAAAGACCCTGACAGAGATACCTAAAGACAGTCTGTTCAACAGCTAGTTTGATAGCAGTAACATGCTGTGGGTGAGGCTAATTATGCAGTCAGGGAGGCTTTGCAACTCTAAAAAGTTTTACAATATTAATATAAATGCTTTGAAAATTTTGCAAACATAATGTTTCTGACAGATAAAATTTTAGGATGAAAGGTAGCTACCGGGCTAAGAAACATCCATGAAAAAACACAGCAGTACTTGAAATTCAGTTTTAGTCCTTCAGTGCATTTCCTGTCTACTAAGACTATTTGACTAAGAAGCATAAATCATTCTCTTGCAAGTCAAATCTTGTAACTTCTCCAAGGTGAAAAATGTTTCTTGCATTTCAGATTGCGATTCTGGACAAAGTATTCAGAGTTTCTGTGGTCAGCAGTGTGTGCTCTTCTGTGTTGACTTACTCATTCTTGTATTGATTATTAAGGATGTAGGTGGTACTTAATGAATCTCTTGAACTGAACTGCAGAGCTTAATTAGGCAGTAAATCCACACTATTTGCATAATCCTTTGTTTACTGGTAGACTGGAAAATATATGCTCATTCCCCAAATACCTTCCTTGCTAATTGCTGTAGCAGATGCTCTAATGATAATAAAAGGAAACATTTTGTGGCAGTATTAATTTTCCAGTTCTAAAGTTACAATTTTTAAATGATTCCCTCTTAACTAGTTTGGTTTTTCCCCAGCATGATGCATAACGTGATCTATTCCCCTAGGGCAAAAAATATTTTCATATACTGAGGCAAAGTTTGAAAGTGTTCTCTGAAAACTTGGCAGGAAAAAAAGTGATCACAGTATTTATGAAAATATATTCCAAATATCTTTTATATATACAAACATGTACATATATATACACATATAATATATATACATATAATACATATACAGTATATTAAAATATTTTTATGGATACATATATGTGTACTTATGTCTGTAGATATATATTAAAAATATTTGAAATATAAATGTATATGAACAAAAATCCCAGCCCTGGTAACATGATGCCACCACCTGCAGCTAAGTTGTTAGAAGTCCTTTGACTCCTGGGTAATTTATGAACTCCAATAGCCGAAGAATGTGGAGGCTAACCCACCCCGTGTGTCTTTTTTGTCTTAGTCTTTCTTGTCCAGGTTTCTCTCAGTGTGGTGCACTATAATTGGCTCCTGTAGAGATGAAAACTATGTGAATCCAAGGAGGGTGGGGTTTTTTGTATTCCGTCAAAAATTTAGCTGGAGCTAAAGCAAGCAAAATGTTTTAACCACTCAATAACTAATATCTGTATTTTTCTTTATTTTAGGGAATTCAAGCCAAAGTGTAACAAGATCATCATCGACTTTGATTCAATTAACAGCAGACCAAGTCAAAAGCTTCTGTGAATTAAGTCTCATTAAGTCGCTAGAAGAATGTGATTATCCTTTTCTAAAAAGCTCCTAATGCCTTTCATCTTGAAGTTACTTGCAACTTTTTAATGGCTTCTGTAGCTAAGGTAGACTTCTAAGAAATCCAAGGCATAAAATATCCCACTCACTTCATCCTGTCATGTGGAATCTAAATCTACTTAAAATTTTGTAATGCTTTTATCAAAACTGCTTAAAAAGTCTAGAGACATGTAGATGAGGCAATATAATGTATGTAAAGAAAGCTGTTCTGATTCTTGCTGTATTCATCACCACATGCTCTGATAGGCTGTCAGCACTGATTTAGACTCAGTTTAAGAGTAGTACTTACTGTAACCAGTAGTACATTGGAATACGCTAATACGTGTTGATCTCTCTGTTGGATATATGGATCTAAATAGTTGATCCTAATAAAGGGCAAAAAATGTTATCCATGCAAATACTGATCTTCCAACTAGCATAACACTAATATTTAAAAGGTTATATGGCTTTTAAGAATGTCTGGTATTCTGCATGCGTTATCCTGCAAATGAAATACTGATTTTTCTTTTAATTGCTATCTAACACTGTCGTACATGGGGAGGGGTGAGAGAGGAAGTTGTTCTGAGAATGGTCCATGCTGACCTTTACAGGTGCTTTCAAGTCCTTGTTTTCCACAAGACTCCAGAATTTGAGGGGCTTGAGGGAGTAAATCATTTGGCTCTTTACCTTTGGGACTCTTACCTGGAGTTGGTTTTCATGTGTAGAAGGAAATTGTTTATTGGTCTAAGCTGTTTCTAGACAATCCAACGTAGTTCAGTCTTAAAATCAACCTGTAAGGTAACTGAATAATTTTTTGTCCTCTGAGAGAAATTAGAGATAGTCAACCCATATCCATATCTGTGCCAAAAGAGGTAATTATGGTGTTAGCTTGTTTCCCAGGGCTGGCGTAGTACTTTCATTTTCATAAATGTTGCCTAAAATAATATCCTTTTTAATTTTGTCTTGAGATCTGGGAATAGATTTGAGTTCCTTTTCTCTAATTTGATTTTTTTAAATTAAATATGCCTAATGGCTTTGTTCAGATAACATTGGTGGTTGGTGGTTTGTTTTTTTAAATGTGGTTATACTTCAATGAGCTTTTATTTTCTCTATAAAAGCTTTGTTTCATATTTTGGGACATTATGTAATTTGGCTTCATACCAGTATTATTAAAGTCTTATTAAAATCCACTACATTGAAGTAGACTCATTATTATAATATTAAGCCATGTGCTTGGCTCCAGAGTGCTGCTGTGTTTGCAATCATATGCAAAGCATATTTTGTGCATTTGTGATATTACATAAAGCGTAATGTTCATGAACCATTTGGCTACTAAAGGGAGCATTATAATATATTATGAGATGTGTCCATTTATAAAGTAATTTCTGACTTTCTCTTTTTTTCCTACAACTGTTTTCCACCTCAAAATTGGTCTGTGGCTTACTGCCAGAAGAAGAAATTTGCACATATGTGGAGGGGGAGGGTGAAACCTGAAAAATTACTTTAATAAAATGTCACTAAAACAGCTTATGCACATCTTTTTCTTTGGCCTGAATTAATAAGTAGAAGCATTTTGAGTTACACTGGTCTGACAACGGGACAGAGGGGAGAGAAGAAGCAGAATTTTTTGTTTCGGCAGCAAAATTGTTGTTTTCTTCATAGATAACTGCTGGTCTAAGTCCAGAATTAAAAGATGTATGCATTGTGATTCGGGTTACTTTTAAGTATTTTTATGTCAGGCCTTGGATAATGGGAATGTATAATGTGCGTAAAATCTCAGGTTTTTGAACCAATGTCCAGGTGTTTTTAGGAATATACTATTTTTTATAATGACTTTTTTTATCCCCAGGACTTTCCTGTTCGCGTGACGGAAGACCAGTACTGGAGAATATCATAGGATTTTAGATCTCTTCCAATCAGTTTTTGATCTGGTAGAGCCTCTTATACAAGCTTCCAGAGTAACTGTCACTTGATTCAGGCTAAGTGAGTGGGCTCTCTGATTTCCAGGGCAACTTTGCGCACTCCGCACACCTCTTGCGACAGCGCGTGCTTAGTTTGAGTTTAATGTTTCGGAGCAAATCTTAAAGAAGGCTTGACCCTTACTTTATGTGCCTGTCTAGAAATCTGTATGCTTCTGGCTTGCTTTGTTTTCATAGTTCAGGAGACAGTGCTTTGACTTCCAAATAAAGAATAATTACCAGAGGAAACAGTGAAAACAGGTAAGTATAATAAACTGTTTCTGCTCCTGAAGCTCAAGTTCAAGAAGAATAGAACCATTTGGGCTGGAGGGACCTCTGCAGGGCACTGAGTCCTACCCCTTGCTGAAAGCACCCTTGACTTACAAATTAGATCCAGTTGCTCAGGCCTTGTCCAGCTGAGTATCTCCAAGAACGGATTCTGCAGCCTTTCTTGTCATCCACTCCAATACTTGACCCACCTTCACCATGTCTTTTTTTTTCTGCAGTCAGAATTTCCATTGCTACAGCTTACGTCTGTTGCCTCTCATCCTTTTGTTGTTCATGTCTGAAAAGAGTCTGTCTGTCTGTCTGCTCTATAATAACCACATAACCACCTAATGGGTGGTTTCTAGCGTGTAGCCTGGTATGTGGATTGCCTTCTCTGTTGAAAGGGCACTTCATCTTCTTGTCCACCTGGGTCCTTTTCTTCCAAGGTACCTTCCATCCAGTGGACACCCAGCCAGCATAGAGTTGTTCTGTTTCTGGTGCAGGACTTCACTGTGTTTTCATCAACCCATTCCTCCTGCCGCTGGGAATCGGCTGTTGGTACAGCTGGACTTTGAACCACTGACCACTACTCTTCGAGCCTGATGGCTCACCAATGTGAAACTTCATAGGTCCTGTCATGGCCACCAGCACCACTCCCATGGTAAACCACCCCTCCAGCCTGCTAGAGGAGGAGGAGGTGACTGCAGGCTGAGGCTTCATTAGGGGTTGCTTGAAAAACCCAGTACTGGAAGCTGAAAGGAGACTCTGGAGAGCACTTTGGTAGTTGCGTCATGAGCCTTGATTGGAGGAAGAAGTCACATTCAAAGAAAATGCTGAGATCTTATCCAGTTCACTGTAACTCTGTCTTAAAGGTTAAATCTAAATCCTGCAGTCCTCTAGGTTTTATTTCTACATACTATTCCATTCTCCTGTCAGAGCACCCAAGGAACTGGCAATCGTATTTACATAAATTTCATTTAAGAAAGGGTGGTTTTACAGGCTAGCATACTGAACAAGAGCATAATCTCCATCTTTGAAGCTTTGATCACTGACTGAGCATTTTATTGCTTTGTATATTAGGAATATTTTCACAAAGATAACAAAAAGTATGCTGTGACCAGTAAAACTGTTCTGATTTCCAAACTAGCCTATGACAGCATTGGCAATAAAAGCTCTTCTGGTGCATCAGTCAGACTGAAAGCTCTGTGTACATAACTGTGTAGTTCAGCAGCTACCAAAATGAATCTTGCAGGGATTTTAACCTGTTGAGAGCGAGCTAAATAAACAAAAAATCTAACTTTGCACTTTTGGCTTTTCTGCTTGCAGCTGGGTGATGGGAGTGCTTACGCAAGTGAGGTGGGATGAAGCGCAGAGGCCTCACCTGATCACCCTGAAGCAGCAATTACATGGGGCTAGGTCTCACCCAGGGGCCTGGGATAAGTTTATGAGGCACGCCTGGGGCTGTGGGGAGCAGGTGGGCGGCAGGGAGCCTGGAAGCTGCTGTCGAGCAGTGTGAGACTCATGGAAGAGCGGTGAGCAGTGCTCTGGAGTAATCCCACAGGGTTGGCTTGGGTTTCTGCTACACTGGGAGTGCTTAAGGATGAAGTACAGAAGTGACCACAGCTGAAAGGCCATTTATTTGCAGCTGTTTCTTCACAGTTGTAGGTAACAAAAGGATTTATAGAATACAGGGCTGAAAGTGTGAGGTACCAACTCTTTCTCTCTTCAGTGGTGATGGCTCAAAGGATTTGCTCCACTAAAGCCCCTTTTAGCAGATCTTTTTTCTCACTTTCCTTTAAAATCTAGGTTTATCTAAAGTAAAACTGATTTGAGAACAGAGGGGTAAAACTTGTTTCAAGTGCATAGCCTGCATTGGCTCCATGTTCTCAGCCTTGGGAACTACTGAAAGGCATGCAGTGGGAAAGCATTAAACAGAGCTGGCTGTCTAAGAAACCTTATAGGAAACCTTTAAATCTTTGTTCCCTTGCTTTTACACTTAAGTGACCTGTTCACTTTCTCTGGTTTGAAGGAAATGAGAGAAAAGGGGGGGTGGGGGGGGAAGGATTTGTGAACTGTCTCTGCCTCATTCAAAAAAACCCATCTTCCCAGAATTTACAGCTCAGTTAAACAGCAGCGAAAGCTTTAATGAAGCGTGTGGTTAATCAAGCTATGGAAGAGTGCAGCGTTTGATTTTATTTTGCTGGGGTAAGAGCTTAATCACAGCAGCTTGCTTCCTAATGCCGCTCACCTTTAGGAGCAGCGGATTTACCTCATCCAAATGCTTTGAATGTGTCGATGTGGCTGGGCTTTGAACCCCTTCCCTGCTGAGGGGGTGCCCCTGGAAGAAGGCGCCTTGGGCAGCTCCATGCCTGTGAGGCAGCACCAGGTAATTGTGGTGGGAGGGCTCCTGCCTGTCGCTCCGAGTAGCGACCAAGAAGGGCACCGTCTTTCTGTGAACTGTGCAGCAGAAGGGCAAGCTTAAAACAGGGAGATATGTGACGGTACATGAATTACAGTGATTTGTTTTGTGTCTCTACCCGATTTTTTTCTTCTTTCTAGGAGGAATAAAGGAGCAGGGGAATACGAAACTGCTACTTACCTTTTGCACGCTTTAAGGTTTGCGCTGGAAAATCTGGCCTATGTCAAGGTATTCCCTCTCATCCAAATATGAAGGGGGGAAGAAAATCAAGCTCGATGTGCAGGATTTTTAGTTGTTGACATTATTTACTGTGCTCTTAACAAACGGTGCCCTAAGGAGAATGAGAATAATGTGCTCCAGCCACAAAATATGCATAATAAAGAAGCAATTGCCTACGGTTTCCTGGGATTTCTTACTCTGTGCTCTCTCCCTCCCTATTCTTTCATTGTTTCAAGGTAATGCATATTTCAGTTCTGCCATGCAAATATTCAGAAGGGCTCCCTGCACCAAATGAGAGGAAAAGAAATATATTCAGATCACCACTTCTGTGGCACAAGTTGTGTCTTCGTTTGCCAGGGACTTGGGTGCATTCTTTAGTTGGCTGTGCAACTCTGCTGTTGCTGCTCGTTGACTTGTGCTGAAGACTTTTATGTGGCGTATCTTGTTGTGAGCAGGTTGGGGTTTTTTTTCTCTGATGTTCAATCAACCCTGCTAATCAGAATGTTGCTGGGTAAACAGGACTGATTAAAATTAAAATTTTAATTTTGTGTTGTAAACAGTATGGCACTTTGATATTTGTGCTGTTATTAAAGATACTAACAATAATGCGCCTAGTGTTTTGGCTACGGTTTTTATACTTATTTCTTGAAGTGCTGACACATTTTGCTAGAGAGCTTCGCGTTCAGATGCCGGGATTTTGTGTTCCGCGTATTCCCTTTTGCAAGGGTGACTGTACTTAATTATATAGGATATGGCTATCCTATTTATTCTTTCTGGTTTTAAATCTCATGGGGAAGAAATGTTTCTGTGACAACTGGGAACATGACACTGTAAGAAACAACCATATCCCGAGTGCCTTAGTCTGTGTAAATCTACTCGTTGCTGTTAACGTTGCTTATCTATCTTCCAGAGGGGAGAAATCAGAAGCTAGTTAGGTGTGGAAACACCTTCAAAGAGTGTCAGCCGATGCTTGGAGACTTGCCCTGTGGAAAGAAACAGAGGAGACAAGGAAGTCCCTGACAGCAAAACAAATTTGTGATGAGATGTTGAAGTCTGAGGATGAAAAGAAGAGAGAGAAGGAAGCGTGTATTTGCACCAGGGGTCTGTTACCTCAGGCCCTTCAAGGCCAAAGGAAGCTGCCTGGAAACAGGGAGGGAAAGAACCTTGCTGTGATTTGGGTAAAAAAATGGAGTAAGAAGGAGGGTGGAGAGCCCGAGCATGTCAGATGACCCTGTTCTAAACTGAAGGAGCTTTTCAAAGTGGGTAGTGAACGTGAATACTTCTCTTGGGCTAACTAGAGTAATTGTCTTTTGAAACTGATAGGCTTCATAAATGCATCTAGTTTGCCTGGCCACTAAGCGGTCACTGCAGAGCACCTATGTGGTTAGTTTACGGGAGTACACTGAAATTACTGTGTCAGCGTGATGCAGCTGGACTACAGCCTCTGCTCCAGGGAGTCCCACAAACAGTAAGGTGGGGGACTGCGAGGGAGGGTGACTGTATCCCACTGAGAGTCAGCATCTCTACTCTGAAAATAAAACTTATCAACTGCTTTCACAGCGCAGCGTCTCCTGGTGATTTCCAGGTGTATGTTTTGACTGCTGCCTCCTCCTCCCCTCCCTGCTCTCTTGCATCCTCTTCCTGTAGCCCCCATCATCTCTTCCAGTCTCTTTTCCTCCACAGATTTGCAGAGATGTGAGCACGAGGGCCGCATGGCAGAAGTGGCATGAACATGGCAGAAGCAGCATGGGTCATCGTTCACCTGGCAGGTCTCTGCGTGTCTGGTCCTTCCACTCCCCCTTCCTGAAACATGGGGTCTTACAGCACTATAGCTGCCTCCCCAGCATCATGTGTGGACCAGGGCGGGAGCCATGGTGAGCATCTCCATCTAAGGGACACCTGTCCTCTCCTGGGGCGACACCATGGCTTGGTTCAGGTAGGACAGCTCTGGAAATAGGATGTCCCTGCTGCTCTTCCCCTGATTGCTCGTGCTGGCTCATCTCCCTGGCTGGGAATCCTGCTGCATGAGCATGGGCGGGCCAGGTCAGTGCCCAGCAGGATGCATGTCCCTGGGGTTGGGCCTTGGGGATCCTAGACCCCCAAGGAATGATTTAAGCCTGCAGGAAAGCTCACTGATATCTGGGATGGTTGTTGCTGTGAGGCATGATAAAATGGTACCTTCATACATTTGGTTTGAATAAAAACCTTAACAGATTAATCCCGTTGTTCACCCCTGGCCAGTTCCTTTTTGTTGATCAGAGCTTGGAGTGCAAGAAAAGCTGTAACCATCCTTTGCAGTGAGCTAGGTAGCCTGTATAAGTAAGTGTGTGCATTCCCCTTGCAGCTAAGGTGACTACGGTACTACATATTTCCTGTTCATGACAGAACGTAAAATACGTGCTTAACTATCCTTTAAGTCAGTGGGGCTAGAGCTGACAATGTGCTCACATCTTTTCCTGACCTGAGGTCTGTAAAGAGATGGAGCCTGACGTCCCTATTGGCATTCAAATAACGCCTTCCTGACAAAATCTGTGAAAATCCAGCGTTACAGCTCGGCAATAAATATTCTGATTTGAGATTCTACCCTCAAGTGGGGGCTACGCATTACCTGGATTGATTTTAAATGCACTTTTACCTCAGACTGATGTAACTAAGGTGATCTTTTATATATCCCATGGCAGGGAGGTAGGAACAGACTGTGGGAGAGCGAAGGAGAGCTGTTTCATGTCACAGTCTTCTCTAATGAGTAACTTTCTATAAAAGTCAAAATAACTGTGTGGTACTGGAGCTTCACCATATTTGTTTTATTTTGTAAGGCAAAGGCATAACTACCAGCATCGGGCGTGCAGAACTGACTGATTTCACCTCAGGCAGAGAAGGAAGGAATATCTAGTAAGAGGAATGATGTTTCTGAGAATTTGGTGTTCAAGAGAGAGCAGGGCATGCGCTCGCACACCCAACTGTGTTTTCTTTCTAAGGAAAAATCTCCAAAAGAGAGGGCAGATTCTGATAACGTCTGGGGATTTTTTGCCTTTTTTTAGTTTCCTTTCATTTTTTTCTCCCGTGGAAATCTTCTGGTGCTTAAAACTATCTGGCAGTAATGTTTATGAGTTTCCTCACCATGTCATTTTTACTGACTACAGAAAAAGAGCCCTTTCCAAGGTGCATGCCTATACACATGTAGCCGACTCCTCTGGTCCCCACTCTCCTCGACTGTGCTGCCCAGGAATGCAGGCAGATTGGTTAGTAACATTCAGATGTGAGCAGCGAGCACTGCAAAAAAGCATGTCAGCCTATACGGGTTGTCTGTTCTGATTTGAAAAAATCCATTGAAGGATGCAGCAGGGGAGACAGGCTGTGGAGAGGAGCTTAGGAGACCAACATCTAAAAACGGAAGCCTCCAAAGAGCCAGGAGTTGTGTTTAAGGAAGGCAGATTGATCTCCTTGATGTCAGGCAATGAGACTTGACAGATGAGCAAAGTTTAAAAAAAAAAAAAAAAGTTTCTATCTACCCCAGGGATAACGTTAAGGCTACTGAGAAGTAGAGAACGAACAGAAAATACATACTTCGAGCCTTGCCCTGTGTGTTGCAGGGGTATGCACACCCTGGATTTCAGTTTCTGGGAGGGGACTACAAAATTGCAGGACACTCTGCCTGCCCCATGGGCTGAGCAGCAGCCAGTATCATCCCAGCCTGACATTTGCATAGAACTTTCTGTACCAGAAGGGAGGAAGTGAAAACTTCAAATCGCTCTCCCTCTGGCTGTGTTGAGGGTAACACCCATTTCTTCTTAGCTAGTGAATGGGCGTGCAAGGCGGGAGCCTGCAAGCTACAGGGAGGCTTTTTGTGGTTGCCCCTCAGCGTGCTGCCTGAGCTTGGCATAAATAAAATCAAAAGTAGTGGGGACTCCAAGGGGCTCCTCCATTACTTTTAGCTGCTGGCAGAGAAATTTGATTTTGCTTGCAAAGCGTAACTAAGGAGTGACTTGAGAGATGCTGGGGGAGATGCTATTAGGGCTTGGAGAAACATAATGAGCGAAATGTTCCTGGTGCTCCCAGCTGCTGTGCTCTGACCACCTTTGGTCCAGGACTGTGCCTCGGTGGCTAGTGCTCTCCTGTGGGACCTCTCTGTAGCTCTGCTCACAGCCCTGCCTTTGACCAAGTTTCTTGATCTCACCATGCGCGTGTGTTTTCATCCCTGTGAAACAGTATTTTTCCCTTGTCTTTGAGATGTTAGAAAGAGGCATCATAGATAACGGTGAGGGTTTTATAGTTACGGCTGTCTTCCTGCATCTCTGCAATGGTCACGCATGTTACCATTACAGCAAAAAATTGCAAGGACTTGCCTGCAAGTCACATCAGGGCTCCCTGGATAAACAGAGAGTACAGTTCTCTCTTCTTCCTCCACTGTTTGCTTCTGGACATTTCTCTTCTAAGCTAAATTGAAATCCCTGGGTCATAGTCTGATCAAGCTTATCTAAAAAAATATTTTTTGTATAGTTACAAAATGAGAAAACTTGCTCATCCAAACCCCGTTATTAGAAATGGCTTTAAACCAAAGACAGCGTATTCCTCAGATGATTTTTAACAAGACACGGGTACCAAAATCCACATCAGTCTGTGAAGTAACTCAGTCTTGTGTAGTTGCACAGGCACATTGCATTAAATTGCTGTACCTACTGATGAAACAAATACATTTTGAAACTTGGTGTTTTCTTTGTTACTTCTTGCCTCCTTACTAGATAGATTGTTATTATATCTATAATTCTTTGATGCTAGTCATTTTACTGGAAGTAATACCTTACCAAGACTTTTTTATATGGAGAAATCTACCACTTAAATTTCTGAATTAGCAAGTTTTAAAGTTTAGCTTAAAAAATTGCAAATTAAAATGGCTTTTTTCTCTGACACCTTCTTAAGCCCTAAGCCTTTTTCTTAACTGAGTAGCAGACAATATTTGAAAGACTGAACACATTTAAATAAGTGGGGACATTTTTGCTAAGAGGGCTTGGAAGGGAGAGGGACTGAGCGGTTATTTGTGTGGGTGATGAATCAATTAGATAGAGCTTTAGGTTTTGTTTATGGAGTTGCCTGATAGCATAGCCAAAGAAAAAAAGCAGTTGATGTCTCTCTTCCTTATTCCTTATCCTTTAGTTATATGCTTGCAGCATCACATACAATTGGTATCCATGGAAATTATATCATAGCAGAAGCATCTGATGAACTCTTAGGAAATAAAGATCCCATTTTCATGCAAATATTCTAAATAGAAAAGAAGTGAGGAAGAAAAAAGACTGATAAATAGAATTATTTCTGTCTTTGACTGTATTTTAGTATTTTTCCTTGAGGCAGTGGTAGTTTTTGGAAATTGCGTTCCTACTGAACACAAACTATCCTAGATCAGTGTGTGTGTGTATATAAGGTATGAGGAAGAAAGCAAAGTTTAAAATAATGCACATTGATTTTGTGATGAAATATTCTGATACTCCTCATGTGATTTAACTTTATTGTCAGCATACAATCCAATAACTTCAGAAAGACCAGGCACTTTTCATTTAAAAGCTAGATTGAAAGAGAGATGAATTGCTTCCTAGGGGCTGGACATTGGTGATTAGTGTAGTGTTCCATGTCACATGCAAGCTGTCTCTCTGTGCCCCCTCTATAATGCATTAAAATCCTATATTTCTCTCTTCTTTTAAATGAGAGCAGCATAGTATTCAAAAGACTGCTCTTTCTGCAGTATTTGTATTCCCAATTTTAGAATTTACCTGCACTGATATGAACACTTGCTTTCTGTCCTGCTGCCAGCACGTTTTAATGCAAGCTCCTAAAGCGGAATGGTGCTCCAGTCTGTCTTGCTGAACAGACAAAGGTGTAGATTAATTTCCTAAAATGGGCTTCCTGACTCCTATTTCTGCTGAAAACTACGAATGGAAGCTTCAGCGAAGTAGAGGTTGTTATAGCACCTCAGACGACAGCAATAAGTGGGAAACTCGCCATAAAGAAATGCAGTTGCTTGACAAAGAATCTGATATACTTTTGACACACACGTAGGGCACCCTTCTATGTTTTTGGTTTTGGTAATCAAGATCCTCAAATGCCTTCCTGTGCCACTTTCTAAGAATGCTTCTAGGACAGAAACACGTGCACCAGTTGTGTGAGCTGGCTCTCCTCTTAGGTCTCTTAAGCAAGACCTTAATAAAAGTGTTGCAATAGTCACATGTATTAGCCATCCCTAAATTAAAAAAAAAAAAAGAACGAAATTGTTGCCTCGTACATAAATCCGTAATTACCTCTGTACTGTGGTCATTAGATCCTCAGTTACTAATACAGAAAGCACTGTGACACTGTTGCTGAAAACAAAAGTACTGCACGATCATGGAGGGACTGATGCCAGTCGTTAGAGCTGATGGGTATTTGGTAGGCAAGACCTGCATTCGGGGAGTTGTCTGGAACATCGGAACGGTCTACAATTTAATTAAATACACATGTGGTCCATTTAGCTGGATACTCTAGCAGGGATCAGCATTGTAGTCTTTAAATCAGTGCTAAAAAACCTCTGATTTGATGAACAAATATATAACAGCATATTATGAGGATTGTCTTCCTGTAAACTCAGGCAGTTACTGTTTGGTTTATGTCCTGCATCACAGTTGGTTGTCTCTAGATTACTGTTTGGTGTCGTTTATTTAGGCTGTACGTTAGTCACCTGAAGGTAAAGATATTCACAGCTGATCCTTAGTAGGGAAAGGAGATGGGGAGGGAAAGAGGGTTGTTAGGCCCCACTGACTTTTTTCCTTCACGTCTTAGATTCTAGACAAATCAAGGTCAAACATTTACTACCAAAGGCGGTACATGAAACTGATGTGGCTGAAGTGTGACAGTTTCTCCCATCAGTTGTCTCTTAGGTGGGTATCACATTCAACTGCGTTAGGCTTCCCAGCATGAATGAGGAGTTAGTTTGGCTGACTGGGTCTTGCTCCAGGCTCACACAGGTAATTGCTCTTGGGACTGGGTCCATTGCAAGACTCCTTAACCACTCTTCTGCCATTCTCCACCTGGATACAAGAGAGAAAAGAAAACTGCTGCATCTGGGGAAAAAATTACCCGAAACACAGAAAGTCCCTGAGAGGGAGAAATTTTGGAAAAATTTATTAAGCGTTAGTCAGTCGTACACAGCAGAAGAGTTTGCAATGGGAAACGGTAGCTCAAAAAACAAGCGTGACTTTTGGACCATGGCTGTCACAGAGAAGAGAGAAGTTATCCTTCCTCATAGTACTGTTCTGCTAGGTGTCCTGCACATGGTTAGGTGCTAGGGTCCTGCCTAGAGCAGCTTCTTCTTTGAGTCATACAGAGAGAGCATAACAACAATTAGGAACCCGGGGATGAGGGGAAAACTTGAAATGGGTAACCTCTTTAATGATGCCTAAAGTGGCACTGAGGTGTTTCCAACTATTTGAAGTTATAGGGAGGGACTACTTGGTTCAAAAGACTGTAACTAGGGACAGTATGTGAAAATAAAGGAAGGGGGAAAATCAAGTATTTGGAGGAATTACGTTCTGATAGCATCACTGCAATGTGTAACGGCAACAACACAGCTCTGGAGACCAAACCGTCGTGGAACAAAAATCTCTGCAGTTTGATTTGTGTTGGGAGTTTAATCTTTTTTTCACTCGCCTTTCCTTTTTCTGCTGCTGTTCAGTGGAGTGGTGTACATACCTATACGTTAGTATGTATCAGGTGTAGGCTGATAGAACAGAAAATGTTGGCATGATTATTTGCTTAGGAGGGATTTTGTTTCACACCATATTGACTTGTCCCTGCTATGATGAACGTGTTATTATGGCTTCCACTGCAGTCCTCATCTTCAAGAGTCTGTAATTTGTTGCAATAAAAACTTCCAGCCTGAAATCTCCCCCCCGTCGTGTGAGCCCAGCGCAGAGCAGTTGTACATTTAAAATACTTATTTTAAATGCTTTCTAAACTAGACTACGAGGACTACTGCTGATGTTTGCACCTGCATGTATTTTTTCCTGAAGAAGAGTTTGACAGCGTGGTGCTTGTGAATCATGGTGGGAAGAGGCAGCATCATGACATGGGGATGCCAAATGTCACCTGTGTGATACAGGTCAGGACTACTGAGTATTTAACAAAACAGCTAAATTGCTCCAATTGCTTTGATAATAAAGTGACTGCTGAGCCTGCCAAGTAAATAATTAATTTCCAGTACATATTTGGCTCTTGTGGCTGGCAACCACCTTTGTTTCATGGACCAGAACTGGTTGGCACTATTTGACTAGGGCAGAAGTCTTTAAATAGAGATTAACAGGCATATTAACTTTTAGCACGTAAGTAATCTGCATTCTTTAAAAGGTTGTGTGTGTGTATTTACAGAGCAAAATGCCATAGTATGCCCTTCTAGCTCTGCCTCACTGGTCTTTTGTGTACCGAGACCACCAAGATCTCTCTGCAACCGGCGTTTGTAGTTGTGGCGAATCTCCCCGTCGTTTTTAAGAGTTGGTGTGATGGTTTTCTATTGCTTCCATAGAAAAACACACCACAGTTGTTGGGCAATATTCAGTGCACCCCAACAGGGAGATTTTTCTTCTCTTAAAGAAGAGGGGTAGGAGTGAAATGTTGGCATTAAGGTGCTTTGAGGGCACCTCCTCTACAGCTTCAGCTGTAAACAGAGAAGGTCCAGCACAGCCAACATGGGCAAGGAAGGAAACGTGTGCACGTGCTGCGTTTGGGTTTTACTCCCTTACCTGTAAATTGAAATAGTACCAATTCTGCTCACTTGTATAAAGAGTTATTTTGATCAGTCCTACCCACCTTTTAATTTCCAAAGTCTTACAAACAGGCGTTTATGTGTCTGGGCTCCCTGCCAGCATTGTCAAATATGGCACTGATTTTAAAAAAAAAACAAAAAACCAAAAGCAAAACCACCTCTGCTTCCCAAACTCTGGGACCTAATGCTCTGTCTTTTCTTTACTGCACCCCTCACGTGCCTCCTCGTGAGGCACTACCTCGCAGTGCAAAGTCAAAGGGGAAGAAACAGAACGATGCCGAGGACTCACTAATATCCACCTTGCCTTTGACTTCATGCTCTGCCACAACCTTAATGTAATTTAAGACACTGAAGACATATTCATGGATATGCTGGCTGGTGCTCAGAATCTTAGGGAGCCTTTTAAAAAATTTATGATTTTGTAATATAAAACAGGTAGTTGTGTGAGCCAGCTAAAGCCATGCTTACTTTATAATAGAGAAGTGGCAGTGAATGCAGTATAGCTTGCAATATCCAAGAGGGATATGTACTCACCTGTGATTAACCTTCCTTGGCCATTAAATGTCACAGTTGGCGCGTACACATGAAGCAGAAAGAATATATATTTGTCAGTAAAAAGGTGACTGAATGAAAGAAGTCATGAAATGACATTTTTAGTAGGTTTGTCATAGCTGGAGCATGGATGAAAATTGCTTTCTGTAAATCTTGGCCCAACAGAACAAAACACACATTTCTTTCCAGTTGGGAAGCTATAGTCATAGACATAATGAAAGCATTGTGCGCTCTGACTTTTGCAAACTCTGATAGAAACCAATCTGCAATCTTGACAGATATGATCTTTTGCAGGATGCACTGTTCATTTACAGCAGCTAGAGACCTCAATTAATTTATGAACAAGGACAGCAGGCTGTGAACTCCCCAGCTCAGCCTAGGTGGAGATGTCCCTGTCTGAATTTATGTTCTGGTAATTTAAAAAGATTTATACAAAGCTTTTCTTCCATTTTGAGAGTAGATTAAAATTCTAATGGAAACCATTTGTATGCATTTGTTGAATTGAATAATATTTATTGCTGTATGAAAAGGGAAGAGAAAAAAAGAAAGAAATGCTGAAAAACTTTGCTAGCAATAAAGTTAGTGAGGCGGGAATAAATAAGTACAGAGGCAGAAAGAGCCCAAACCAGAAAGTAGTACCTAGTAGAGCCTGTAGAAACCCCACTGTTTTATAAAAGCATAATGAAAGCAATTTACACTTCTTTCTGAACAAATAGAAAATAGGATGCTATCCAGTGTGCGTGGTCTCTTAGTTCTTTAATTCGCTGGGCAGATACTTCTTAATGCTTGAAAAAACACAGCTTCATCATGGATGTGTTGTTTGCAGTTCAGAACACGTACTCTCACTCTGGTAGGGCTGCGATTTTTTGCAGGGGACGGGGTGGCATGGTCACACAACCTATTCATTTGTTCCTGGAAAGACTTTTTGAAAGCTCATAAATGACTTTGGAGCAGAAATCCCGTTGAAGGGGAAGATATTATTAGAACTTACGCTTCTGAACTCGGCTAACTCACAACCTTTGCTCCAATATGACCATTTTGGTTGGGGTCGAGCTTTTGGAATTTCTTTTGCTGGAATAGTTTACAAACACCATAAATCACATAGGGGCACGTGCCAGTATGACATGACTGTATACAGGAGGAGGAATAAACTATACGAATACCTATCCAAGAATTACTGTGATTTTACTTGGCAGTTGTCTTGAGCTGTGATCAATGGAGTCAACCTGTGAGAGTTTTGCATGAAAAGGAGCATGTAAATATTTGAGCTGTCCCTGAAAATACTTCTTGGTGAAAGAAATGTACTTTCATTAGATGACTTGATAAAGAGAATGCAGGTACTCCTAAAGCCCTCAACAGTGCGCACAGATGCAAAAGTATTCTCCCTGAACACCTTGGAGCTGGGATCCTCCTTCCACATCAGAATGCAGAGGTCCAGGCAAACAGTTGGCGTTGCACAGATACAACAATGCAGATAAGCTAAGTAAATTTTGGTAGGGACTACAAGAAGTTCAACTAACATTCTGTACAGCCACGCGCACCAAAATAAAGGAAGCGGTGTAAGAAGAGAAGGTAATACTGCGGAAAGGGCCAGCTCTCAGTGGGACTGTGGGGTGAGCTGTGGTTGGCAAGAACACACTGACAGACTAGGAAGATTTGAAAACATTAGTTCTGCATGGTCTCAAGTTATTCTTTATGATGTGTATTCTCCTGCAATGCTCAACATACCTGGGGAAATCAATATCAACAAATAAATTATTGTTTCTTTGGGCATTCCTCATGCCAAATCTGTGAATTTAATTCCATCAGTCTCAAGATAAAGGGACCCTTGATGACAAATATCTGGAATATAAATGAGGAACTAATGTAGGATATAGACATCCTAAAATGATCAGAGTTAGTTGTGATAATATTAATGTGTTTTAAAGGCTGGCCAAATTAAAGCCAGGAGCAATTTCTGACATTTTAATTCACATTAAATGGTATCTTATTTCATCCATAATTCCACCGATGATCTGTAATTTTCTAGTAAGAATTACATCCACAAAAATCAGGGGTTACAGAAAATAAAAGAATAGGAATCTTGTTAAAATCAATACTATTTTCATTAATTTCTAAAAGATATCAGCCAAAAAAGATGCAGCAGTATCCTTTAAAGTGTATCCGTATTTTGATAAACTTCAAAAAAAAAAGTTTTAAAGAAGGGAAAAACTGGGCTCAATTTTGCAAGTAGCTGAACATCTAGGCCAGTTTTTTCAGAGGAGCAAAGTGGCTCAGGCGCAGACTCAATTTGACTCCTGTGCCCTAGCTCAGTACATCTTAATGGCATTGCTTGAGCAGCTGCTAATTTTGAACAAGATAGAAGAATTGAGTCCTTGATAAATTACCAGCCAGCCAAGCAATCTAAAAGCATTTCTTTTCTGTGCTATCCTGTGGCATAAACATGCATAAATCACCATCCCTTTATTGTATGGCTCCCTGGAATATAAATATTTTCCTTCTGCCTTTTATCTTAACTTATGTTTCATTGAGCTATGCAGTGAAATTTTGGGGGGGATGGTGGTAAAGTAATACACTGCATTTTCCTTCCACACACATTCTTCATTGCCTTTAGGGATTTCATTTGACAAAGGCCTCACTAATGGAAATGCAAATTTTCTACCTGTCATAGACTACTTCTGACTCTGCTGTTTGTCAGAGCAACACATTCCTCAAAAGCATGGTTACTCTGACTTCTCTGAAGCTAGGGGAATTGTGTCTGCACCTACCAGGGCTCTGTTTGACCTACCAGACAGTAAAGAACATATTTATGTAAACTCGAATGAGAAATATTAGCCTATTCAGTTCTCTGCCATAAATAAAAACCCACATAGACTGAAAGCCTTATTAAGCTTTGATTTATTGTAGCCCGTCATCCGTTTCCTGTTTAGTAGTTTTGTTGTACTTTAATATTTCATTTTCTAGTGACACATTAGTGATTTTAGTTCTGATAATGTTCCATCTAATCTAATCTTATCTTTTGAGGGTTGTAGAAAACCACGTGCGTAACAGCGGAGAAGATCTTTGGGCTACGTGATTTAGCAGATTAGAAAATGTCCTTTGTCTTTACAGGTCCACTCTAAATAGAGCAGGCAGCCTCACCAAACTTTTAGTACTGGAATTGTCCAATGCAGATACACAAAGTTTTAAGGCAAGGAATAGAGAAATGAGCTGTGTTGTCATGTTCATGTAAGAACTGAAAAAAAATGAAATCCTTCATATCCTTGACAAGTGAAAACCCTTTCATTCACTTTTCAAGAATTTGCACTTTTCTTACTGTATAAATCTCAGCCACAAAAGGCTGCATTTAGCGCGTAAAGTGAAATCTTCATGTCTTTTAAGTGGGCTGTAGAATTCCCAGTGACTAGAGAGAACCAAGTACTTGTGTGCCGTGTGTTAGTCCAGCTGAACAATACTAATAGTATATTTTTACATAGCTGACACCCATGTTTGACAGCCTTCCCTAGTGCACTTTCTAGCCTAAGCATTACATTTTCTAACTCTTTTCTCCCTGAAGCCAATGCCTTTGAGTAATCACACTTCGGTTTTTAATCCTTCCCTTCATTTTCTCTTTTATTTTTGGCTAGTTCTTTTCTTTCCTGGATGTCTCTACTCCTTCCTGCGAAATTGTAGCATTTCTTCACCTCCACTGTCCTTGAGTCTTTCTTCTCATCCTTCACTAGCGCCCTTTACAAACCCTCTCTCACTTACCATGTGTGCTTCATCTCAAGAGAGGAAGGCCCGTCCTTCCCTTCTTTGCCGCAGTTCAGCTCTTGGATGGGCAACTCACTGCTGCTGCTAACACCTCACCCCACCCTCATTTCTGCAGCTCACATTCTCTGTGTTCAAACCAGGTTCCTGCAGGGCCCATTTAGAAAATGAAATGCTATGGTACCTCTCCTGCCTGAATAGGCAGGTGTTTCTTGTTGGCATTGTCCAGGTTCCAGTTCCAAATTTTAATGACTGAAGAATAAAGGAAAGGAGCTGAACGCCTGACACATATGGGCACAGGTCTTATGGTATCACAGGCAGCAAAAGATCACTTAACTACAGCCCTTGCAGGATGATGATCTTCACAAACATAGGTTCTTCCCTTTGCACAGACCGGAGGAGACTGGCAGCAGCCAGGGCTGCTCTTTGTGAAGGCAGGCAGTGTTTCCAAAATGCTCCTTTCTGCATAGAGACAATTCTTCTGACACAGAGGACACTTTCCAAGGCTGGAGTTGCAACAAAGTATTTACTTAGCTGTAGAGATCATAATGTTCCATGGTTTACTTGAATTATTAAAATGCAGTACTGCACAATAATCATTATTGCAGAGCTTCAAAACACTTACTGACAATGCGGTCTTGGCAAAGTAAGTACTAGGCTTTTTAATGGATAGCTGTTGCAACAGAGAGGGAGAAACCCGTGTTTCAGACCAAGCTGTGCTTTCCAAAGGAGCAGAAGGTATCGATTGTAATATCGATTCCACACGGATTTTTGTTGTTGCTTTATATTTTCAAAATACCCCCCCCTCCCCATCCTCTCTCAACAGATCAGATGTCACTTCACTTTTCTTTCCTTGAAATAACACTGGAAGCAGCTTGTTGACAGCTTCAGGCTTCTGCACAGTCAGCATTATAAGAGAACAGTATAGACATGAGCAAAAGTCAAATGGTCTCCCAGGAGCTCCAACCCATTAAAACAATTGCTAAGGGCGCAAGAGCACAATGAACATCTGCGGTTTGTCTCCCCAGCATACCGCATGCCTTTCACTTTGCTTCTGCTTGGAAATGGGCTTGAGCTGTCTGATTGGACCCAGATGTGAACTTGCAGCGTTCAAGGCTTTTCAGAGCTTGGATTTTGGTTCCAGGCTGAGGCTGGGAGTCACTGTAAAGTTCGGTTCCAGATCAGTACTTCCTCAGATTTGACAAAGCTTTAGCAGTACTTTTTATTTTCAGCTCTGCTCAGCTAGGAATTGTCTCTTTGCAAGCTTCCTGGTCTACTGGACAGTCCTCATTGGAACCAAATTCTGCAATGAAGAAACTAAGCACCTTCCTAGGGTTCCCCGTGCAGGCTGTCTGCCTCATGAGTCAGTATCAGTCACTGCTTTTAGCTGAATGGGTATTAAAAACATATGCCTTGCCACATAATAATCAAGTTGCTGCTACAGAACATTGTATTACCTTGATTTTGTGACAAAATAAATATTCGTACTTTATTTTAAAGACAGACTTTAGCAATCTAAATGATGCCGACCTTGACATACTAATTAGAAAACCACAATTTTATATGGAAATGTTTATCACAGCCCTATGTTTAAATGAGAAACATCTTGCACTCACAGAACTACGATGTCCCCATTATAGCCAGCCAGCTGTCACAGCACTCTGGCAGGTGGGAAGGCTTTGCAATAGAAAGGATGACCTGCACAGAGTGAGTTACTGCCGGATGGCTCCCAGCTGGGGGACTTAACGGAGACTGTGATCTGGCCTAATCACAAGCCTGGCACCTTATCTCCCTGCAGTGTCCAGAAAGACAACCCTTGCTGCCAAGCAATACAAAGGGTCAGGAGTAATGAGACGGCNAAAATAGGTTCAACAAAAAGAAAAGCGAACCAAAATTCTGGAGAACTCTGTTTTGCTAACAAATGCCACTCATGGGTAATTCAGCCTCAAGGATGAAATGTACTTTAGAGGGTTAAGCAGAAAGTAAACAATTGACTTGTTACTTTAAATGAACTAAAACCGTTTGATCAGAAGAGATGAGAATTAAGATGTTGCAATAACATAGTAATATGGTAAAGGTAAATCATGCAGTGCTCAATTTATCTTTAACTGTGTGCTTGTGCATTGCAATGGAGAAGAAACACAATCTTGTTAGCAATAATGATATTACTCTTAAGTCGTTGCCTAAATACCTCATGGCGGAGGAAATGAGAGACAAACAATATCCTAAATAGGTTGGAATAGGAAGCAACAGTTGTAACTCCGAGTGCCTTGCTCTGCATCCACTTCCATTGAGGAAGCTCAAAGCAGAAATCACAGCAGGGACACAACCGCTTTCAAGTTGGTGTTGCGTTTGTTAACTAAAAGATTGTTTCAACGCATCACAATCACGAGCCTTCCTTCCACTGTAGCAGCGGCATAGTTTGCTGGACGTTGCTCTGGTGTGTGATGTGATGGTGACTGAGAATAAAAAGCGCTGAGAAATGCAATGGGAATGATGGATTACAAACGGTAGATTATTTGCATTATTTGCTTCTAATAAAAGAAGGCACAGTTCCTGTAGTTGAGAAAAGCTTATCTAAATGCACCTATGCATATCTGTATGAATGGGGGAACAGAAGAGGGTCACTGTCTGAATGGAACCATGCAGGATTTCTTATAGAGAAAGTAGATGATAAAGCACAGATATTCGAGACAGAACCAAGCTCTGTCCTCGAGATGCTGCAAGAGAGTGTGGGTGGAAGCTGGATGGCTGTCCTGGATGAACAGTGTCACAAGAGGTGACATCCACTGGTGGCTTAAATAACTTGAATAGGGAAGATCACTGTCTGCCTGGCTTGACGTTGCATACGCGGTGCTGCAGTTCTGCCAGGCAGAGCCAGTACATCTTTCTGGCTAAGGGACTGGAGACGATGCTGGCTGATACTGGAAATGAAATAGTGAATAATCCCAGAAGCAGGCAGAGTATGGGTAGAGCAAAGCAAATGAACATTATCTTTTATTCTGCAAAGTTCTCGGGATAGGTATTGTTTAATTGATAAACTGTCATCAGAAGAGGACTAGAAATAAAGAAGAGAGATCTTAGAATTGCTTCAGGATGCCTGGTGCAGAAAGGCAACGGGGCCTGCTCCTAACTCTGCAGTGAGGGGTGAGGGGGGGGTCTTGTTAGCACTGCTGGGACAAGTTTAAGAGGATGTGAGCAGGGAGGATAATCACAGCACTCTGGCAGGTGGGAAGGCTTTGCAATAGAAAGGATGACCTGCACAGAGTGAGTTACTGCCGGATGGCTCCCAGCTGGGGGACTTAACGGAGACTGTGATCTGGCCTAATCACAAGCCTGGCACCTTATCTCCCTGCAGTGTCCAGAAAGACAACCCTTGCTGCCAAGCAATACAAAGGGTCAGGAGTAATGAGACGGCGTTTTACAAATACAGTCTGGGCAGTGCGTATAATTTTTTTTTTTTGGCTTTCTCTCAGTGGCATTACCTTGAATATGAGGAAATTAAGGAGAAAAATTGCTATGAATGAGCTTTGCAAGCCCTTTATGGCTCTCATCTCCTCTCCTCTCTGCTTTCTGTTCTCCTGTTTCTTGTCATCCATCTTTGCAGAGACAGTGACCAAGTTAAGCAAAACAACAGTTTAGATTTGTTTGCTACTGATTTGATTTCTGCTTTCAGAAACTGTTTGAAATTGTTTACATGTATTACTTTAACGAGGACTACATTTTCAATGCAAATTCTGGGATAGCCAGAGCAAGAATTCAACACAGATCTACTGATTCTAGCGAAGGGAATACAATACCTGGTGTGTTTATGGGGTGGAAAAGTAGACTAAACAATTTCTGGGATTCCCTTTAGAAGGATGCAAGGGAAGGGCAAGAAAGACTGCATTCTAGAGCATGTGCCCTTACAGAAACTTGGCATGGTGATTGTTAAGGTTTGGTTACAAGAGGCTCTAAAGTTACTGGTTGAGCCTTCAGGACGGTTAGTGCAGAGTCTGCAAGGGCTGTTTGTGTTAAGTTGTATTGATTGCCTTGTGCATAATTTAATAAAGTTGAAGCCTGCTTTCTTTCCTCGCAGCTATACACTGCATCTGTCCTTGTTGGAGTGTTCCCATGGCAATCGTGGGCTGGATTTTTATTAGTTTGATTTACTCAATAAATAAATAGAAAAATAAAACAAGATAATTACCCAACAATGAATAGCTACCATATGAACACACTGAAAACTACACCAAAGGCCATTGGCAACGGGCAACACTTCTGGTTTAAAAGTAGTGCAGAGATTCCCAATGTAATTTTTTTGACCTTCATTGGCCCTTCCTCCATTAGATGTCCAGCTCTGTAGCTTACATGAGTTTCACCGCATATAAAATGTCTCTCCTGGCTTCTCATGTTCATACCATTTTTATTCTTGCTTAAGCAGTGGCAGCAGCTTTTATGCTCTCATACTACTTGGTCTGAATAGTTACACTTGTGGGGAAGAAACTTCCCTCTTTCCCCAGAGAAGCGGTAGAAAAACCTGTGCTAATAAAACAAACATCTATGCTTCAGCTGAGGTTTGCTCTCCTAATAGACTGTTACATGAACCTACATGCAAGCTGCTAACAGGCCCCCAAACCACTCAGGAAGCCAGCATTGCTGGGAGATGTGGGGATCTGGCTGGACTCCTGATAACCTTGGGGCAGACAGAGGCATGACACAGGCGCCCTTTGCAAGGGGTATTGCAGCGTAGCTTCTTTGGTGGAAGAACAAGAGAGCACTAGTCTGCAGGTTACTTAGAGGACAGGAGGCTTTGGTAGTAGCTCATAATGAAATCACATCTGATGCTCAAAATATAGAGCATAGGTCACTTCTTTTACAATGTAGTTTGAGTTGATTTTCAACTCACTGTTCATATTAGGAGCCTAGGCTCCTACTGTAGTGGCACAGCATTTGGTGCAGTGCAGAATGTCAGTGCATTCAACACTGACATAAAATTTGACTTGGGCTTCCCCAAGTACTTGCTTTAAGGTCTGGGAGCTGCTGATAGCTAAACATTGCCTGGCCATTCCAACAGCCAGTGCCAGTGGAAAACTAGAGGATCTTTGCTGTGAATCCTTGTACCCTTGGGACAAGAGGTGTAGAGCAGGAGCAACTGTTTCTGAACAGAGTGAGTTCAGGGCTGTCTCTGCTAGCTGCAGGATACTTGTGTTTCAGTGAAGAACCATTTAAAATCCTGAACTTTGTATAAACTAACAGGACAAGAAAAATATTTACTCTGAATGTTCAAGGCATTGCTGATCAGATGTGCTATGGAGGATGCACCCAGTGGTGTTCAAGCAGCACGCTAAGCTAGGCTTTTAATCAGAAGTAGATACTGTTATCCCTTTGAAGATCTCCTTTTTCTCTAGAGGATCTCACACAAGTACAAAAATTGTTAAGAGCATCTGCCGAATGGCTTAAGACATGCCTGAGTATGAAAAGCTTCTAAACTGATGTTTGTAGACTGGCTTGAACGCTCATTAAAAGGCAGCTGTAACGCAAGCTAACATTTGAGGCTCTTACAGGGAAATGTGGATCCTGTTTCAAATCTCATTTCCATGAGAATTACATCAGCAATTAAGTCTTCCACCGATGTTCGTTCGTGGAAATGTTTGTAAAATTAGTGCTAAAATGTCAGTGCCCTTGTGGAGAAACTGTCGTTAGGACAAGACACCCACGACGGCAGCCTGTTCCCAGTGCTCGACCTGCAGAAACGGGGAGGCCTGGGGTCTGTTTCTTGACTCTGCCCCTGGCCTGCTTTGCCTGCAACTCTTATCATCTCTCTGTAAAACTGCGATAAAGCTTGGCTTCTTTTGCACAATGTTATGAACACCTCAAAGAGTGATGTTTTAAAAGAACTAAGTTTTATTAAGAACCTCTGTTGTTCTCACCTGTTCCTCTCCCCTGCGGTGTGAAATATTACAAGACCTGTGGCCTTGGAAGGTGTGTAGGCTCTCTCACGAGCCTCTTGCTGCTGTTTCTGAGGCTAGCTTGCCTAGCGGGAGCGGTGAGCAGTGGGCCAGTAATTCTATAATTTCACCCTAGGAAACTTCCCATTTCTGCTTAGGGTAATACCCTAGACAGATCGAGCCTGAATCAGAAGATTGGGAGGGGGAACAACAGCTTCATCTTGGCTTTCGCCAGCAGACCTGTGAGAGAGTATGTCCTAAAATAAACAGGAAGAAAGCTCTTAGAGGATACTTCTCAGTCCGAAGAAGTAATAAGCGCTCTCTCTGGACACGCAGATTATCAAGAAACCATTAACAAGCAACCATTGTTTGCTGCTCGTGTGAGCATGTGCTGCATAGGTCTTCTCAGGCATTTCAAAGCACTCAAGGGAAAAGCTTGGTGGCTTGGAGATGGGAAACGGGGCCTTGCCCCTCTGCCACTCCCCTCTAAGGCTTAGAGTGGCTTGGGAGTGACAACCAGAAGGGTGTAACCCTGGTTAGATGGTGGGACGGCCCCGTACATCTCAGAGATCCCTCGTCTTCAGCCTGTGCCTATTCTTCTGACTTACGGAGACATATTAGGGAGAGAAGACAGTGCCTGAGGGGCAGATGGAGAGGAGGTCCTATATGGTACCTGTCTGCTTGCAAGATCAGGGCCTCGAGCCTTCTCCGCTGCTCCAACCCTTGTGACATTGCCTCCTCTGTGCTAAACTGAAGGTAAAGAAGCTTTCTTCCTGCTCCTTTACTTACTACTGGTGTTTTATTCATTCCCTTCTTTAGCTAGTATTTCCTTTCCTTTTTGTTTTCCACTTTGCTTCCTTTCTCCTGTTCAGGACCTGATCCTGCTCCACTCTCTTGAGGCTGTGTGGGGCATCAGGACTGGCACACTGTCTGCTTTTGCACCATACCTGCGCTGTGACATAGGCTTGGTATGTATGCCACAGCATGAGCTTGAGTAATGATTTTTTTCTCTTGCCAGACAAGTCCCTGAGGCAAATTCACAGGGCAAGGTCTTTTGAACTCCCAAGCCTGCAATGCGGTGCAGAGCAACTGCTCCCCCAGGCAGCGATGTTAAGAGTCACTCTGGGCAGGGAGCAAAAATGGGTGGCTTTCTGCCTCCTCCAGCTCTCCTTATGTGCAAGAGTCTTCTGATCTGAAAGACAGTACAAAGCCACGGTTATGCTGTTTGGGCCATCCTCTCTGCAGCCTCTGCTTTTGCTCCCTGTTAAAAAGATACTCACACTGCGCATCGCTCAAGCCCTTTCATGGTGGGGGTATTAATTTGCAATATGCCTGACTGTTAACCACTGTACTGTTCGTGTTAACTGGTAAGTAATGGGAGGATTTTACTATAATATGCAGTTGGGTTTTATCTTTTTTTAAAATTCCTAACCCTGCAACATGATCCAGGAATTTCAGGGAAAGGCTTGTCATATCCTAATTGTTCTTACACATTTTGTACAGTACAAATGTTTTGTCAATGGAACTGTTTTGATCAAAGGTTGTATAAATCCCATTAGTCACAGCAGCTGAACCTGTGTGAACCCTCTGATGGGGCTTGTATCACCTGAATTCCTACTGTACCATTACAACTTGCACCTTCTGTGTTTAGATACGCTTTTATTTGAGCTCCTCTGGCTGCATGTTCTGGTGGGCTAAAGCATGGTGCAATCTGATGCAATGCGTGGGCAGCAAGATCCAGGCTCACCAGCCTTTCTTAACTGTGGGTTGTCAGCTCCCCATCTCCCTTTGTTTGTCAGCTAGTGTCACATCCATAGTGTTTTGATTCAATGTTTCTTGTCTGCTCTGACTGAGAGAAGAAATAGGACTCTGGAAAACAAATGGTGCTTCTTTCCTGAATTGCAATGAATTATGGAAATGCCAACAGGAACGAGGAAATGCAAATCCCCTCTGCTTCCAGATATTGCAGGTTTCTGTTTAATGGCACCCCAGGGCAGCCACTTTGAGGGCACTATTCTGTTTCTTGGATTGTTGAACTCATTTGGCCTTGTGCCTCACAGCACCACATGGGGTATGCCTTAATAGACCTGAAAGGTATGGCATGCTGTTACCTGATTTTATTTACATTTCTGTAAATATCACCATGTTTACTCTAAAATGACTGAACTTCTGCAGTTGCAGCTCTGGGATGGTAAAAGTCGCTGAAAGGACAGTTAGGTTCCTGTCACCTAAATCTGGAAGAGCTCACTTGAAACCAGGCTCACTGTTAGGTGTTTCTTAGTTTGCTGAGCTCATCCAGTGGAACTGTACTGCTGTACTGGTCTGTTGTCTGGTCTCTACTGGTCTCCTGCTTTTTTTTTAACTAGCCCAGTGACTCTAGTTGCATTTCCTGTGACGGAAGTGATAGCTATCATTCCTCGATAATACAAAAAAAAAAAATTCCAACAAAAAAATAAACTTTGAAGTACATTTCCTTTCATTTAACTGAAACTCCTCAAGCTTGTAACTGACTGTCCCAGATCCCTGTGTCTCTAACATCAGAGCTCCATCTCAAAAGGACAACTTGACTAGCCAGAAAAGGGAGCTCTAAGGCACTACAGGTGTAATGAGGTAAGTCAGTTTCTGGCTTATCATGTAGGGCTGGTCAGGAAATTTCTGTCAAAATGTTTTTATTTTCTCTAGTCAGGAGCCACTGATTTGACAGCTGTTAGTGGAAATGTACCTATCAGTTTTGGCAGGCAAGTCTTCTTGTGCAGGAGCAGGAATCTCTGGAGCAGGGCAGACGCCTGTCTGCGGAGCATTCCGCTTGCCCTGGCATGGCTGGCAGCCTTCCCTCGGTCCTTGGAGACTGACTGCTTCCAGTGCTCTGCCAGCCTGGGGACTTAAAACCTGGAGTCTTAAACTTCCATCTCTAATAGCCCAGATGGGGAGAGCTTCAGGCTGCTTCTAGTGTGAGGTATGGCTTTCTCGGTCTTGAGTTAGTCCTATTTTGTGTTTAACTAAGTAATGAAATACTTACTGGGCCATAGAGGGAGCAAGTGAATGAAACTGTTATGGGACAGCCACTTAAACTGACTCTGGTCAGTGAGGTCCTGCACCTGTCTCCCATTCACATAGAGCCTGGCTGCAAGTGCCTATCCACCCACTCGGGTCCACAGTCATGCTGGTCTCACATTGCCTGAACACATATCAGAGAGCTGAGATCCATGGAGAATGAATCTCAGGGGAAGGAGCGCGTTTAGGTCCTCAGAGCGGCTCACAACAGGATCAGATTCGCATAAGTGCTGGCACAAGAGATGGGAAGCTTTGGCTGGGAAGGGGTGGGAGAAATGCACACGAATATCCCTTCAGGCAGCAGCAGGCCATTAGAATAGTTTAGCTATAGCCTCACTTGGTGCCCTGATTTCTGAGCCGTATCTGGGATGTATACAGCTGTGTGTGTATATATATGTATATGAATATATAGCTGTATACCAATGTTTTCATTCAGTCTCAGGGGGATGAATACATACACCACTGCTGCCAGTAACCAGGTGGTTAGCACGCGAGCTGAAAATGTGTAACACAGACTAAGATTCCTGGTTGTAAACTCATACGTACCAGCAGCGTGCCCCAATCAATAAACAAATGGCTACTTTGGAATCTCTTGCTTTCTCCCCAGTGATTTCCCCCACTGGAAGGACATAGAGATCTCTAGGTTTCATCCAGGTATGGAATCAGGAGGTCCATCTTCATTGTGGCCCATGGCTACCTCTTTGCTCCCTTATCTTCTGCAGCCCTCTACCCCTCTTACTGCTGTTCTGCTGCTCTCTCAAACTAAGCTAAAAAGCCTTGTAAGAGCAAGAGGCTTGCAGACCTGGCAAACAGCTTTGTGCACGTGCTTCCCCAGAGGTTTCTACCCTGGGAGTAGGGTGCAGCTGGCCTCGCCTGGAGCCAGGAGAGCCCGTTCAGCAGGACCGCGCCTAACACCTTATTTGCAGCATGTCCTGACCCCCTCCAGCTGAAAACCACTGTGTTAGGGACATCTGGTATGAGCTGAAGCCTGTGCCTCCTGGCTCACAAGGAGTTCAGCGGGATTACTTGTATGCATAAGGCTGGCAGCCACTGCCATTTTAAATATTTCCTTTCTTAAAGTTAGCAAAGTGATTTTTATTGACCGTAGTCTACACGTGAAGCTGAGAGCCTCTCTGCTTCCAGGCACAGGGTGCAGGTGACCGCTGAGCTGCTGCGGAAGGTAGCAGGTATTTTGACTGGTTCATTGCTAATTACTGCTTCAGTAAACAACAGCTGTTCAGATGCAGCTCAGCTTCTTGCTTTGAAAAGATTACAATGCCCAAACTGTAGTCTGGTATTATTGAAAAAAAGAAAAAGAAGTGTTATAATCATTTCACTCCCCTACTGCTACAGATTTTATGGGCCTTGTAGTGCGCTGTTATGTCAGGCATATTAATTGCTAGTGAGTCGATGTTAAGCAAATGAAACAGCTTTGTGCAGTGTTTGGACACTTGGTTATAGACAGTTTAACAGCAGTCTTCTGGAGACTGTGCATTAGTCTTAGATTATTTTTCAGCACTAGAGGAATGGCTCTTTCAAAGTAATGATAAAATGAACCATTGCTGCCATGCAATAGCAGTAATAAGCTGTTAAGGTACACGGCAAAGCATGAGGTCACAGGCAGTGTGTTCTTCCGGCCACCCAAGAAGTGTAATAACAGCTAATTAGCGCTGCTCCTTCAGAGGTTATTGCTATTGCAACGGGAGGAAAAAAGGCAGAAAAGTGCAAGAGGGGCTCACTGTTACTATGTGCCCTTTAGATGAAGGAGTTGTTGGTATTAACTTAGCAGAGAGTGAAGGCCTGACCCAGCACAGCACAGAGTGTCACCGATGTGCTCTTGGCACTGAAAAGAAAAATAGCCATGGTCTCTACTCCATGCAGTTCCTTGCCTTCTGCTTTCTTGCTGAGAAGCAGGATTCATAAGAGCACTTGCCTTGATTTATTGAGGAGCAAAAATTAAAAATTAACTTTCAGAATCACAGAATGGTAGGGGTTGGAAGGGACCTCTGGAGATCATCTAGTCCAATCACCCTACTTAAAGCAGGTGCCCCTAGAGCAGGTTGCACAGGAATGTGTCCAGGTGGGTTTTGAATACCTCCAGAGAAGGAGACTCCACAACTTCCCTGGGCAGCCTGTTCCTGTGCTCCATCACTCTTACAGTAAATAAGTTCTTCCTCATGTTCAGGTGGAACTGCCTGTGCTCCAGTTTGTGCCCCTTGTCACTGGGCACCACTGAAAAGAGCCTGGCCCCATCCTCTTGGCACCCACCCTTTAGATATTGATAAGCATTGATGAGATCCCCTCTCAGTCTTCTCTTCTCCAGGCTGAACAGACCCAGGTCTCTCAGGCTTTCCTCAGAAGAGAGGTGCTCTATTACCCTAATCATCTTCATTGCCCTCCGCTGGATTCTCTCCAGTAGCTCCCTGTCTCTCTGGAACTGGGGAGCCCAGAACTGGACACAGCACTCCAGATGTGGCCTCCCCAGGGCAGAGTAACGGGGCAGGATCACCTCCCTTGACCTGCTGGCCACTCTTCTTAATGCACCCCAGGATGCCAAGGCACACACACGCACACGCTTTGCTGCACTATAGCAAACTAAGCCCTTCCTTCCCCTCCGCCTTTTCATCCGAGGCAGCTGTTGCCCTGCAGTAGCTGGCAGAGCTATAGGCCCGGCATTGGTATGAGGCTGTGGCAGTGCCCATAGCCACTGTGGGGCTGCCTCCAGCCAGAGCAGGTCCACACCAGCTAAGCTGAGAAACAGGCTGCTCTTCGTTTGAAGCTGTTGTGTTTCACTGGCTGCAGATGAAAGCCATCTGTAAATACTTTTTGTGCAGTTAAAACCCAACCCCCCCCATATATTGTACTAAATGCATATACCGGCAGCCAAGCTGGCACTGTTTGATTGCATTTGAAAAGGAACAAGGCGGTATGGGCGGTATGAGCACAGCTACTCATCATTGGGTGCAATGAGTTGGGCTGCATGGCCAATGAAAGGGCCAATGCTTTAGCATCGCAGAGCTGGACTCACCATGATACAGTTGTACGTGGGTATTTCGTAACTCTGTGCTTTCACAATACAGAGGATTGTTTAAGCCTGCTGAGATATGTTTGTGCAGTTTGTTTTAGAACTAGTGGAGCTTGTAGGAGTGAATACATAACAGAAAACTTGTTTCAGCCTGTAGCTGAGACTTGGCTCAGCCTGTGCAAGTTATCAGAAAGACTGCTGACCTTGCAGTTCGGAGGATTGCTACAAAGAGAGGAAGATGAAGGACCATCTCTCCATCATCATCGGGTGACCAAAGCATGAACTGAGGGAGAGGAAGAGCGATGAAGTAACGGCCCTCAGAATGTCAGGGCGACTACCGGGAGGCGTAACTGCGCAGCCGCAAGGGACATTATAATATTTAATGAGTTCAGGGAGATTTCATGCATATGTAAAGTAGTTCAGAATTGTAGTATTAAATATGTATGAGCTGTGCCTATATAAGTGCGGCTCAAGTTGAGCTAGGTGTGGGCGTTAGGAAGGAAGGATCCCCCGCCTGCCTTAGCGCGCTAGTAAAGGAATGCTTCTTCCAGATGCCTAAAACCTTAGTCTCTGGGAGTTTTATTAATTTGCAGACTTTTACAGCAACAACCACTGCGGCTGGGCAACGCAGCAGGGGCCGGGGCGAGCATGGGGCAGTGCCGCTGGCCTGCAGGCCACCGAGCTGAGGGCTGAGGGCAGCAGGCAGCGTCCTGCAAGCAGCGCTGCCTTTCCTTGGAGCACCTGCCACCGGTATGGCGCCTCACAGGCAGACTGGAGAGGGGGCAGAAGGTGGCGTCGGGCCCAGCAAGACGTGCCAGGCTGCCTGCCCAGCTTGGGCCTGCCAGGCACCGTGCGGCGGGTTGACACAAGGCGCTGCTCCAGGGCATGCAGCATCTTTAAGGCTGTGGGTTTTATTAATTTTTTTTTTTTTTTTTTCTAGCTCAAGAGCGGCCCCATGGAGCAGCACCTAAGAGCCCGCCGCCCCGGAGCCGTTAAAATGGCGGCCGAGACCCCCACCACGCGCCGGGGCCGCTTGTCCGGGGCCGGGCGCTGCCGCTCCTCCCCTGCCCGCCAGGGGGCGCGCGAGCCACGGCCGAGCGGCGCTGAGGGCAGCGGGCGGGAGGTGTCCGGTCCTGTCGCGTCCCGGCGGCGCGGCCGCCCTCTGCCGCCGCCCGCCCCGGGGGCGGAGGAAAGGACAGGAGGTGCCGAACGGGCAAGGTGAGCGGGCGCGGCCCCCTGCCTGAGGCTGGGCCGCCGCGTTTAGGCGCTCGAAGAGGGAGGTGCGCGGCCTCGCTCGCTGGCGACGCGGGGGCAAGCAGTTAGGGGAGCCGGTGTTCGTCCCGGCCCGGGCACCGTGTCGGGCTGCCGTGTCTGGGCAGGCAGCAGCACGCTTGCTGCTGGCAGCGCCCTTTAATCTCTTCCCTAAGGCCTGAGCTTCGCCGTGGGGTGGGGCAGGCCCCGGGAAGGAGCCGTTTCCTTTCCGTGGGTGAGGCAGGCGCGGGAGCTCGGCGATGGTCGCTGACCCCCTCCAGCTGAAAACCACTGTGTTAGGGACATCTGGTATGAGCTGAAGCCTGTGCCTCCTGGCTCACAAGGAGTTCAGCGGGATTACTTGTATGCATAAGGCTGGCAGCCACTGCCATTTTAAATATTTCCTTTCTTAAAGTTAGCAAAGTGATTTTTATTGACCGTAGTCTACACGTGAAGCTGAGAGCCTCTCTGCTTCCAGGCACAGGNGCACCGAGCAGTGCCCTCATACCGTCCCGCCTTCGCCGGAGCTGACGGAGCATGAAACACCTGGGAAGGCAGGCTCGGTAATTGAGGGCAGCGTAGGCTCGGGGCGAAGTGCAGGCACTGTTGGTGCGGGCAAGGTTTTGTTATTTTATTATTTTTTGTCTTTAAACACTTGCCTCTGGATGCCTTGGAGACATAGAGGCATACTGGCTCCTACTACGCACGTGAAAATAATTAAATACAGAGCAAGGAGGTTTATTTTAGTTAGTTTTAATAATCAGCTGCTGTAAAAAGTAATAGAACAGCGCATCTCTGCCCTGCATTGCTCGTTTAAAAACTTGGGGGTTTTAGCATAGTCTTTGTGGGCTTCAGTCTGTATCAAATTAATTTGGATATTTCAGAATTGGAAAAGGGGAAGGGGTAAGGGGAACATAAACCAAAACCGTCTGGCCTGGCGTTTACCCGAGTTACGAAGTTTTCACTTTGATGTCCTCTGCAACGCTAAATGGATGGTGCCATCGTCTGGTCTAAACTCCCGTCACCAGCATCCATTACATGTAATTCCAATAGCTGCCTATTTTGCCAAAAGCTTCTGGAAACTACTTCTGTAGTTTGTTCTAGCGGTCGTGAAACAGAGCTCCCCTCCTTGTTTTTTTTCGGTACCCAGTTCCTAATGTGAATTTTATCAGAATTGCACTCTTGCCCGCTGCCTCTTCCCTCCCCCTCCATTTAGAAGCACTTTACTACTGTGTGTTTTTTTTCTGCAAAGGCACTCAGAGTCTGTTGTCAAGGCACCCTTTGGGGCTGCTTTTTTTTATTTTTTTTGGGGGGGGTGAGTTGTTTAAATCTCTCCCTGCAAGCTGTTTTTTTTTGCCAAGCATCAGATTTATGTGCGGTGTCTCCTTGTGCACTCTCTCCCCAGGGTTTTAACAGCGTCTTCACAATGCACGCACCAGGACCGTGTGCAAGAGTAGTGTTGCTGGTGCCATATGCAGAGATAACATTGCCTTCGTATTATTTCCCTTGTTTAACAAGGCCAGTAATCTCATTAAGCTTCTCCACCCCTACGAGCTCTTCATTGCCACCACTATTCGACTGGAATTTCACAATGAGTTATTTATCTATTATGTGCTCCTCATTCTTTCCAGTCATTGCTTTCTTGTAGGCAGCTACATACCTTTCATAGCAAGAATTGCATTTCTTATGCTGAGATATTTTACTTCTGGAGTTGCCTGTATTAAAATGCATTTTGTTTGAATGGGCTCACTTCAGCGAGTGATCCATATTGTTCTGTACCACTACTCTGTCCTAGCCATTATTTGCCACTCAATCAAGTTTTGTCATCTGCAGATGTTGGCGTCACTAAATTTTTTTTTTTATATGTGCTCCCCATCGTTGTGGAAAACGGTGACTAGCACCTGTCCTAGGGTTATGGTCTTGTCCACCCCCCTTCCCCCCATCCCATTTTTTCCCTGGTAGTTCTTGTCAGCAAACACTGGATAGACTTTTCTACAGCATCACATGCCTGTAGTCACTCTCAGATTTGAATTCTTAACCAATTCCGCCATTACCTTTCCCTATACTAAGGGTTTTTATTTTTTTGATTGATGTAAGGTTAATTGGTTCATTAGATAGCCACTCCTGTAATTTTAGTTTTAAAATGATTCCTGGACTTGGAATGTGGAAATACTTCATTGCATTGGGATAACGAGTTCCCCCGTGCCTCTGCAATGCATGGCGCTCGCCCTGCTGTCTCAGACAGCTTAAGTGTGATTGAGTAACTAGAGCGAGTTGAAACATGTTGTCGCCTTCCAGCCTTGTTCGTAGTTTCTGAATTTCCTTTTTCTCCTGAATCCCCAAAGGCTTTATTAAGACAGCTTTGTGGGAACCATTAACTATGCTGCATAATTGCGTTACTATGAGCTTTGACTTAGTTTATAGTAGGGAAAAAAACCCCAACACATGTCTCTAGAAATTTATATTCCTCAATGACAGAATTTTTAACTTAGTAAATTAAAAGGTTTACCCAATTTACCTAGGAAGTTACAGTAATTAACAGCAAGAGAATTTACCTGCAGAACTACTAAATGCAATAAAGCAGGTTCCGTGAAAACATGGCACTCTACTCTAATGAGGTGCCATGTTATTATGCTTATTTTTCACCTTGCAAATTGCACGTAAGACTCGCACTTCAAGAAAGGGATGGTGTTGCTGTTTAGCTTGCTTTGTTTGGAAGTGGGGACCAATAGTTAGCATATTTATCTTTATTTAGCTGTGCATTTTATGTCATCCTTGCACGCATTTGTGATGCTAGGAATCAGGCCAGGATTTTTTTTTTTTTGTTCCTATATTTTAAGGCATGCGTACAAGGAATAGCGCAGTTAAGATAATCCACATGCCAGTATTTGTGCGATACTGTGTGACTTCACTCTCACTGTTGCATTTTAGACCTCTCCCTCCCCGCCGTCCCCAGCACATCCCCTTACTGAAGGGGCTGTGCCCGAGCATCAGACAGCGGGTTCTTGTTCCTTCATCACCCTCACAGTGCCAGCTGCAGTAGCCAGTACTCCATCTTGTGATTAGGAAGTGGCATGAGAAACAAACCTTTCCACTGTCTTTTCACCTTGGAAGGCCCAAGACATTTTTAGTGATCTGCAACAAATACTCAGGTTTCTGGGATGGATGAACAGACAAGCTGCATTTTTTCAGATTTTGGTAGTGCACTATGTGCTGGCGTCCTTGTTTATGTTACTCTGGTTGAAAAGTGGGCTGGGGGGGAGGAGTAGGGCTTTATCCATTATTAGTGTTTTGACTTTTTTTTATAGGTCTAGTGTAGGCACTCACACAGTTAAATTTGCCTCATATGGTCACTCTGCCACAAAGCTGAAAACTTCAGAGCAAAAATTACAGTCTTAAGCTCTGTCAGTGTGACAGCTATAGACCATGTGTTCCTTTTTTCCCAGGGGGAAAGAACTGGCACCTACCCATCAATTAACTGGTTTTGATTTTTTTTTTTTTTTGAATCACTGAGCCCCAGCAACTTGTGTGTGCAGTCAAAGATCAATTTAATTTTATAAGCATTGCATATTTAGTCTGTAGCACTAATTGGCTGTAGATGAGAAGCTGATCAGTCTGGTCAGTTTGGATGTGGCTTTGCAGCTAGGGGCATGATTTCACGATGCCTGTGTTGTTCAGTTTATGCTGTGCGATGCTCTCTGCTTTGGCTTATTTTTAACCCTGGCAGCTTCTAATAAGCGTCAAATAAGCAGCTTCTAATAAGCTGCTTAGAAGCCATTTCTAGTAAGTGTCTTTGCTTTGCATTTCCCATCCCCAGAGAATTACACACTAGTCTCTTCCTCTTTTTCTTAAAGGTTCTCGAGCTTGCCCTATGTGTAACTGTAGCTTGCTGTTCTAGAGTTAGCAGTAAATCAAGGTATTAACACTTCTAGAAGATTTTTTTTTTTATGAAAACAGAATTCAAACATTTTGTTGTCTCAGATTCTCTGTGAATGCAGCCTATTCTCTTGTACACAATAATTCTAAACTGTTACTTTATGCAGTGTTTTTTCTTTTACAGTCTTTCAGCCATCACTTTAAAAGTGCCTCTGAAGAGTGGCAGTGGTAAGTGACATTTTTTTTCCCTTGTCAAATGCAAATCTCTCACCTCCCAAGTGTGAACATACAAAGCTCTCTTACTGGCTTTTTTTTTTGTAAATAACAAAATTAGGCCACAGTTAGCTAAGCAGAGTGACCCGATTCATGCTGGATCAACATGTTATCAACTCGAGGTTGTCACTACAAAGTACGTGTGGTGAAGTCTGCCTGTTCCAACTAAAATCAAAGCAGTCTCTTGACATATAGCAGTGCTGAAGTCAGCAATTTGTGCAAAGTGGATCTAAATGCAGATTGAAGGATCTCTTCTGTGTATATATGTAACTGCCAATGCCAACCTAATTATTTATAATCAAATACTTTTTGTGTTGTTTTTACTCAGGAGGACATGACAGAAAACAGTTCTAAGTGATTTTTTTTTTTGTTCTTTGGCTTTTCCTTATCTATAAAAGATTTGGCTTTGTGAGGTATATTTAATGTTTTCTCTAACGCAGGCCACCTGAGAGATCCCACAGAGTAACTCACTTTGCTGAGTTAGCAGACGAGGCCATTGGACAGAGTCAAAAAAGATACTGCCAGCTGTGAACCAAATGAATCAACAGCAGTGCAACTGCATCAGTTTGCTTCTTCCAATATGAGAAAAGCAATAGCACAGCTGCAATACCTGACATACAGATTTTAAAAAACAAATATAAACACGCACACACACATTGGGTTGGCTTTTATTGGAAAGCCTAGATGCAATCTATAGTTATCAATTTGTGGAAAATTCAGGACACATATAAAGTTAAGAAGGCAAATTAAAAGAACAATACAAATCAGACGAAATATACATCTCAAAATATCAGGATAGCATTTTGACTGGCATTGCCTAAAATACTTAGAATCTCCTTTTTTTTTTTTTTTTGTAATATGCTTCTTTTAAGTACACATACTTTTTCTTTAAAAAGATGTTTTGTTTATCTATTCCCCAAGGTCACTATTTCCTGCAGGAGCACGTCCAGATCACAAGGTCTTTTATAGCAAGAAATAGGCTCATTATAGCTACTAACAAGGCCACTAATTGGCTTGATTTGACTTTATCTAAAATGATCACCAACAGATACTATAATTTGTTGTTTATTGGTGCCAGAACAAAGGAGAAGGAACTGGTACGCGTCAAGTAGAAGATATATTTCATTGTTGACATGTTATACAAGCTTTTCATATTCAAACAGAACAGAAATATTTGACATAATTTAGAATATGAGCCTATTTCAACAGAGAGCACTTACAGCATGCTAAATACAGTGCTGTGGAAGAGCCACCCAACAGAACTGCAAACACCTAGCATTTTACATCTTTAAAAAAGAATACGTAGATCAATGACACGCCTCTGGGGTCTGACATATCATCCTCTCTAACTTTAGGGCCCTCAAGACTTCAAGGGTAAAAATACTAACAACTAATCTGTGCTTTCATTCTAATAGATGATTAGCATTCATTATATGTGTAATTAGTTCTGTATGCTCTACCAAATACACACATACAGTAATAGCACTGATACTGTAGATTCGGTAGCGACTTGGCTGGGAGAAATTAAAATCCGTTTATCAAACAATCCTAATGTGCAATTTGGAGTATGTAATACCATAGACTCTCAGAATACAAAGCAGTTAGAAAACTATTTTTATTACATCCACTTGAACCATTCATAGTTAAGACACGTTCACTTACTATGTTTTGTCATTATAATACATGGATAGAAATACTGTGTATATTTCAATGAACATCAAAACCCCCCAATTTTGTCTCATCTTAAAAATATTTACTTTTGTGGCTGAATTTAGTGCTCATGCGAGTAAAGCTCTAAGAATGGTTTCAGCCAAGATGTAGAACAGATGCCATAGATGCCAACACAGGCTTCCTGTAAGGAACCAGCTGCACGCTTCCGTTCTATCCTGCAGCAAATACGCTGGGCCTTGGAGCANAGTGCTCATGAGAGTAAAGCTCTAAGAATGGTTTCAGCCAAGATGTAGAACAGATGCCATAGATGCCAACACAGGCTTCCTGTAAGGAACCAGCTGCACGCTTCCGTTCTATCCTGCAGCAAATACGCTGGGCCTTGGAGCAGAGCATGCCAAATCTATGCGGTGGTGTGGAGATGCAGACTAGGCACTAGACTTGGACCTTCCTCTCCATCCCCAGGTTCCGTTTTCACAGTAATTGGATTTGATCTGCCAGCTGAAGGCCAGGAGGTGAACCTACTTGAACAGCCTGCCTGCCTCAAGTGCAATTCTGTAGCATCACGTCAGAGGTACGCGTCTTCAATCTGGAGTTATTAACATCTAAAAGAGCTGTATTATACAGAAGACAAAGTTGACATAACTGGATGAAACTACATCATTTCTTCTTCTTCTTCTACATACAATTTGCCAAGCACCTGAGACACTATTATCTCCATTGTGAAACAAAGCTTCTAAAAAAACAACAGAAACCCCACCTGTTATGAATAAATGTCCATTTATTACGTTAGGGCTGGAAAAAGACAAGGAAAACCCAACCTATTAAAGTCTTCCATCATAATAAACAAGACTTATTTGGTTACTGTGCCTTCTAACAGTGACTGATGAAGTGGCACTGGCCTGGGTGACAGGAGAGGTACAGGGGGGGAGGGAGCTGCTGCCTGATTCGGCCAGTCACTTTGGAGTGTCCCATCCTGTCAGCTGAGTGATAGATGCACAGCTTTAAACCTAATACAAAAATATTAACACTTTCGGACATTAGTCATCACTGTTATATCTCTACAATATAATCCTTTATACTGTACAGCTATAACATAAAAGGTGCAATTCCTTTTTCTTTAAAAAAATCACACACAGCACATGTTTTTAGCATTTTATTTTTAAGTATAAACTTTTTTAAACACTTTACATAAATTAACTCCTCTGAGACTAATATTTGATGTACAGTAAATTGTAATTCATATAAAAAATCCATAAACAACTTGTCTCACATAATTTACAAAAAAATCAGGGTTTCCTTTGCTTATCTGCAACAAGGATTCTGCTTGCCATTTTCCCCCCAAGGCAAACCATGTTAGCATTGTAAAATCCATTATTAAATTCCCATGGTAGCATAAGTCACTTGTGCCAATGTCCTTTTAGAAAGCAGCACAGTTTAAAGCAGTTGGGTTGTCTATAAACAGTAATTTTTGCCCCACGTTTTAAAATTAACAGATATATACCACATCCTATGCAGTGAGAAAGAGAAAAAGAGAGAGAGAAAGAGACTACTTCTCGTAAGCAAAGGTCAACAATTCAGTAATATTTGGAAACACTGTATGGGTCTGTATCTTAATTAAATACAGTGCCTCAAAGGAACAGCCAGCCTGTTGCAAAATCTGCAGGCCTTTTTCCTTTTCTTTTTTCTTCTTTTTTTTTAATACTTTTCAGTCCAACTTGAGTGCAGCGATATGCATATGTAAACATATTCTTTAAAGCAGATCACCTTTAAGGTCATTGAGAAAAAAAAAAAGTTTTGTCATTAGCAGTATCATTCTTCTGGAAGGCGCTCTTTTCGCTACAGAGTCTGTTTGGATTGTGCTACAGAAAAAAATCTGAGCAAAGATGTAAGCTTAGGCTCAAGTAGTAATGCAGCAAAACAGTTTGGTCTCCTTTTTAGAAGACACTGGTACACAGTCTCTTTGGCAGCCTGAGCTAAGCCAGTGTGTTACCTCTTTCCTATCTCACTTTGTCTGAGGAACTGTATATTGTTAGCGCTGTCTGCTAATTCTGGATATTGCTCCACAGAGAGTACATAGTACCCATCGTATCCTTGTACCTTCCCAGCACTTAGCAACTGCCTTTTTTCTCCTTCTGTCCACAACCTGGCGCCTTCCTCTCCATCTCGTACTCTCTGTTGTTCTCTGGCCCAGGCACTGGAAAGAGCTCTTTGCCTGGCTTGCTCCAGTATTCGGGCCTTTTCCTCGTCAAGCGTCATGCCATAGCGGACATGAAGCGCTAAAGCACCATATTGCATTTCAACATCAGCAAACCTACGAGTCCTGCCATTTACCACAGTGGTGGACTGCGAAACAGTGACGTTGATGCCATTCTCCAGGGCCTTCCGCCCGCTTGTCAGCCTCAGCGTCCCAAGGTCACTCTCTGGGGAGGTGGTCTTGATAAAATAGTGCGTGTCCTTTCCCTCAACGGTGAAATGCAAGTTTTCTAGGTAGTAGGCGTTGTTCAGAACAGCTGCCACTTTTATGCAGTCCTCATTTGCAATGTTGAGCACGTTTGTTTGCACTTTGCCTTGATTGACAGCGAGCATCACCCCTTTCCCAATCAGAGACTTCACTGTAGCAAACCACAGCCATGACTTCTCTCCACTGGATTTCCGTCTGCTGACCTGCACTTCTGCCATCTTTCCCAGGGAAAGGAAAGCCTTTGCTTGTCTCACCACTTGTTGCTGCACTCCAGAAATTGGCTGTAAACAAGAACAGACAGAAGTTTTACCAGCCATATGTAGCCCTCTAGATGCCAAACAGCCAGGCTTTCTTGGTGTGCTGCCCATGGACGACAACAGGATATGCCACAACTGACAGTGCCAAGGAGTTGAGTTAATTAAATCTACATACTGCTTGTTCTGCTGAGTTACAAGACTATTTAATTTCATAATGTTCAGTACTTTCTGTCTCCCCAAGAACCTGCAGAAAAATAAGATTTAACTTCAGAGGCTACTTACTGGGCTGCACAGGACAGACCTTTGCAATACTAATACTTAATATGGGCTAAGAGCTGTCTTATTAGTGTCATCTCATCCTCTGAGCTTGTTCAACTGTGGAATTCCCATCTACCATGAGTCCATCCAAACTGAGAAGATTTTTGCGGGTCACGAAGCTGCACTTTAGAACAGGAACAAGCTCGTCTTTATGCTGAGTCAGGAGATAGATAGATAGTGTCTCTCAGGTAGCTGGAATCTGAGACCAAACTGGAGGGAGGCTCCCATAACTCCTCAAGCTGCTAAAGAAAGGAGAGGACTCAAACTGTAATGATAGTCTTTGCAGTAAAAGAGAACGAAGCAAACGGTACAGAGCAGTGAGGTGGAATACTGGGGACTGATGCCCTTTCTTGCAAATACTTGCAGAAACTGGTAAAAGGGTGTGTGTGAAAAGGCTGTGGCCAATTCAGTTGTGTGAGCTTCCGTTTCACTCTAAGTATCAGCATGCTGCCTAAAAGAGGTGAGCAGCTTCTCCCCCCAGAACTTCAGACAGGTGCAGTCCTGAGTACAGCAGAGTGCTTTGTTGACAACTAGCAAAGAGAAGGGGCAACGAATCAAAATAACCAACGGGCAAGTCTAAAATATGCTCACTTGGTATTCCATGTTTTACCGTATCAAAGTGTTCTTGTTGAAAAGGCAGGTGTGCTATACAGGGGAGGAAATAAAGAGGTCCAGTTGTGAGGTGCAAAAGCACAAGATGGAAAAGGTAAGATAGGAGAATCTGTTAAAGAAGCTTATTATTTTGACTGTTACGAGCTGTATGTAGCCCAATATGCCAGATGCAGGCTTGGTAAAGGGAGAGGATAGCTGGGGAATGGGACTTACCAGCACAACTGCTGTGGTTAGCCAGAGCAGCTAGAAGAGCAGTAGAAGCTAGCAGGAATGGTTAGCTAGCACAGCTAGATGGAGGGGCAGCTCACGTTACAGAGTTGACGGTGGGTGGGGTGAGACCTTACAACTGCGCAGAATAGGCACATCTTACCTGTCTAACCCTGGGTGTTAACAGCTACAAGCTGTGCATGAGCTAGTACTGGTGGAGGTGGGGACCAGCCAGCTGCCCTTGCAGTTGTCTCAGCAGGAAACAGAAAGATTTAAACAGCTTTGGCTGCACTTTTGAAAAGGAGTACTTAGTTTCTATAGATGATCCAGTTTATCTTCCAATTGACCGTTTCTCCCTTCAGTAAAATACTGTTTAACCCACTTGATTAATTGCTGTCAAAATAGGAAAAAGCCTATTTAGTTTTCCCAAATTTCTGGGTGGGAGACCAAGCAGGAGTCATTAACAAACTCCTACCGTCTTAATTCAGCCTTGCTTCTAATCAAAGCCTGGCAAAAGGTTTGCAAAGGCTTCTGTGCTCTGCCATGAGGGAGGCTTTCTGGAGCGGACAGCTCCTGAGGGAATTATGAATTGCCTTGGACACTCAACTCTTCTTGAATGTGGCAGATTCTTGTCTGCACTTGCTAACAAGTATGGATGCTGGTTTTTGTAAATCCTACATGAAAGCTATTGAGCACAAAATATATTCTAGACAGCACGCTCATCAGTGAGAGCAGCAAGATGCTATAGCAACTTCATAATGGCGAAGTTTGTTTATTTTTAACATGTATCCTCAGCGCTCTGAAGCAAAACCTGAGAGCTCAGTAAAGCTCACTGCCTCCAGAATGTTTCAAAATAGTAACTAACTGGTTTGTGTGTTTACTTCTGGCTCCTAGTTGCATTTGCTTGTTCAACTGTGAATATCGTAGTCAGAGCTTCTTCCTACCTGAGAATTTTGAATCTTTGTTTTCCTCCCACTTCTTTCTCTTTGTCATATCACATGCACCTGGCACTCCTCACGTTGTTAAGCTCTTTCCTGAAGATTTTTGACAACTAGCTGTCTGCTCTCATCTCTTTGACCAGACTGAGTCTTTTCCTGATGCACCTTTGCTGGAGTTAGTGGATAATTGCATTCTTTAGCCTTTGAGATCTAAATAAACAACCTCTGATAGTTCTTCACAGCCATGCCTGATGACAGGTCTCTTACCTCCAGATACAACAACCTTGCCTGGAGTACTTGCAGTGCTCCTCCTTCACTGCTTCTACTGTTCGTGGGAGACACTATTCTCATGCTGTGCTCTAACATCTTTCCCTGTTACTTAATCCCTGGCTATTAAAAATATATATATATATAATGGGTCACTTCATGCATGCAAACTTAGCTTCCATTTGCTCCCTTCTGCTGGGAGGGCACCCTTCTAATGATTTTTTGTCTAAATTAAGTTGTAAGGTTCTTCAAGATCATATCCTCTTTTAATCTCGTAAAGTTCTCTATCATGATTTTTGTAAAAAGAGATCTGATTTTGACTGCTCACAATGGGATTACCCATTTTACCTTCTCTTTAACACTTCCTTCTTAACTGTGCAGGATTTTTGAGGGCATAGGTCTTTGACCAAGTTTGATTTGTAAATATAATTTTCTTAAATAGCAGATTTAGATTTTAACTTTCACATTTATTTCTTCCATCATTTAAAACTGTAGCAGGTTTTCAGGACTGAAGTTCATTCTTTTCCTTCCAAAGCATAAGCGCCTGGAGTTTTGGTTTTATGTAATGTAATGGTTTTTACCTCAGGTAATTTCATTTTCAATATTTTATCTTTACATATAAAACATGGTTAATATTAAAGAGAAGTAAAATTGTAGTGGTGCCTCGTATGCATAATTTATATCACCTGTTCTTCTGTTTATTTCAGAGTCTATTTTTAACTACGGTGTTCAGTTTCTGCCTTCAGGCAGAGTGTTAGCACAAATCTGATCTCTGTAGTTTCTGTGATGAAATTTAGACATCTGTAAAGGGTCTCAAACTTCTTTTCATTGGTTATTGTCTTTCTGCATTTTTATTATTGCTGAAAGCAAACAAAAGCTTAATTAAAATAGTATGTAACTTAGCAAATCTGTAAGAAAAAACACCATCTGTAATTTCTTAAATTCTTTTGAAAGCAGATAAAAATTAGAGGTTTTAAAAGCACTGTTCAGATTTAACCTAGGAAGTAACCCTGTCAAGATTATCCATGCCTAATAAGATCTGGATAGAAGGGAACATTCTGTCTTGTTCCATTTGTATGTTTAGTTTTGTTTCTTACTGGTATGTCCTCCCATTGCTGGCTCTTCACAAGTTCGTAAGAAGGTTCTGTTAAATCAAATTTCGGAACAGGGAAACCGGGAATGGCATTATGCAGATGGAAGCCAAATGTCACCAGCCAGCTGTTAACATCTGAAAGAGAATTATTAAAAAAAAAAAAGGAAAATATTATAATTGTTCTGTATTTTTCAGTCATACCATTTTTACATGGAGTAAGTTTTTGGCATCGTTGATTTTCTTCTGTAACATGAAAATTATTCAACAGTCTTCATTTTGATATGGATGGATTTAGATTTGTGCTACAGCTAGAAAAGCAAGCCTATGCAGAAAACCTGAAGTTCTAAACTTACAAGAAAACTGTTCTATGTAAGAGTTGCACTACGCTCGTTTGAAAGGCATTGCAGGTTTCAGCAATTCTGAAGGTCTCAGTGACTTCCAGAACAACCACAGGAGCACAACTGAAGTGAGATTTCCTTCTAATATAGCCTAAACTAATCGGGATTTCATGATCAGCCTGGTCCTTTTGTTATGTATGTGTTGTTATTGTAGTGTCTTCAAACTACCCCTGAAAGAACACCTATATGGTCTATTACCTTTTAAGTTATTTGGCAGGCATTTTACATTGATTCAAGAGAAGTGTCCCCTCTTCAAGATGAAATTGGACCGATGAAATTAAAAGCTAATGAAATGCTTTACAATTGCATCAGTAAGCAGACAGGATGCAAAATTAGCAGTAGTTAACAGTATTTACGATACATTTTATGTTCTGTTAAAAATAAGTAAATAAGGGATGCCAACAATTAAGTAGTTAACAATTGTTGGGCAAGAATGGGTGCTCTGCCTAGTTTCTGTCTTTCTACTCTGGCTTACATAAATACTAAGCTTAGCAGAAGTAGGCAGAATGCTCCTTGCCAAGTCTAGTAGTATTCGTTTAAGAAACCCCCAAATAAGTGGAACAAGGAACAAAATTTTTCAAAATGTTAAAAGAATAAAAAATATTTACCTTAAAATAATTTCTAACCTTTCCAGATAAATGATATTCCTCATGAGGCTTTGCGTTTGAAACTACCAGTCAGCCAAATGACTCATTGTAATGATAACCTTGTATAAGCACTGTGTGTCTATGTATTCCATACATCAAAGATCTTAAGAAAGAACTAAAACTGTATTTTGAGGGAAATTTTTGAACTAAGTGCATCATTTTCAATGCCACAAAGAATCTGGTTGCAACTGTATCCCCTACAGCACATGCTGCTAAAGGAGGACAGATTCAAAGATCTGTTGTTATCCTTGCTCCGAGGCAGCCCGTTAGCAACCCTGGTAATAGCTGCTGTTTGTTAAATTAATGCAAACCCACTTGATTCCCAGGTTGCTTTTCTGAGTGGTAGTCTCGCAACTTGCAAGTGGGGCTGAGCCCCATTCTGTAGTCTGACACTGTCTGTGTAAAATATTTTGGATTATTTACATCTATTTGAATATGAAAATTCAAATGTATCTGGGAAACGCATTTTTCAGAAACTTCTGGTGACGTGCAATCGGAATTTTTTTGTATGTAGAATAATGGAAAACATTACACATCACTAATTGTGGACCCACAAAAAACATATACGTTCCCTAAGAACCCAGTTATACACGAAGTGGCACGTTAGAAGATTTCTGTTGCCAAAAGAAAAATTTGCACTCCTTTTTCTATATGCTGCTCCTCCTTCCCTGCTCCTGGCTGTGTACTCCATTACTTTGTGCTGGCCCTGGAGCTTACTGGACTTCTCCTTCTTAGCCAAATTACATTAGTAGCCTTGCAAAAACCTACCCCGGCAAGTATCAACCAACTTCCAGTGAATATTTGCTGCCATATTCATGAGTTAAATTGGTAACAGAAAGACCCCTCCTGCCCTTGCTACCTTACAGTCTCACTCTCTCTCTTGTCTTTGGTCTTTCTGGTCCATGAATATGCACTATTTACTGCTCAGTAGCCTGGAGCCATGAAGAAGCCTGACTCTAATCCATGTATAAGGAGATTCTCATGAACGGTCTTGAGGGGCTCTTACTCTTCTACTTGCTCAAGGAGTCTATTTTTTTTATTATAAGAGCACTGGGTAATGCGTAACAATACTGGAAGGAGGACCTAGGGCTCCTCTTTCCTCTCCCAATGCACTGAGATCTCTAGCTGAGGCACCTTGTGTTACAGTTCAGTCAGTGGGAGAGGAAGAGATGTATTCCACTGGTACTCCAAAATGTACTTTGCAAAATCTAGCCCCTCTGTATACTGAGATGCTCTAAATTATCTTTGAGGGTCAACAGTCCAATATTAAAGCACCGTAAGGACTGTGTAGGGCACAAGGTTTAGGTTTAGTTACCTAAACCTGAAAGCTAATAATGGCCTATGGATCTTAATCTCTTACACAGATACCTAAATCAGCATCTAAAGCTAGATGAGATACTTTCAAGNCACCGTAAGGACTGTGTGGGGCACAAGGTTTAGGTTTAGTTACCTAAACCTGAAAGCTAATAATGGCCTATGGATCTTAATCTCTTACACAGATACCTAAATCAGCATCTAAAGCTAGATGAGATACTTTCAAGATCTCCCATTTGCTATTTAACTATTCCAGGGAAGCGTGTTTGCTGTAATTATTCTCATTGTTAAATGCTTAATGCTTCCTCATAAAGAACTTTTCCAAATAGGACATATGTAGGTACTTTACCCAAATTGTGAATTTCAGTCTAAACTGGATGTCTATAGTTCCAGGACTGTCAAGCTAAAATCACTTTGTTGATCTGGTTCTAAATACCAGGTACTGTTCTGAACAATTATCTTCCCTGGGAATTTCTTCACTAACCTTCCCCAGACAATATCCTCATCCTGTAACCCAGATAATCAGATTCCAGATTATGAGAACACAGAAAGGTACATTTTTGAGCAAGTGGGAGTCAGTCTTGCAATTAAGTGACCTTCTTTTACCTGTGATATAATCCTTCACATCGTGTATTTTACTGGCTGGGTTGTTATTTCTAAACATGTACAAATTAAAAGGAGCTGGATCCTTCCCAATTCTCTTCCAGATTTCAATATCAGGTGTTGTCCACCGGCCTGCCAGTATGTCATAATCTCTTTCTCCGAAGTGGACTAGCTTGGTCAGTGGGTCGTATAAGCCTCCATGAAATCCTATTACCAGCTGGAAGTCAAGGTTAGAGTCGAAATAGATCTCTCCATAAGCAGTGTATTGAATTTGTTTAAGCATGAGACCATTGCTACTGAAAACAGCCAGTGGTGTCCCCGTATTGTCTGACGCAATGTAAAACTCATCTCCACTGCTAATTTCCATGGCAAAAAGGTGTCCTTGCAGATCATAGTAAAGAGATGTGATTTCAGAACTTGAGTGGTTATATACATGAGTTATCCTGGTTGGGTAGGTAAGATCTGCATAAAAAAACTGGAGATGCTGTCCAAGGCTAGTTTTACTGGAAACTCGTCGTCCAAGTCCATCATAACGGTAAAGCACCGTCCACCCACTGCCTTTGCTATAAACTCGAGTGAGAAGGCCCTTTGAACTGTATTCAAAGATTTCAGTACCCCTCTGACGCAGAAATCCATCTTCATCTAATCGATACTGCACATCGCCTAGCCGGGTTATTCTGTCTCTCAGGTCATAGCGAAGTGGCGTCAAACGGGCGCTGCTACTGGGGTTGAGCAAGTGGAGGTTGCCATTCAGGTCATAGTTGTACCGCCACATTATTTTTTCATTCAGATAAACTGTCTGGAGCTGACCATCTACATCATATTCGTAAGCGTATTTCGTGGTGTTGGCAAATGGCCCGATCTTAATTTCTCTTTTTGTCACTCGTCCCATGTTATCATACTGAATTGTAATCCAGTACATTAATGACCGAAATATTTCATACTGAATTTCCTTGATGCGGCCGTGTGCATCAAAGTGTTTTGTGTAGGTCATTACAGCTGTCGAAATTATCTGGTTAATATCATAATATATAACTCCGAATTTTCCGAACTGTTCGACTTTGCCAGAGATATCATCAAACTGGTAGAGATCGATAGGCAATGGGGTTTCATTGATGACACCTTGCATGCTAGTCACTCTGAAGCTATTGTCATAGCTGTAGTCAAATCGGGCATTTACCATGCCGTCTTCGCTAAAGCGGAAAATCTGTCTGTCAATCAGTGGGCCAATTTGCCTGTATCTAATGGTGCAGATAAAACCATCGCTTTGGAGGTTTACTGTTTTCAGGACTCCTGCTGTCTCATCATAAGTAAAACTAACTCTTGTACTATCATATAAAATTTCTGAGAGCTTGGTCTGTCGTCTGTACTTGAATAATACTCTTCGGCTTGTCCCCAGGAAAGCTGTTTGAAGGAGCTGCCCTTCTTCATTGTAGTCCATTATAACAGAAGCATTACTTTCCGGGGGGTTGTATATATTCCGGTAATAGCCAATGGAGCGGATAGTCTGCATGGTATGACGAGCAACGCTGGGCATGGTGACAGCAGAAAGCCGATCCAACAAATCATATTCGAAGATATACTGCCGTTGGCTATGAAGCAGAAGAACCATTGACTGAAAATTAAGAACAGATTTTTACCATGTGACAAATGGTGGAGTACTTCCCCCCACATATACCGATACTATTTCTTCACAAAAATGTGACATTCCCACTTGAGAAAATTATCTCCTCTTTAATTGAGTTATCCTTGACCTTACATGTTGTTAACATCTCCCTGCCTAATTTACTTGGATGCTTAATTGTAAGGGGTTCTGTAATTAGTAGTTCCACATTCATAATTTGCTACTTGTTGTGACTGTATCACTCTTTTATCAAGCACTCACAGCTAAACAGCAGATTGTCAATGGATTCAGATAAGTCATGTTTAATATGGGAAGAAGTAAAACTGTCTTAGAGCCATTAACTCACAAGGAGAACAACATATGGGAGATGCAATTTCTTCCCTACAATTAGAGATGATTTTCAAGAATTTGAATAGCCTGAGATCCCCAAATACCGTGTTCTTCTTCTGTAGGCTTTTAAGACATAGGCAAAGCAATTGTTTGGTTATTTATATCAAAAGGAGCTACTCGGAATTATTCTGACATTTTTCTGATGCGTGGCTATTATGTATCATAGGTCTCGATTAAATTATGCCTGCAATAACTAGTAAACAGTATTTGCTGAGCAACAGCTTCAATAGAAATATATTTAAACCCCAGAAAGAAATAGATTCTCTTTTTGCATAGCAGGCATGAGATCTCACAAGGGGGATTTTCACAGGTATTTCTAGAGGGAGAGCTATCATTCAGCAATCGTTATATATAATGGAGATTCCTGATCTTTTGCCTATTGTTTATTTTGATGCTACAACATACAGCAAGTGCAAATTGACAGCTGTATCTATTTAGAAACAAGAGCTTTTCTTGGTAGTGAAAAAAAAAACACAACAGGGAAGAATTTACAAATTAGTTTCAGCTGAGTCACTGCAGAGATGTAGTCCCTGTGCCTTACTTATTTTAAGTGTTAAGATAAAAGGTAAATACAGATGCTTCCTGTTAGTCATTGGCCTAAATAATTTAAAAAGACATCAATTCCTAGCAATTAGCTACAGCGAGATTACATATCTATTGTATAAAACATTCCCCTAGGAATCACATGTTGAAACTTAGAACAATTAAGATGTGCTTCCACTACCTGTTTTTGCTTTGTATGCAACAGTCAGATGCTGCAGAATTTCACACGTTCAACACATTTTTTAAAACCTGAGTGTTCTTTACCTTTTCCAAATATGTGTAACTCCAAGTTTTTCCATCAGCAAACACTCTAGACACTATCCTTCCCTGTCCATCATACTCTATTTTTTCACTAGTCGTCCCTCGCTGTATGCTGCCTATTTGACCCGTGGATGAATAGGTAACATTGACAGCCATCAGCTTGCTGCTCGGTAGCCACAGCGTGGGGTGCCCTGACGTGTCGTAGGCAATCCTCAGCAGAAATTTACGGTGGTCATCGTAGATCTTTTCTGTCTTTGTGGTTCGATCAAAGTCAACTGAAAGGAGGTTTCTGCCATTAACCTTTTTAAAGCAAACAGAACGACAACAATAAATCACGCTGTTCAAACCCTAGCCACCTATTATTTGCACAAAGCTAGCCATTCTTTAAATACCATTTACAGTGATTGATTTGCTGTGTGCGTAAATTATTTTAGCAACTTCTTGATATAAATGTAAGGCACTATATTAGCATCTACTTTAGAAGATCTCATTATACGAAGCAATGGTGCTGAATTTCTTGCAATGTGTTCTTTCTTGATGCTTAGTCACTGTTAAGAAAATACTGAAAGGTGTACTGAAAACTTCTGTAATGAATGGGGCCATTTCAGTGAACAAACTACTACTTCTGCAGGCAGTCCGAAGTATATTTAGCAAATTATTGTCAAAACATATTCCCAGCAACCGCTTGTCCGGTTCAGAGCAATCACACTAAGAAAGAATTGAATCCTAATCCTCCTCAGCAAGTATTTTTTGAAACAGTAAATACAAAATGAAGATCTTCAAAAGCATGTTAAATCTTCAAATTAAGATTAAGCAGTTTTTAGAACATAGGCTTTCCCCTTCTGGATCAAATGGAAGTTTAACTCAGTATACCATCCACTGCTGCAATATATTTATGAGGCTGAAATCCTTAGTAGAGGATTATGTCTTTCACCTAGTTAACTGACCACTTAGTGCCATAGATGAGTGGAAGACTACTGAACCACAGAAAAACAATTATAAATGCTTTGAAGTTTATAACTATTGTAATTTGAAATTAAAGCCTTAGCCTAGATACATTTATGTTGAAAACGGTATTATTTATATATGCAAACTGTAGTGGTGGATAGTGATTTCTGTGTAATGTCTTTTCACTGAAATTCCCCTCTGCCCTTTTAGTGTTCTAAATATGCTTTCAGAATCAGCTCTCATTTTTGTATTTATGAAAGGAAATTGTCTGGTTTTCTTTTCCCACACTGGTATCTTTGCACTTCTCCGTACCCCCTCTGCGCTGAACTGGTTTTTAGTCTTCTCAAACAGGCCCCTAGGATTTCTTTGTTCATCTGCAAACCATTTCTGTATCTGCTGTGTCTTTTTAAAGTTATTCCGGGTGGGGGTAAAACAACTAAGAGTTTTCAACATTGTATTTTGCTAACATATGGGAAGCAGGGGATAAATAGACATACAGCTATGTGTATTAAGAATTTAAAAAAAATTCCTTTTCAAGTACTTGATACATACATTACAAAGAAGTGAAGAAAGACGCCTAAATAACATTCAGAAAAGAACAAGAGAATAGATATCCTGACCAAAGAAATGAATGGAAGATCTTTGCATTTTTTCAGGGCTGCGTGTTCAAAAATCCATATATCGTGGATGTTGTTACTTATACCCTGAGGCGGATAAGCTTCTAAAAGATCAATATGAATTAGATTCTTTAGTACTAGCGTAAAAGGTATTAAAATGCTGGTGATGGGTTATAGGCAAATATGAGAAAACATCCTACAAATGCTCAGTTTTGCTTATATCTGTCTATCTACATTACCTTTCTGTTTTTTAATACGAAATCACTGGCATGAGAACAATCTGCACTATCAGTTCAGAAACAAAAATCATGTTTTCATGTAAATCTACTAAATAGGGAACACAAAGTCTAGCAGATGCAGAATAGCTACTTTATCTATTTAATGAGCCATCAAATGTTATTTAAATATACTTTGAAATATTAATGCTAGAAGATTGATTCTAGAAGTAGGTTAAACTCAAGTATGAAGCGTTTCCATTCACTTTTGTCTTCTTTTGGAGCTCCTCATTTTCATGTAGTTTTTGTTTAAATTTTCCAACATCTAGTATTTGCTCATTTGGCTAAGTTCACTCTTAAATCTTTTTTATGCCTGTCTTCTGTTTCTCAGTCTCTCCCACACATGCCTGCACTCATCTCTGCATCTCTCTCTCTGTTTTGCTTCTCAGATTTTTTCCCCGCCTCCCTTTCTCTCCATCTTCCCTTCCTTATTTTACATTTAATTACGATTTTTATTAATTTACTTGTGTACCTCTTGGGCTTAGACACCGAAGTAAGGACGGGCACTTCTGATTTCTGAATTGGCAAGGAGGGAAGGGTGGTTTTATGGTTAAGGCAGATTGCCCAAGCCGTTGTGGTTAATTTCTTGGCTACGCAGATCCTTCCGGTGTAAATTGCAGCAAAGTGCTTAATCTGGCTGTCTCACTGCCTTATCTGCTAAATGGGATAATAACATCCCTTGCCTTCTCACTTTCCATCTGTCTGGCCTGTGTAAGGGCAAGATACGAGGGGAAAGGAAGGAAATGCCTCTTTCTCCAGCCAGATCCATGCTTCCAGATTCTGCTGACAGAGCTCTTGCGTTCAGACATGTGAGCTTTTGGTGAAATTCTGGCTGTGTTTGCATAAACTCATCATACAAATGGCAACTGTAATAACAAGAAGTTCTGGTGATACAGCTTCTTTCACTGGACAGTATGGGGCTGGAATAATGTACGTCAGCTGAAGTACTGCATTCAACTGAAGTGTTTCTTAACAACAGCTCTGCTACCAAAATGCTTTTACAGCAAAACTTGAATGTTTGTATTGTGTCTAAGACAGTA
>VZSC01004052.1:103838-160704 GCA_013398225.1 Steatornis caripensis
GTCTAAGACAGTCACACTCCAAATATATTTGAAATACTATGATAAAAATAGTAATTCAGGAAATTTTCAATGGAGAAACACGTAACAATACAAAACTGAGTCTCTTGACAGTCCCCACCTACTGTCCTCCTGTGTTTCAGTAATTTGGGTGTCCATCTATCCTACTCTGTTTTAACTCCTGTTTTTTTTTCCAATGACTAGCATGAAATCTGACTGTGATTCCCCTCTTAGGAGTAGGGGTATATTGCTGTGCCTTACAGAGAGATTCAGGAGGTAACGTGAAAACTGGGGACCTCTGCAGAGCTTGGAGCGTGTCAGGTCTCGGGAGGAGGCAGAGCAAACTCCTCGTGTGAGCTCCCTTGTCTGTGTTACCTGTCTGCGCTGGGTGTACCCCTTGAGACAGAGCTCATACCAGTTCCTTTATCTGAGACCCTTGTGAGTGAGAGTCTGTCTGGCCTCAGTACGAATGCCCTGAAAAGGCTCTTTCATGTAGAGGACTCTCAGAACCTCTGCCAGAGGCCAGCCTGCGGACCGAACATACAGGTCCAGGGACAAAACTAGCTTAGCAAACAAACACAAACCAAGCCTGAACAAAAGTAAGATTGACAGAGGATTGTTTAGTTAAGGGATGGTGACATAATTCCTAATTAATTTCTTAGTCGAGACTACTACTAGTGGGTAGAACAAGACAGAAAACCAAGGGAATACCTCAGAGTGAACTTTGTTAGATACTGCATATATATAACGCAGTGAAAGTGTCATATATATGAGTACATTTACTGGCAATACATTTTGTCACTGTTTTTTGTCTACATTTGTCTTCTTTATAGCAAAATGTTACTGACGTATCTGTAGATGGAAATGATGAGCTCCCTAAGTTATTCCTGTTCTTCTTTCTGTTGTTTTCTTTCTTTACTTTCCTAAATTCCCCGACCCACCTCCGAGCAACTTTACTGTAATATCTTCCCATGTAAATCAATTAAAAAAAAAAACCCTTCTTTTTTTTCTTTGCTGACAAGTTTCGTTACTTTTTTCTTTAGCCATATTTCTCTTATTAGCCATATCCCACCTGCCCTACTTCTCTCATTTGTATAGACACTTCTAATTACTACTGTTTTATCCCAATCTATAATCTTTCACTTTCCCCTCCATCCTGTTACATCTTTCCCTCTTCTCTCCTGTTCCTTTTTGCTGTTAACTCTTTGAAGTTAAAGTTGCCCATGAAATTTCTTTTACCTCCTCTGCACTTGAATGCCAAAATTTTGCTTCACTCATGGCAGTTTATTTTGCTGCCAAAACCAAATGCCATTGGTATGGTTAGTTTATTTTCTCTTGGGCTTCTTTCACAAATGAATTGGCAGGTGTATTATCCCACTGTGCTATGTAATGACATGCCTATGAACCAGAACCACAAGGATGAGCTCCAGAAGCATGGCTTCCTTTTCCTCTTCCTTATGCATGTAAGACAGGTGCCATAGCTAGGTACAAATATGTTGTTCTTAAGCAGCAGCTACTGTGCATAATCATTCTTCCTTCTTGGAAAAAAATCCATTCTTCTTGAGGAGCAAGTGGTAGAGAGGAACGTAAGGTGCATGACAGCATTCCCTCCTTTCTCATCGCAAAGGAAGGTATAAAATATTTCAAGATTTCAAATGGCAGGTTACCTCTTAGAAGTCAAGTGGTCTGAGATTACTTACCTTCGTTTGAGAAACTGCCTAGGCCTTATTTTAAAGAACTGAGTTCGGTTCTAATAGCAAGTCAGACCTCCAATGGGGTCTTGAAATGGTTTCCTGGCAACCCAATTTTAAATGCTTAATCTATGTTGTCTTTACCAAATGGCTGTCATAAATCATAGCTTGCTTCCTACTTACATTTCACTCACTATACAGGAAGAAGAAATGCCAACAAAATGGTAGAGGCATATGTTAGAGGAATATGCCGTACACACGCACACACAGTTAAACCCTTTCTACCAGAAATAAGTATTAGTACAATTTTTATTTAAAATAAAAAAGAAAGAAAATCCTAGAACTGTGCTAACTCATGGTAGAATAGTTTAAAACAAGATTCAAAATAAGGCTCGTGAATTCAGTACCAGAAACAAGAACAGTGAAGGAAAGCAGACAATTATTTTGTCCTGATTCATTCCAATGCATTTCAGGCTAAAAACAACATACAAAGTCCACAGAAAAGAGCAATTAATAAGGAAAGACAGCCAATAAATGAACTAATAAAAACAAGTACTTTCAGCTCTACAGTAAGCTTGTCTACAGTAAATATTCTGTGGTTGTTGGATGTAATACCTACAGGAATGTATTCACATTTCCTCTCACTTACTGAGAATGCAGTAAATACCACGCATGCTTGCGTGCTTACCCGAAGCTTTCGGCCAAACACGTTGACCTTTCCCTGAGCTTGCTCTTTCCGGAATCGCCACTCCACCAGGTTCTGCCCATTCTCCCCTGGGAGGGTCATGTTTCTCTTTGCCACTGTTGGGTTGGCAGTGCCAGCCAACACATGCGGCTCTGTCTGATAGTGTGAGTCCAGGCCACTGGCGTACAGGATTCTCAGTGAGCCATCATAACCAATCTGGTAGCTATTTCTTAACTGATCTGAAAAGGCAAAAGAGAGAAGCACACATTACCTACGCCGGTTAAGAGTCTGCCTTTGTCCTGCACACTTTATGTGATATGTACATGTAACATCTTGACTTCACGTAACTGACCCGATGGTAATAAACACCCAGGGTGAGACTGGTAAGAATATCTGCATCACATGAGAGCACCGATCCCTTCGGAACCTATCTTCAAAGTCTCTTAAACACTTAAGAAAATCCCAACCGCAGAGTATATCCTTTGGACTGGCACAAAACACATTTTCTGCTGTTTCATTTTTTATCTAATCCTAAGCATAGTGTGACTACTGACCTTTGCAAGGATGTGGCTGTTGGGACATCACAGCCTATGTTAAACCTAAAAATCTCACTTTGTGTTATTTCTGCACCAATTTCCCTTTCAATCCATTTCTCTCTCCTTTCCAAGATTCCCTGTTAACGCGAAGTAGGTATTCTGACTGCTTCCCATAGCTGCTTACAAAATCTATTTGGTCAGAAAACCTACTTCATTCTTCTTTCATTGTAACTCCTTTCCCTGAATAGTTCTTTCTACATACGTATAAAAACATGTACGTATCAGCCGTTTCTCCAAACACTATGCCTCTGATGTTTCCCTCTAACACATCCGATTGGAGCTGCTTGTACCATAAAAAAACATTTTTCAGGTCAGTATCTGCTGAGAAATCTTTTGTTTACAGTACCTTGAACCATGGTATAGAAAGAATCAATTGATGATAAGTTGGAAGTGATGCTGACATCTTCCTCTCTGCTGGATGAGTCAATGTCCACTGTAATGGCCCTTTCCATTTCCCCGTGAAGGTTAGTGACAACTCCAGTTGGGAATGTAACGTTTGTTAGACGGCCTTCGCTATCATAGCTAAAAAAAAAAAAAACCAAACCAAAAACCTCCAGGTATTATACGTAGCAGGAACAAATTGTTTTCATTTACAAATAAAATGAACAAAAATACCAGCTACTCATATTGTTAAGGCACGTTTGCTTTTTTTGTGCATGGGATAGGCAGAGCAAAGACTTCAAACGAGCTTTGAAGTAGTCAAAAGACTGCTTAACATACAGGAGCCTCAGTGGTGATAGCAAGAGCAAACAGATGGATCTTCAGCTCTGCATATTATTCTTTGAAGTGTGACCAGATCCTGCTGCACATATAATTCACCATTTCAAAGGGAGCATATTTATTGGTGCTAAATTCCGTAACATTCTGTACTCACTCCCTATTATTGGACTAGATTTTGCTGTTATTGTAGGAATCCTCACAATTTTTCATAAAAAGGTTATCCTAATAAGAGTGTCTCTCGGGCCTTACCTATTCAGTGATTATGCAGACCACCTGCCCTCCTGCTCCTGAGTGCTTAACATCCCTTGTATTATTAAGAGAAAGAATCTGGGGTAATGTTTAATCTACTTAAGCTGCTTGTAGCTGGAAATGAGAACAGCCAGCATATGTAACTCGTTAACTGCCTGCGGATCATAGTTTGAGAATTCTGGTATAAGCCATGCAGGACATGCTTTTTTTTCCTGGTTCTACTGACATTTCTTTAAGCCAACAGCTATATACCCATTTAATATGAATAGGTTGATACAATTTCTGTGATTGAAGTAGACCTATGATGCCTAAACCATGTCTTTTCCTATGCTGCGTTAAGACCAGAGACCATGCTCACATCCAAACATGCATTGTGGTCACAGTACAGAGAGGTAAAACGTTATGTGAGCTTCAGGTCATAAAACTGCCTCTAAGATTAGCTACAGCCGGGATTCGTCAGCCTAGGTGTTCAGCTGAGGTTTGGAAGTATAGCCTGCCTGCACCTGCAGCAGAGAGAAACAAGTGTCCAACGGGTGATTCAGCCCACATATGACCTGTTTGCTCTCAGGCGTTTCCATCCTTCTCCTGTGACCATGTAGTGGGAAGCTGAAGGAAGCTTTAGCCTTTTAAAGTAACTAATACCTGACCCTGCAGGTCCTCACAGTGCGCAAGACATTTCACGCTTACGATTATCATCACAATTGCTGGGAAAGAAACACAAAACCAAAAAAAAGCCCAATCAAAAGCCCCCAGTGTATCATGGAGACTACAGAAACTATTTTTCTTAAATTGAGAGAATTAATTCCAAACCGTTTTAACCCACAGCACACTAACTTTCTCTGAACGGCATGAATACTGCACAGCACTGCTGTAACTGAACGGATTAGGTTAAGAAATGTTTTTTTCCAGTTTGCTTACTCTGTAGATTTGACAGCTTTTTGCATAGTCACTTCCATCCTTTTAACACAGTTGATTTCCTTTGTTTATATAAGACTTTCACTTAGCAACAGAAAAAGAAAAGAATGTTTAAAAATCAGAAACCATACTGCAAGCCAGGGAAATCAAGTGGGGAAACTTATTTTTTGAAGTTAAGTATATTTCAAGATAATTGGGTTTCTTCCAGTATGTTTCTGGCCCTAATTTTGGCTCTTTTTCACATACTGGACTTGGCAAGCCGAAATACTGCATTTGTGCAGGAGACTGTGAAACAAACACTCAAATGTTCTTGTGCATGAATGTGACCGCTAGCCTATTCATGACCTTCAGTCTCATTCCTCAGTTCCATAAACTTATTTTCTTTTCATGCACAACTTCCCTTTTCAGCTCCCAGGAGAATATATATTGTCCAATTAGTGTCCTTTTCTATTTTCCACTTTATGTTTGAAAATGGTATCAAATTATTTTGTTGGGAATTACTTGTGTCCTTTGATTCCAGTAGCCAAGTACTGGTCTTTACTTCAAACAATCCTTACTAAAGCTGCAGAAGGTAAGATTTCCCCATAAGAAGAACTTTTCACCCTTTGAATCACAATATTTGTCAGAAATTAATTATTATATTTCTGAGTATACTACTAGAGTTGAAACATGCCTACGCATCAGCAGTATTCTGTACAATGTGTAGCTTCACTGCAGTATGCAGCACTGAACATTGCTGTTCCTGTTTTATGCATTCTTGCTTCCACACTATTATTTTTTGATTCCGTGCCTGTAGTTCCTGAACTGGTCTCTTCTTTCACAAATACATGAAAGCACATCATGAGCCTGAGATAAGCAGCTAATATTATTACAGTCGCGGAGAGTTCAAAGATCAGCAAAAATTACGCTATACACTCATGTTCTTAAAAACATGACTTTAAAGCCGAAAGAATCTTAAAAGCCATGGTTGCTTGGTTCTTGCATCCTAGTGCAAGAAGAAAATGTGACTGAGACGTGAAAGGTAAGAATAGGAGTTCTCATACTTTTATAGCCAGGAACAAAAACAGAAAACGGAAATAGATCTTTTGACAATTTACTACATACTCTATTTTATGATGGATTGTAATTCGTGTCCTTCATTTTGTTCACAGCACATCGAATACTAAACTTACTTTATACTTTATATCTTTCTGCCCACAACGAAAGCCTTATCAATGCTCAGCATAGCAACATCACTCACACCTTTGGGCTTTCCTCTGCCATTTTTCTTATTACATACAAATATCCTTGCATTCTGCTGCCAAGGTGAATTTATTCATCCAAGATTGTCAGTTTTAGACCGAGAGATTTCTTTTATTTGTCTAGTGTTCTAATATTGAAATTGCCCTAAGAGGAGTGAGATCTAAAGTCTAGAGGGCGAGCGCCTATATTGGGCATTTCACAGCCTCTTTGATCACGTGTGTTACCACGGAGCCCTCTGATCTTTTTCCTGTGCCAGGCTCCACAGCAGAGCCATTCAAGCAACTTCTTCAGTTCCTCAAGAGCAAGTCGCGCATAAACTTTTCACTGGGTGTGACCTCATACGTGTTAATCCCATCAACTCATTTCCATGCACATTAACGTAATGATCTTCCTGTTTGGTCAGTAACTACAGAAGACAGCAGCAGGGGCAGCTGCCACTACCGCTAGCTGAAGTTCCCCTTAGATCAAATTCTTTTTCTTCTTTAGGATGACCTGCCACTGCCACGTAGTTTTCCCCTTCTGCAGTGCGAATTTCTCAGAGATAATGATTGTCAGCTTCACAGATTCTTGACCTTTTGCTCTTCACCTGCTGGAAGTCTCTCTTCCATTGTTCATCTCCTTTAGTTTTAATTACATTCCTTCCCAGACCATTTTCTGTTCCAGTCTATGTAGGACACTTCACTTTGCAGTGAAAACTTCCTGGTAAGCCTTGTCGCAGATGGAAATGCCCTACTTTCTTTATTTCTGAGTAGTTTCTCATGTGCATTGCATCTTAGTTTGGAGCACATTTAGCTCAACCCCAACTTGCAGAGCATTATTGATGTTTTATATCAGAAGTTACTTCAACGTAAAGTAGGCAGCTGTAGAAATGAAACGTATAGTAAAGGTTGCTGCTAAAGCCAGTTGCGAAGTTATGACTGATACTGTTCTTCCACAGACCTCTGCAGCACACTCTCTTAACAAAATAAATTCCGTAATTTTTTTTTTTTTTTTTGCTATTGTGAACACGTCAGGTTGAAGAGCAAGGCACGCTGGTTCCTGCATGTTTCAGATAACAAGACATACAGTGCAAATGTGTATTAGGTATTTCTTTAAAGACTGGTTACAGATTATACTATTGGCTGGGTTACTGTAATAGAGAAATGAGGCATGAATGCATTTCATAATATAGACACGTATAATTTTGACAGTAAAATGAAAAGTACTGTTACATTCTCACTCAACACACATGAGGCATTTCCTCTATGCATCTCGAATTATCAAGAGTGGCTAAAAAATCTATGGAGCATTACCCTACTTGTTTCAGACTATTCATCAGAAGCCTTATATACCAAGGTGCTGCGTCTTGGCAGGTGAGAACGGAAGGTTCCAAGCTGACTTTCAGAAGTGCAGTGTTTCAGGTGTGTACTCACCATGTTGACGCATACTGAAAAACCAGTTCCTATGCTGGCAATGAAATGTCTCCTTCAGCTTGTTGAGGCCAATAAGGTCACATGCACATAGAGGCCTGCCGTCTCTAACATTAAAGAGCGTCGGTTTGCAAATACATTTTTGCACTTGTATTCAGCCTCCGTAGCGTACTGCAAGTTTAGTCCCTCACAAACAGTGAATTCACAGTTGGAAAACTACAGTAAAGAGAAGCCACCTTGATAGGGTATCACTGTATCGCTAAACCAGTAATGAAATAGTTATCTTGCTGATCAGAAGGAAAAAACCCCATAGTTTATATACTATCACTTTTAGTATCGTTTCATCAGCTGTATGGAGCTATCCTGTCTTCCATTGGCTTAAAACAGGGCACAGCAACTTACTGGGAGCTCTAGTTCTGACCACCTTTAGCCATTATGTGGGTTGTTGAAAGTGAGGAAAAGATTCTCAACTTCAACATAAAGAAATTTGTTGATTTTTCCCCTTTACTCCATTTCTGAGTTGCTTTCCTTATTTCAATATGCAGTTTTGCTTTTTGTCTGAAGAATGACTGAATGAGCCTGTGAAGAATGAAAAAAGTGAAAATAATCTACAGTTGCATGGATAGACAAACGATTTCTCCTTTTTTATTTGGCATTTCTTCTTTAGTCTCATTGAAATACACGCTTCAGTGGATGCATAACTACTAATTTATAACCTGCCTTTTAAAAAATAATATTAAGTGAAATACCATATGCAGATATTCTTGCAGTTCCACACAGTGTATTGAACATCCTAAGAGGTTTAGCATCTTGCTTGTGAATTCGTAGTACAAATGTATCAGGAAACCCAAAATATTAAAACTATAACTTCCTTTTGAGATATAACAGATATATATATATTTTTAAAAATGGAACCATAAACAGTAAGATGGCTGTATGTCTTGCTAATAGTGTTTTGTTTTGCTTAACAAGAAGGAAGCAAATATGTCATACGTGACAATTTGATGTATGTTAGTAAGCTTGTAAAATATGACAAGCAGATTGTTGTCTTTTTTTAAATTTGACTGTTGTCTAAGAAGGGTAGCGTTTTTCCTTTGTTCTTATCTGGAATATTGTTAAGCATGAGAAAAAAAATCAACATTCTTTCCAGTCTTACGGAATTTTAAATATATGAAAAAAATGTTTCCTTCCCTTCTTCTCCCTTTCCTTCCTGCTCTACTCCTTTTCCCTCTCCCTCTCCTTCTACCCCTCCCTCTCCTTTTCCCCTTTCCTGTTCCTTTTCCTTTCTGCTGTACCTAGCTCTGAGAAAATAGCGGATGAATAGGAATTACAGAGAATAAGTCCAGGAGTGATTCCAGGAAGGAGTTAAAGTAAACTGCAGCCCAAAGTCATATTCTGGACAGGAGTTTATCTACCTACGTGGTTTTTAAATGGGATTTGGGCAAAAAATGCAAACTCACAAAACCACAGAGGCTGCAAGGGCATTAAAATGGTATCATCAGCTACATTCTTCTGTCCTGCTCAACCAAGTGCCAGACAACTCAAGCTTAAATTCCAGCAACTGGTCTGCTTTTCCTGTTCCTTTATCTGATGGCTGCCTTCCATGGAGAAAGGGTCTTTATCCCATTTTCATCTGGGAAAGTCTTATGCAACTGTTTGTACAGCTGGTTAAATAATTCAGGTAATGCTCTTTTATCTTAGCAATGTGGTCAGGACAAATTTTTCAGCCCAGGTTTATTGAAGAGATTTCCTCAGCTGGAAAGTGATTGACAATTTCTCTTTTCACCTTCTCCTGTTATAACTGCAGCTTTTGAGGCTTTTTTTGTGTGTCCATTTTGTCATAATGTTAAAAGGATAGTTTTCGTTTTTTTCTTGTAAACTGGCATTCAGCACACCAGACATGTGAACAATTCACCTAAATAGGCCGTTCCTGACAGCCATAACTCATCTGCAAAACAACAGGCACACTCTGAACGAAAATCGCTGCAGGAAATGTGTCTCTTGGAAAGAGAGCTCAAAGAAATGAATCAACACCTTCCCCTGCGACAGCTCGCTCACTTCCGTACGGAGAAGTTTTTGATGCTCATTTTCCACTTCATCGCACAACCAGGCAAACGAGCGTTGAGTTCAGTGCTTGCGCTGCAGTAAGACTGACCACCTTCATGGCCTAATCCAGAATGACCTGCAGAGACAGCTGTTTGCGGGGAGCGGTGCTTTGCAGTGAAAGCAGCAATACATGAATTTATCGTGCTGGGGCTGCTTCTTTGATTTTTGCCAGAAGACTGACAAACTTTTCACTCATTGCTGTACGGTGTTGCAGTCCTCCCACACTGTGCTGTTTGCTGCGAGAAGCACCTGCCATGTGTATTCTCGTAAGGATTCACAAAAACAGTAATTCTTTCAAAAGTTGCATTTCTGACACACACCTTACACGCACAAGAACCTGCATAAATAAATAGCGTTAATGATGATGGTGCTTTCTGAAGAGCAGAAAGAACAACTCTGGTATATGCACAAAGGGGAAGGGGTGCACTGAGAGCAGTGGGATGGAGGTTGTGTGGCTTAAATGAGAGACGTTATCTGGGGAAGGAGCAGCTTCCCAGGGCTGGGGATGCTCCTCAGCAGCGCGTACCCTTTTGAACTGAGTGCAGCTGATTCAAAACTGATTGAAGGGGCTTGTCCTTACGAAGATGAGACTAAATTACAGTAGCCAGGCTTTTATCTACAAGACCTCAACACTCATCCCCTGCCTTTCAACTTCCCTCTAATGGGAATTCACTGCCCTGAGCCCTGCGGGGTCCACAGGGGCCAGGCTCTGGTTTTTGCTGGGGTGTGCAGTGAGCTCCTGCGCCGCAACAGCTTGCCGCGCGTGGCGTCTTTTATCTGAGGGCTCCCTGAGGCTGCTGGCTTGTTTCTGTGTCACTCCCTCTGCCCCCCGCCACCTCCTTCTTAGCTCATCTATTGCTGTACAAATAAACTGTGTGCCTTGTCGATATAAATACCAGAGTATGGCCTTTCAAATAAAAGGAATGTTGGTGTATATATACTTTGTGTGACAGATTGTCCCTTGCTGTAAGGTCTGCTTACACTATCAGAGCTGAGTGCATAGGCTTTTAAGAGTGAAGAAAGGATGTAACGATGGTCTGTTTGGCCAGACTTTTTGTTCAAAGAATAAGCTGTAATGTTGTTTTTTCCCCCTTAATTCTTTTTTTTCCCCCGTATTTTACAGAGTCACAGAAAGTGGACATAATGAACTTAATAAATTGCATTATGTTTGAAAGAAGGAAAGCAAAAGTATTTTCTTTTAGGACAGTGAAATACCAAGATGGTAAACAAATATTGCTAGATTCATCTTCTATGGTTAATTTAGAGTAACATCCTTATTCCTTCGGAGCACAGGTCGCACCCAACCAGTGCAGGCTTCAGAAGTGACTGACTCTCCCCTCTTTGTGGGGAATTAGGGAGGACTTCCAACTGCATATGCCTTGTAGGCTCCCTAAAGAGCTGATCAGTCTGACCTCACTGGGGACATCAAGGAAGACCAAATCTCTTGATGAGGCTTGAAAACGAGGGCTCTGTGTTCAAATACAGCATGACTGAAAGGAGAGAGCTGCCTTTTCATGTGCCGTCCGGAGCTGCCCTTCCACCCTCACCACACCAGGTCCTCTGTGAAGTGAGTCTAAAGGAGAGCGAGCTAGCTTGGCTATAGCCTCCCTGACTTCTGTTTGATGAAGAAAATTAACATGGGACAAGACTATTAACATGTCACTAACTGAACAAATGGTATTTTTAAGTCCCTGATAAAGCTAGAAGAGAAACGGATACTGTCAGGAGCTTGAACAGAGCTGACTGGATTGACAATGCAGGACATTTATGTCATTTGTAGGGACAATACTACTTTTTTGCTGAACTATCCTTACTTCTAAGTGCTTTCCAAAACCACGGAGACATCACTCACTGATTTCCTTGTCAGAAATCAAAGCACTCCTTCCTTTCTCATACATGTAAGATGCAATAATGTTGACATGTATTTTCAGCGTTAGTGTTTTGATATTATGACCTATTCAGTCATTTCTCGGTTCTCCTTTTGTTACTTAGCCTACTTTTAAGGACAAGGAAGAGTAAATACTCAAGAATGAAGAAATAGGTAAATGTCTATTAGATGAGATATACTACTGATGTCAGGGCAATTAGGGGACACAGTACAGTTCTCTAAAAAATTTCACTTTGATATCTAATGGTATTTACTGATGGATTGTTTTTAACATGGCTGCTTTGTTGTTAAGCAGGATGAGTCTGAAGTAGCAACTTTGCATGCTCCACTGTCAGCACAAGTCTTACAAGACTAAAGTATACAACAGCATGTTCTATTATAATTAAGAAATTTTCTGTAAAGTTGGGCTACAGTTCCAGTTTAGAAAACTGAGAGATCGTAACCTCTATTCTTAGTAAAAGGAAGTTGAAGTTAGGAATTTAAAAAACGAATTTAACGATTTATCTAAGGAAGAAGCATGGCAAGTACGGTCAGCAAGCACAACTGTCACTAAGCTCCTCTCAGAAATGGCATGTTGCATGAAACGTGGTTACGTAGTTGTGTGGTATTGATGTATCTACGGGAAGGTTTAAAAACCCACGTCATTCTTCAGCTTGTGGCCATGCACAAATGGACCATGTCAGCTTGGTATTTTTCCCTACAAGTTCTCTTTGGGTGGCGGGAAAACTTAGCTTGTTTGAATAGAGGAAAGTGTTTTAATCGCCTTTTGGCCAGCCTTGCCTCCACGGGTCTACATGAAATGGTGAGAGGGGGTTATGCCTACTAGAGTTTCAATTTATGCCACGTTGAGAGGAGGAGAAGCATCAAATCTTGACTAACAGAGAACCAGCTAGTCCCTGAAATGTGCTTTAAGAGAGAAATACATGTATTGCATGCTGGATTGAGACAGGCAATGTGGATAAAGAGGCACTTATGCAAGGACTGGATATCTCAAAAATATTCCCAAAGAGACAGTTCCGAGACGGTTAAGAGTGAAGAGAATAAGTCTTGTCTTGCTTGAGTAAATATAATACGGGAAGATTAAAGACATTGCACCTGTAAGTAACGGTTTGCAATCAAGGGCTCATGTGATACCACAAAAGTCAGTGCAAGAATATGATCATCAGCTGAACAAAAGTGCTTTAATGAGCATGGTTAATTACTTTATAGACACTACGTTGTAGACTGATGAAGCAAGAAGCAGCAGCAGTAAGAGCGGAAGGTATAGAAGGTTGTTGATGGTAAAGGCATAAAAATACCTAAAAAACACTATGATAGCAAGCGCGTTCAGAGAATGCTATTTAGAGGTGATAAAAAATCCAGATTACAATTTTGTACAAAGTTCTGCTATTTGTAAGAAAACAGAATCAAATCAGAATGAAAGTTGCAAGAAATTGCAAGAAAAAAGAAGACTAGGCATTTTTAGATATTCATATTACTGAAACATAAATGTGATAGAGAAATGAACACAAATAGAAACACAAATGTCATAGAAAAATAAAACCTCACAAATGCAGGAAATAGTTACAGGAAATAGTACAGATATATTAGTTAGGAAAACTGAATTGTCAACTTGTTAATATACAGTAAAAGTGCAAGTGAATTGACACAACTATTGGAGGATAATTTTTATCTGTTCAAAATTAAATACTTGCTTTTATCTAAATGAAATCTTTCAGCAGAAGTTCCACAGACTTTTTACAAGCCAAATCTCAGTATTTCCAAGTCAGACTCCACAAGCAATGCATTAAGATGAAGCAAGAGGAAAACTGCAAAATATCATCTGTTCCCTGTTGCCAAATGCCGACAGTTACAGATGATGTGCTTGGTACGTGGGCAAACTAAACAAGTCCAAGCCAGAGGCAGTATCTTACTCTGCATCACAGAGTTTTAAGGAAACCACAGCACTGAATGCATTGTTAATAATAGAAAGGGTGATACTCTGCAGCATGCAGTGAAATTATATTTTTACCTGTGATCCTCTCTAGTCTATAAATTATCGTAAGGATTTCACATTCTGCGTGATTTCACCACCTTTCCAGAATGGCTGGGAAGCTCGTTAATTTAACTGTGCGAGCAAAGTAAACTTTAAGGGCTCTGCTTGCTAATGTCACTCTCTTTGATTTCTGTTGCATTCCCTTGGAGGCAAGAATTGAGTGGGAGAGGGAGGAGGGGATGGAGAAGACAAATGGCATCAGGGCATGAAGTGCCCGGGGAAACATTGGATGGACTGTCAAGAGATACGAGAGAGGATTGAGAAGAAATGCACCGCTGGGAAAGTAAAAGGCAAGGAAGCCAAACGTGGCTTAGAGAAATGATGGGAGTCATGGGGAGGAGCAAGATACAAGGTAAGGAAACATAGGAGGTCTGGAGACCAAAAAACAGACATGGAAGAAAGGCGGTGAATTTGCAGGGAGGAGGAGGAGGTGTCTTAGTCTGGATCAGATCTCAGCCTGCAGATATTGTTCCTATAAAAGAAGAGGAAGGCACGAGGGGAGAATGCAGGAAAGAGATAAGAAGCAGTGGCTACTGGAATTAATTCACAGCTAAGGGAGGAAAGTTATCAGAGTTAAACCAAAGGGGTTAGAGGAGGCTGAAGGAGAGCACATGCAGCCTTGCACCTTCCAGGGGAGCTGTGAGATGGAGGAACAGTTGCCTGTTTACAGAGGAGCCTGCAGAAACACCTGGGCTGGGACCGCAGAGGGACGGATCCCAGATGCCTGACACTGGTCTGACCACGATTTGTCCTAAACCACCTCTAAGGACCATGTGGTTGTCAGAGATCACCCCAGTGCCAAGCACACTGGTGTGCATGTAAAGTGCAACCTTAGCCGTGCAGGTGCTGCCTGGACAACTAAGGCTGTCTTCTTGCCCTGGAGGGATCCTCCCTTGCAGAGCAGCCTCTACCAGTTCCTCGAGCAACCCAAGGAGCACAAGGCAGCCTGAGGCTGGCAGGGCAACAGGCCAGTGACTTTCAACCAAAGGACTTCCCTGCAACGTTCAGGCTGAAGTTACACAAAGTAACTGGAGCAAGATGAATGAGAGCGGCGAGGTCGCGACAGCCCCTCAAGTGCGTGCTCAGCTTCCAGCGGCTCCCAGGGAGTGACTCGGGATAGTGAGATGATTCAGAGGCGGGACTGAACAAGATGCTTGGGACCTTCTCAAGAGGGCTGCCTTCCGCTTCTGGTCCCATTAAGTATCATGAGTAATAGCAGCTTTTTCTCTGGAATAATTTGCCCTCTTGAGCATTGTCAAACATTCAATTAATCGTGAGCTTTTTACCCATTTTCAGATGAATTTAAAGCCTGGCTGGCAAGTGCTGGTGTGCCAGGGCTTTGATGGAGACATGACGTGCAGGCTGGAGGGGGTGGGTCTAACCTTCTACATGACTGAGTGATTGCACAGGGGCACTTCAGGGGATTTTAGGAGTTTACTGCTGATACTTCAAAAACTTAGGCCCAGAGAAAATGCTCCTTCTGTGCACCTGGCTTAACTCTCTGCGTGTGAAAGCAGAAGGGAAACTGCTGCACAAAAATGATAGGCTAGCTAGGAAGTGTCACTTCCAAAATGCTAATATACATATAATTAGTTCAACTTTTAAGATTTATCTGTTTAAATATTCATATTACGCATATATAATATGCAGTTATGGTTAACAGTTTCCAGCTCAGATATTTCACAATTTTAGAACAACAGAATTTGATTAGGCTGATTACTCTTATACCTTGTTTAATATTATAATTTCATTATAAAACCTAATCTGGAGGACTTCATATGGCTCCATTGATTTTTTAGCTTGTGAGTCTTTTCAATCCTTCTTGTGACTGCTCTGTTAATATCTTTTTTATTCAGCAAGTTCTTGGACCTTTGATAACGGGTAACAGTTACTACAGATTTTAGTAACAGTACTTTACAAAAGTACTCATTCTTGAAATATAAAGTGTCAATTTTGATCAGCAGATTGTAATCCTTAAAAAAATAGGAATTTAGAAATCCATTTTGCCATAAAGATATTAAAAAAATCAAAGTCTGTAAAAAAATACAGAAAAGAGACTATGATCTTAAATAATTCAAGTTACTACTTACAATTTTCACTGTAAGAAACACAGAGTGTAAAAAAAAAAAAAGTCCTGTATGTCAGTCCTTCCCTTCTTCAGGCAAAGTGGAGATTAAATAAAATAAACTCTAGATTAATTAGTGTCCAGACTACATGAAATAAAAAAGTAAACTCCTTTTGGATTTGATGTTAGTCTGCGGAAAAAAGCCATGAAAAGAAACAAGTCCAAATGCTTTAATATGTGCCAGAGCAGTGATTGCCAATTTTTGGGATGCAATGTTTTTTCAAAGATCTCGTCTTTTCACTAAAAAGCAGTTCTAAAAAAGGAAAAAAAATTAAATAGTTTTCTTAAATCTGCTCTCAGATCACTGAGAACTGAACCGAAATTATCCAAGTTTCTTGGATCCACGCTCCGGTTATACAGACTTGCACAAGAGAATAGTTAACGAAGCTATTACTGAATTGGCTCCAAAGACTGATCTTTTCATTACTAAAACCACAGTATTTTTTTACTCCAGTGTAACTTCTGCCATTTAAACAGCTGTGTGACAACCAAAGGGTGAAACAACACAGGCATACTCAGAGTTGAAAAATGACATTTCTAGTCCATTGGAAATTCTAGCAGTTGAAAAGTTTTAACTCCTGAGTGGGAAGAAAGTCTAAATTCAACATGGAGTATAAATTCTATCCCGCTCCTGAAACATTTTGGGAATCTGAATAATACAATAGAGTAAATAAACTACATAAATAAACTCCGGTATTAAAAGAAAATGCATCCAGCAATGAAACGGAAATGTTTTGCTATTACTAAAATAGAACAAGGAAGTCAGAATGATTTCTTCTCCTAATTTCTTATGCCTTGCCTGGCGTTCAAGGGAAACCTGTTTTAACAAGACTTCATTTTTTTTCAACAGAAAACTGTTCAGCTGAATTTTTTAGCCCACACTGCCTACAGATGTGAATATGCAAAAGCTGTGACAGAGATTCACACACGCACGTACGTGTATCGCGGCACCCCCACACAAGCCCCTATACGATAAACGTGGTTTCCATCCATTTTCACAATAGCTGCAGAAGCCTCTGGAAACCCAGTCCAAGTGGGATTTAATGCTACAAATCATCAGCACTGAAAAGCGAAGTCACAATAATGTTTGCTGATCCTAGAATAAAAAATACCAAGACGGTCCTGTTTATATCTATCTTTTTCTTCAAAAGGGAAATGTACAGACACAAATTTTGTATATGGGGATTTTATGTTAAAAAGAAGTAAGCAGCTATGATGCCCGATGGATGTTTCTAAGAACGCTTTTTTGGCAAGCAAAATAACACGCTGCTTTTTTTCACTTATTCCCTGTAGCTTTACATAATCAGTGCAATTTTTCATTTTGCTATTAACTTGTACAGAGCATCACGGAAAACATGACTGGAAGGAACCTTGTGAGGCCATGTGGTCCAACCCTGACCCCAAGGCAGGATCTGCTCTTCTCGCGTTAGTCCTGAAAGATGTCTAATCTGTTCTTAAAGACAGTCTGTGAAGGGCAAGGGGTCGCTGTTGTTGTGTGTCTGCTCCAGGGCTCCAAAATCTTCACTGTGAAGTTTTTCCAAATGTCTGTCTGAATCTTCCTTGCTGCAATTAAACAGATTACTTCTTCACCATGGCTACGGGGAGGAGATTAGTATCTTTGCTTCCGCCAAAGCCTCATACGCTTGCAGATCCGGGGTGAGTGAAATTGCCTAGCTTTCTCCGTAATTATTTCAGCTTGGGAATTCTAACGAGATGTTGGTCGGTGGTAATTGTTTAGGAAGTGCATAAACAGCAGCTTGGAAGGAATATTAATACTTACTGAGGGGAATAGCCTGCCCTTTGGGTTCTCCGTAAGCCAGCTGGACATAACCTAACTCAGACCAGAAAAGTCTGCGTGAAAGCCAATCAGGTGTGAAAGACGGCTATTTACAGACCCAGTAAATAACTATGTACTTTATGGCACACAGTACCCTAAATTCTCCCTATGATGAAAAATACAGACCTGTCAACCACTTCATAGTGAATATAATATCCACTTTTTTTGCGATCACGCAGATGCCATTAAGATACATTTAGGAACCATCAGCTACTTCTGCAGTACACCACAGTAGGCTACACAAAAACTACAGGCAGCATGGTGAGAAATTATTGCTCCGATTAAAACTCTAGGTCCTCAATTAGCCAGTATGAATGCCACCACGATTTACAGTGCCTGCTGTACCCAGCAGATGCCTTGATTTCAGTAAGGGACTTTGGTGTCCCCCAAACTGACTGCCTTGCCCAACCTGCCTGCTGGAAACAAGTAGTTGTGTGTGTCACAGTTAAGCACCGAATTTACCCTCTGTGGAAATGCATGACTATTCCCAGCCCGTCCGAAGCTGTGCTTTGATCTCTCAGCATACAGGACAGGGCTAACTCACGAGAAGCAGAACACACTCCCGACCGACTGAACAGTTTCTTATTCCTCTGTGTATCCTCACTGTGCTTCCGTGTCCTCTTGGCAGGACCTAAAAAGATACGCAGCGGATGCACCAATGCACAATTAAATATTACAGATGTGCGCTAATGCTTTGGGAACATGCCCGCTACCAAAGCCCTGCCAATTTACAGATTATTGTAAGAATACCTTAAAACTGGCAGCAGCGCCATTCCACCTGCTGTCTTTGTTAGGGATCAGCATTTCTAGCCCTGTCTCCACTTCAGGACACAATATGCAGTGAAGCAGCACCTGCTGCTCTCGTGTCTCTGACGGGCGTATGTAAAGGCTGGCGAGTAGATACAGGTGCTCAGAGTCCTCCTGCACGCCGCCTCAGCCAAATGTACACTGACAGAAATGTGAAGTTATCTCAGAACACAGATGTTTGGCTTTGCTGCCACTGCCTGACACGGGCACTTTATTTTCTTTATCATGTCTGTTGAATTGAAAGCTTTTTTTAAGGCCCTGACCTTGGCAGCAGTTGCTACTGCATTTCATCATAAAGATAGGAGAAAAGAAGAGGGGGAAAAAAAAAGAAAAAGAAGAGGGACTTACTGGATTTTCATGATGCCCTTTGTAATCCTAAATACTTCAGCTGAGGGCCCTCTAACGCTTTCACTTATCATACTACCTCTACGTCTTCCGCTCCTTCATAGACACATTNTCATGATGCCCTTTGTAATCCTGAATACTTCAGCTGAGGGCCCTCTAACACTTTCACTTATCATACTACCTCTACGTCTTCCGCTCCTTCATAGACACATTTTAACCCAACCTTTGTATGCTTTCATGTGATTTAAAAATACACATATTTTTCCAGTTGACAGAGATGACTGGAAAAAATCTGTGTTAATTCTACATCGATCTTTTTTATAATAAATTGTTTATGTTTTAAGCTGCATTTTTGTTATGTTTTGTTTGACGTATCAGTTTATAGTGCAGCTCATTTGAGGATGAAGTTGCCTATAAAACCCGTATGTGATCTCTCAGGTTCTACTAGATTATCTGTAAATTGTCGTGACCTTCCTTAGTCAATATAACAGAGGATTCTGTAAAACGTTTTGCTAATCTGGCTGTTATGAACAGACATTGATGACTTAATGACTGTAACACAGGGTAAAGCAATTCACTGAAAAGCTTTTTTTTCTGAAGCTGGAAAAATGACAAGTCCTACTGTTCCACTAATCTCTCTTGCTGTTGTGCTCGCACCTGTACACCACACGTTGCTGGTGGTCTCTGTGTTTTGGGAATGACATTTCCCCCCACAGCCCACATTTCTTTTCTCAGCTTCTTCTGCCTGGCTCTCCCTGCTGTGTCCTCCAGGAGATCCTTCCTGCATATTTGCCACTCAGCAAAACACAACCTTTTACAACTTCAAAACAATACCCACCCAGCCTTTTTTGGGGTAGAAGACCAGGCAGACATGCTTTTACTTAGGAAAAAAGAAAGAAAAAAATACTGAGCAGTGAAGACAAATTTCTTGTCAGTATTTGCTGCAGAACAATGTCAATCTAATGAGCAAATGGGATGAAAATCTAGTTTTTGATGCAAATCTACAAAATCGTGCTTGTCTGAGTTACAGCTTTCTTGACAAGAATGAAATGTTGTCTCACTATTATTTCAATATATAAAATGGAAATTCAAAAGAAGCATTTAAAATTCAGACCCAATGTTTAGAAGAAGTCAGACAGAGGAAGACAGCATGGGAAACAAAAAGTATCTCTCGGTGCTTTTCGTTACCAAGGGTCATCTTTACAGTTACGTCATCAGTCTCCACCAATATTTCAAGTGGTGCTGTATAACTCAATAAAACTAGAAGGCATCTGACTTTATTTTCTGTACTTACTCAAAGAAAGTGGTCCATCCGGTCTCATCGCTTTTAGTTGCCAGAAGTCCACTGTTGCCATGGTACGTAAATAAGACAAGCTCCTGCCCTTGTGCAGTCATGCTTTTCAAACATCCATTGGTGCCTATCGTCAACCAGATGACTTGGTTATCAGGAGAGACCACTCTTACTGGCATCCGGTTGGGATCCCGTCTGATGCGAAGAGTATTCCCATTGCTATCCGTTACTGCAGTAATATCATTATCATTACTGTAGCTGAAATTGTACAGATAGTCTCCGGTGACTAAACTCACGGTGTACTGGTGAGTGCCATTGACATCAAAGATATAAAGCTCTTGGTCAGTTGGAGAAGCAACTTCATAGAAGTTCACTGAATTCAGTAAGGGTTTATTCTTTGACACAGCCCGTATCCTAATATTTCCCAGATCAGCAATATACAGCGTGCCATCTGGAGACACAGCTAAAGAGGAAGGGGCATTAAGTTTGGCATCTTTAGCATAGCCATCTCCATTTTGGTAACAGTCACAGTTGACATCATTTTTGCAATCGCACTCTGAAGGTATTCCAGCAACTAATGAGATCTCTCCATCAGTTGTGACCTGTCTTATCCTATTAATCTTTTTTTCATCAGTTTCTGTAATGTAGAGTACGCCACTGTAGGACACGGCAATGGCAGTTGCTGACTCCAGCGTGGTCTGCACAGCATGCTTTCCCACCGTATACTCCACTCCAGGAACCTGGCAATGCATTGGCCTCCCCGCAGCAATGCGAACCTGACGGTTTTCAGTAATCTGCAAAACTACGTTGTTATCCAAAACATAAATGGAGTTATCCATTGGGTTGATAGCTAAATCTGTAGGCCATTCCAGACGAACCTTAACAAATAACAAATAACAAAATTTTGTTAAACAGTTAACTGGTGTAGATGCAATGAATTAATTCATCTTTAGTTATAGACACTGCTGTAAGGATATTTTTCATCTGCTCTAAGCAATCACAACCAAAGGACTCGTATGAAAATACATTCAGCAAACTGGAGCTTTTCAGGGAGGCAAGGGGAACAATGTTCAGACATCCTTTTTATTGAAAATAAAGACAGTTGCCTTGGAACTGTAATACAGGTTGAATTTCCCCTCCAATAAATGCTATACTTTTCTATATCACAAATGCATAATTAAAAACAGATATCAAAGTCCAAATACATACTTTAAGGACAGTACTCATCTTTTGTTCTCGTAATAGCAAAAATAACTTACTACCTTCCAGACTACGTAACACCGTACTGTACTCCATTTTTAAACATAAATCTAGAGATTCCCTTCTTACCTACAGAAGCTTCTCGAGATAAATAGAAAAATACTGTTTTTTGTATATATCCTCTCATTCGCTCTAGTAGGCTAAGGATGTTAGCGATTCACAAACCACCAACAAGCCAAGATAGTTCTAACAGATCTGCCATTCTCCCAGTATTTACTAGCAGATTTAATGTTTCCTGCGATAGTTTCGCTGTTCTAAAGTAAACAGAACTTTATGGGCAGAAAAATTGAATACAGCAGCATTTACAGCTAAGAGAATACACTGCGATCCGTGCCCTTGGAACAGGTTTCTTTCTCCCCAAATTCTGCTGTTAGATATTCATTACGTACGCCACTCAGATTTATTTATAAGGGGCAAGAAAGCTGCATTTGCATTTCTAGCCCCAGCTTTCCGAATTAGCAGCAGCTAAAATACCTGGCTGATGTGCATGCTGGTATCACAGGTTAGAGGTCGTGCTGAGGTCAGGTCATTGGAGCCAAGCAAAGTAGATATTATTCCATTCTGGTCTACTTTTCTGATCATGGTCCCATCAACAAAGTAGATTAACCCATTCTTGTCGATTGCTATTCCTTTAGTGAAGAGAATAAAAATTAGTTTTTGTACTAGCAGTGAATATATTATCCATAACTAAGGGCATAAGTGGTATGTATCTAGTGGAAATTAAGGGCAGAAAATATGGTCTAAGGCAGTAGGTAGTAAAACAGCTTGTAAACATGTTTTGCATCAAAACCCCAATGTTCGTTAAGAAATCTGCTCCTGTTGATCACGTTTGCTGTTCAGAAAGTACGTTGAGAAGGGCTCGATTTTCAACTTAACCTGAAAAATGGGATAAGTGGGACCAGAACCAACACTGATTTTAAATCTTCACCGTTGCCTGCCAAACGCATAACCTAAACGAGCATTTAAAAATGCTCAATAACCATGACAGACAAATATTTCCTAAAAAATCAACCTGGGCACCCTGTGGCTCTCTTCCTCAATGGTCTTTCCAGTTGGAAAAAATACTCAGAACCACATTTTTGAGCCAACTGCTGGGTTCAGTAATTAAACACTATCACACCCCCGGCTCTGAACTTTCGCGTTATTTGGAAAGATACAGAGGGATAACTTTTTACCTTTAGGGCTCATGAGAGTTGCCTCTACAGCCTTGCCTCCATCACCACACCTTGCCTCATCAAATGGTAGGCACTGCTCCCCGGTTCCTCCTATTACCTCAGCATTTTTGGTCAGGTCTTTCGCGCCCATGAGCGACTTGGGCCGATAAATCCTGCGCGTGTTTGTGTCGGAAACATACAAATCTCCTGTCACGGGGTCGGTTGCGAGGTAGTATCTGTGAGCTGGGTTGTTGCTGTAAAATGGAATTATATATTGCATATGCTGTAATTAATTGTACATAACATTCAATCAAGAAGAAAAAGCTTCAGTTCATATGCAGTGGGCAGTAATTCATGAATAGTTAAAACCAACGGTGATGCTCTACGCGTAGGCAGCACAGGTCACGTCCCCAAAACCTTTATCGGTTCACGTTTCTTGCGCGTGTCCCAGGCAGTTCAATCTAGACTACTCATCCTTATGGGACAGAAGATCCATTTCATCCTCGGTCCCCAAAAGCCCGTCCTGTGCTCTGTAATTAGAGACAGCTCCCGTCTCTGTACTAGGCCAAACCAAAATACCGGAGTCTAAAGACTCCCAGGCTTTCTGGGAACCTTGATCCAGTTCCAAACTTGGCAGCAGGACCCCAGCTGTTATCATCCTATCTGTTTTATTATAATTTCCGTAAGGCTGCTGGGGTGCATGCTGTATATAATTCATAAACAGATAAGGCAGAGTTCGTATTATTAGTTCACAGGCAAGAGATAAGACATCCTTCATAAGTATTTGTTTAATCCGCCGCTTTCAAAGACATGATACGCATGATTTAACACATTAAGAAATGTCATCTTTTCCACCAGAGCACCGAGCAGAGCTTTTCCGTTCTTCTTAACACAGAGTCATATTTCAAATAACTGTACACATTGGCAGAAAACCGCTAACTATGCCAACACAGTCTTTATTACAGTGAAAATATATAGCGCTAACCATTTTCCCAGAAACATACATTTTGCCTCTCCACTGGTGCCACATAATTGAGAATTACTGTCTTTTCTCCCCCTGCTGCTGAAAAAAAACAGCCCTGGAGAGTACCTTTTGGGTTGATATATTATGATGTAGAAACTTAACCCACTGCAGTTGGGATTCCTGACCTAATTTATGGCACGAAGAGCTGAAATAAGGCCATGTAAATACAGGAGGTAATTTCAGATGCTCTCCAAATGGATTGAAGCAGAGTGTCAGAACAGTCAGTCCCACTTCAGATGTTTGCAAAAGCGCTGCTTAAACAGATCTACCAGTCTTGGTGATAGCCAAACATCTGTTCACAGAATGCTATACTTCACGTTTTGTACATACATAACTGTGCTAATGTAACACATTTTTATGTACTGCCACTTGGAAAAAGCAACAAGAGACCAACAGGAACAACTTGCGAACAAATTACGTCTTTTAGCAGGGACAGATTTTTATAGCTATCCAATTACAAAAACACAGAAAAAAATGTGTTGCATAAATAGGATTTTCGTTGGTTTTAAGACTTTTAACATGTTGGTTCAGAACGAAGAAACCAAGTGAGGCAGACTAATGAAATCAAATACAAAGTTATTAGCACCTTTTAAAAAGCTCTGCTATAGAGCTGAGTGTTGTACAGCGTGTCTGAAAACAACTAAATGTAGGCTTACTTTCATTTCTGTCTGTTAGAAATCTATTACTGCCAACGTGCTAAGTTAAAAGGTATTTTCAAAACCTTAATTTAAGCAGAGATCATTTAATATGATCACTATGTAGTGTACAAATTATTTCTACCTCCATAGACTGGAAATTAAATTATACTCATTTACATGATTACTTTGGTCTTTAAGAAACTTTGCAGACACTTCAAATATAAACACATAGCAAAATGTGAAATGTGCAATTAAATTTTATTTCATTGTGATGTAAAATAAAGTCCTTTCTTTTACTACTACAACCTAAATTAAAGTACTTCAACTCATCTAACATTGCCTCAATCATATTTTTCAATTGCTGGAATAAAGAGGCATCGAATCAATAACTAAGTACTTTATGCCTAACACCATCATGTCTTTCTAAAAAGAATTTTTAAAGCTGTCTTCTTCATAAATATGAAAACATTTCTGTATTTTAATTAATTTCAACAAAAATGACAAAGCTGTTCTTATTTGGGTTGAGTTCTCATAATAAGTAGCGAATGCTCATCAAAACAGAAAAAAATAGCTGATAATTTAAGGATATTTTCTCATTTTATTAAAAAAAAGCCCCAAAGTTTGGGGGTGCATAGGATGTTATTACTGAATCAATATAAACTCTCCAATTTGTCATACGCAGATGTCTAATGGCTCCTTTCTGAGACAGGCTTAACTTCAGCGTTTCTTTTCAAGTGAAGGTTAAAAAGCTGAGTTGCTTTAGTTGATAGAAAAACCCCATTAATTCACAGGAGCAAGGCACAATTTGAGGAACTGAATAACCGTCCAGTGAAAACCATGTCTGTTTTCTAGCCAGAAAACATCTATGCACACTGTGCAGATCTCAAAAATAGTACAGGGATAAGCAGCCAGCAGCTGAAAAGCTGCACAGCCGTTATTCTATTTCATTGTAGCTTGAAATAATATTAAGCTTCTGCCTTCTACCAGTAACAACAAATGCAAAGAAGTGGAATTCACAGTCAGTGATTCCTTGACTCATTCAGTATCGCGTAATCGCTGTCAGTGGCTCTGAAAAACACAGTTACATACCAACATGGCCTCCTGTAAAGACAGATGACTTCAAACTAACTTGTTCTGTCTACGCCAAATAATAGTAACAGTCCTTCAAATCTGAAGTGCACACATACGTGCGCAAATACGCGCACACGCGCACAGAGCTGTAATGATCTATTTCCCATCGCACAATTTTATCTTGCTTACATCGATCTTTTAATTCTTCAGCTGTCAGATCACCGGCATTACTCTCCATGCATGAATTTTTAAAAAATACTCTTCCTGCTTCAGTCCCCACCCCCTCTCCCATTCACTCCGTGCCTTCTAAACCACATATCCTCAAAGCTTGTTTTTATGTTTTGCTGAACTTTGTTCTGGCTCTATACAGACTTGGGATATCGCCATCGCCTACAAATGACCTCCCCGTCTTCAAAGTCCTTCTAAAAATTACTTCGTCCATGAATGCCTATCAGCATTAATCACCCACAGGCAGCAGTGTGTATAAAGACATCACTTCGGCTTTGAGATTGAAAAAATGTTAGGTCACCGGTACATGAGAGGACAAATTTGATCTGCGCTGTCTCTAATTTAGAGTACAGGCTCCTTGAGGTGGGAGGCACATCACTCCGTGCTGAAGCACTGTGTTTATAGACGAGGAAAGGTGAATGCTTGAATAGATAATAGATCTGAACTAGTATTTAGCCTTGCTCATTAGTTTTCCCTGGGGAAGGCATATTTTAGTGCATTTTCTTAGTTTCGATACCTAGTAATTAGATATTGCGAAGTGGTCTGTTGAGGGCTGTTTTCCAAACTGCCATCTAAATAGAAATCTCCTCAGCATTTCACAGGGCTCTGCATGACTTCACACAGGCAAAAGAAGCTATTTGGTCTCATGGTGTGTCCTTAAGCTGGGGAACCTATGGTCACAGGATTTGGTAGGTCCTAGAAGTTCACACGTGTTAAATAAAAATTAATAGAATAAAAAGCTGTCAGGGGATATTGAGAATAAAGATGCCACTCTTGGTTTAGGAGGGCACTGACCAGCAAACCCCTAAGACTAAGAGTGGACACTGGGAAAATGTTGTATGATGGGAGAGAAAACTCAAACTCGTCGTAGACCATGTTGGGCTGCAGAGTGGGCTCCACACCTCTTGCTCAGTCTGCAGAGCCAGTTCTCCACAGTCCTCTACGCCTCCTTCTACCTCAGGAGAAACGCCCACTTCACAGCTGCTACAAGGGCTCATGAAAATGCTGTTACACTAATTTGTGCAGCATTATTGCAATTTCGCTACCCCGAGCTTCTGCACGTGTAGGCATGAATGATTGAGAAAGCTTCAATGTTCTTCCTCATCAACTTTTCTTACACGCAGGGATCTCGTTTCCGAAACGCCGCAGTTGAGCCTGTGACCACTGTTCCGCCAGAGGCAGGAGTCACTACTAAATCACAGCAAAACAAACCTCACTACGCATCCGTTCCTTAATCCTGTCTGTCAATTCAAAATTCCCATGTTGAGTATTACTCCGTATTCCACACATTTGCCAAGACAATGTCTTAGCCAGCTGCAGTCACGATTTTGTGATATCACAAGGGATATAATTCTTTTAAAATTAGTGGAACAAATGCAAATTAAATGTGATAGTTGAAACCTAAAACATCCAAGTAGTAGAAACTGCCTCTGAGTCACACCTGGAGAATAACATAAAACCTGCTAGACCGTGCATCAACTCCCAATTCTGGTCATTAGCGCAGATGCGAACACCTTATTTAGTAATGGAATTTTGTGCCTAACATGTTTGAAACATACTTTTTTAAACATAAAACCCTTCCTCACAAAGAAGTATGTCCAAAGCAAAGTGAATGTAAAAAAAAAAGGAGAACTGAGAGATGACTCTCCGGGATTTGTTTAAAATCAAGGAAGGAAAACGACTGGCAGCAAAAAAGGAGACAAAAGGACCAGTGGGGCTGCTAAACCGTGTACTTAGCACTTTTGCCACAAAGTATTGCCGGGTTTCACGTATCCCAAAAGATTTTAGGACAACTCTGGTTTTGTCCCCTTATCAGCACTGGCGGCTGTGGCAAAGCAATCGGAAGCATCCACCTTCTTCTCTTCTGCTCTTGCCACTACTGAAGTGATGCCAGGACAGATGAATGCTGTACTACAATCCTGTTGACGACTGTTGTTTTTATGAATCTTGGCGTACTTTAATATCTTAACTCCTGGAGCTGTGTTATTATGGGGCAATTTCAACTTTCATTATTAAGAGAAGTTCACATTTAAAGAAACAAATCTATTAAATGTGAGCCTGAAAAGACTCAACATCAAAAGGTTAATGAAATTAACTCTCTTGATACTTCTCTAATTTTGTTATTTGTATGTCATTCTCCCAGTATTTGGGGTGTCTGATTAATGAGTGAGTTTTGACAGGATCAGCAGAAGTGCTGCCAGCAAGGAACAGGAGTGAGCAGAGATGAAGGGACAGCAAAGGAGGGCATACACACGTGTAAGAAGAAGCCTGACTGTGGACAGAGAGTGATGAGAAAAGAGGAACTCGTATCCGACAGGACGATACGGCCTGACAGCTGACATAACTAAAACATATGAACTCATTATTTTTGAAAAATACTCCTCTTTCCTAATAATACATCTCAGGAATGACTCCTCCATTATAAGCATTCATTTGTTAAGAAAGAAAAAAGAACAGTTAGAAAAATATAAATCTTCTTTAAGGAATGCTTACCTATGTCTAAAATCTTTATTTCTTGGTGGGAGCAAGTAAAAAAGAACAGAAAAACATTATTAGAAAAACATTCAGAAAGGATGTTAAAAGATGAGAAGGCGGCAACATTTACATCTACCACTAGCGAAGCGGTGAACGACTGTCTTTTGTGCACTCATGTTGACTATGTAGGTTAACTCTTAAAATCCACAGAATAATTACTTTGGGTAGATTAAATTCTCACAGTTTAGATTTGCATAGTTAAAATATTTTACCAGGGTAAAATTTTTTCACTTCAAATACTTTTGCAAATGTATTAAAATCTTTTGGATCACCTTTTTTTGTTCCTAAGAGTATTTGGAAACTCCAACTTACACGACGTCAGAAATCTATGCCATACTTTAGTTTGCAACAGTAATTCACAACTTCAAAAGTCCGAGATGAGAGAAAAACATACCTTAGCTCCAGAACACTAGTTACATTTCCAGATGGGAATATCCGCCGAACATAGTTGAAATCCCCCACGTAAAGACTGCCATCTATCCCACAAGCTAAGGCAACCGGAGCCAATAATTTATTACCATCAGCTTGACCGTTACAACTTGGACAGGAGATGCTGCGTCGCCTTCCATTGCCCATAATGCTACTAACAACTGGGGGTTGCTGAGATATAAATTGATTTTCACCGTTTCCTTTGTATAGGATTCCTGGCAGATAATATAGAAAACACAAAACAAAACATACTTTATAAAACCTTCAAATGTACGTACACCATAAGTATTCTAAATATGCTTTTAGTTGAATTCAAGGGATTTTTAATTGTTTCACCACCATATTTTTCTCACTACAAGTAACAGAACTTTATTAAAGCACTTATGGTTATATTTAAGTCACAGGCACACTAAAATACACACAAAGCATTAAATTATCCTGTCCACAACACGTAGCAGAAACCCTAAATATACCAGCATTTAAAAGCCAAACAAGTTTTCGGTAATTCTGAAATGTTAATAATCTTAATAGTTATAATTCGAANTTTTTCTCACTGCAAGTAACAGAACTTTATTAAAGCACTTATGGTTATATTTAAGTCGCAGGCACACTAAAATACACACAAAGCATTAAATTATCCTGTCCACAACACGTAGCAGAAACCCTAAATATACCAGCATTTAAAAGCCAAACAAGTTTTCGGTAATTCTGAAATGTTAATAATCTTAATAGTTATAATTCAAAATAAAAATTGTCCTGTTGAAGGAAATGCAAGGTGTACTGAATGAAATCAAGGTCTGTGCTCTTAAATCCTTTCAGTTTTCAAATTCCCCAGAAATGATTGAAATTCTAACTGTGCACATATTATAAAAAAGAAAAAAATTATATTGCAAATTGTATTCCTAAAGTCTACTAGAACTAATTATGAATATGATGTCAAATGTAATCTAAAGTGGATTACTGCTACAATTTGTAAATATTAATTAAGGAGCTACTTCAAAAAGTTGGAGATTGCCTCAATTTTACATTATAAAAAACTCTCTACTCAGCTCACAATGAAAATGTACCTCTGGCAACAAAGTCTGCCTCAATACCACGTCTGCAGTTATAGGCAGTTATTAAAAATGTCAAAACAACAAAAAAAAATGTGGTGCCAGGCCAGCCTGCCTCTTAAACTTAATTCCGCTTTGAGGCATGAAAGAAACAATAATTTCATGAAGACAAAGCAATGTGCCAGCAGTATTTTTCCTCCTTATAGTCTCCATAGGAAATCTGAGAAGAAAAACGCATGCTTTATGGTAAATCTTCAGTCTGAGGAAAAAAAGTGTGACTTTACAGTGTGTTAACATGTTGCCAGGACCCTCATTATTACATCTCTCAATGAATCCATCGTGGTGTACTCTACAAATGGTCAGCTATTACGGTTACACTCGTAAGTCACAGTATGTCTTTCTGTGGTATAAGCCGTGTAAACCACATGTCACTTCGTACGTTGGAGTGATACGTGTTTTATTGATTGCGTGCCCAGAGTTTCAGAGGCAGTTTGGGACTGAGGGATACATTTCTCTTTGAGATGCTGGGAAGAAATTTCGGATGTATTCCTCTTTCTCTCCCCACCCCTAAAATTCGTTCTTTATACTGAAAGGTACGAGAAAAAATACTTTGCTTTCCTCTTCAAATGTTTTAGGTGCCTTCACTACTTTTTAATGTCATAAAATCTGGGAGCTTATAAACGTAAAATCAATATACATGATAAAATCGGGAAGAATGAAAACGGTTTATGGAAACCTAACGGCAAGTAATCTCAATAAGTAATCTAAATCAGAAGAGGGAGAACGTATTTTTCATGAATAGTTAAAGCCAGAATGCATTAACAATATACGAAATCCCCTCTCCTACGATTACATCATTTATGACAATCATGGCACCGTAATTTTGCCTGAAATAGCTGAGTTCTATAATTTTCATCAGCGGAATTCTACAAGTCAGCACAGTGCACTATTGCAGCTGATTTATTCTGTCATTACCTTGAAAAATTGGTCCTTCACATTTCTCCTCTATTATCACAGACTAAAAGATGTACATTAGACTATTTACTGCAGTAGTTCGGGATGTCCGTACAAACACTGCCTGCACTCTCTTCTGAATAAATTTCTCCAGCTCATCCACCTTGTCATTACAACTCTCCACTTCGTTTATTCAATTAGACACACATCACTTTGAAAAGTCATTACTTGTCAAATGTACTCTTGAACATAATTTAAAGCCACCATCAATTTACCTTGTGAACGGAATCAATCTTACATATATATTTATAATTAGAGCTCTTTACATTTTTAGATGGATTACCTTACAATAATTTGCACCTTTTTTTTTTTTTTTACATTTTAAATTAGGTACAAAGACACTTTTTTCCCTTGATTTGGTTGCCTTGTTTTACTACCAGTCAGAAGCAATGCTTTAGGTGGTGATTAGTGTATCACACAAAATAAGCTCATCTACTAGTGGGAGCCCTCCCAGGGACACCAGGTACAGCACAAGTGACATTCTTCACCTCTAATTACTTCTGGGCTCCTCCTCTGCACAAAAATCCAGTGCGACCAACTCCTACCTTGAGCCGTGCCACTCTGCTCATTCCACCTTTCTTCCACGCTTCCAGCCAAATTTTTCCAGATTTCCTCCTGTTCAGTGTTGCACTGGGGTTTTCTTAGCATGGCTCCCTCAGTTGCTGTGTAGCACACTGGACAAATTTATGTTGGTGCCAAGGCACAGTTCTTATAAATGTGTACTGCTCCTTGTCTTTTCACTGACATTACGGAAGACTCACTCACTAGCGATCGGACTCTGTCCTGACACAAGGGGCACAAGTGCCCTTGCAGACTCAAAGCAGCATCGCTCATCACCTGCTGTGTGCTGAGCTGACCACAGCATCCCAGGGAGGATCCACCTCAGGGAAGGATTTAAAGGAGAGGAGAGGGTAAATGAGTGCTCATCCTCCAGAAGAGGTGGTACCCATGCGCTAACTGCTCCCACGAGCAGCCGTGCTGGGGCTGAGGATTTCATGACATGAAGGGGAATACCTCCTGTATAAATCAGGGATTTAATATTGGGAGCGAAGAATTCTCAGTGTGGCAGGAATGTCTCTTGTCGCTGCTTAATTTTCACCCATTGTGAAAACTGGAAGTGAAAACATTGTTCAAGATGCTGTTAAAATACTAACAGTTAATCCCAATAACACTGCTAACACCTGCAATTGCTTTAGAAATAGCGTCTCCTCACCGTCACTCAATTTAAAAAAAAAATTAAACCTTTTTGAGTTGGAGTTTTTTTTTTGGTAAGCGTATCTACGTTAGATGGAATTATTAATGCATATGTATTTACAGGATGAAGAAATATGACATACACTGTAAAGCTCAAAGCATTTACCATATGAAAACCATTCCATAATTTCCTTTTTTAAAATAAGAAGGCAAACATTTGAAAAGTTAGAATGAGATACCTAAAGTGTGGGGCAGTCGAGTATTAAAACCAGCAAGAAGAAAACAAACTCCTTACCATTCTGAACATCCAATACATGATGTTTATCCAATGTCCAGCCACCCATGTTGGAGGCATCCAGTTCATAACCCTGCAAAATGGCAGTCCGCTTTTCCCAGAGGGTTAGATCCAAGCAAGACTCATATTCATAACCTACAGACACTGAAATAACAGTAAATTTCCTCATTAATTACAGGATCTTGTTCAGAAGAAGAGTGTAAAGAATGTGATTTCCTTAAACTACATACATTTTTCTGCTCTCCCAGGCTACCTGAAAATCCCCGTGGCTTCCTTAGATGTATTGAAAATACTAAAGAGAATTCCAAAATCCTTTAAAAAGCAATATTGGGTTATTAACATAATTTAATTTATTAAAAGTGAGTGGATTAGGACAGGTACAGAAGAAAGTAATTTTGTGAAGTATGTCAGAATGCTACTGTGCTCTGAAATATGAGGAGCGTGCAGACTAAATACCGTACTGTATTCTTAGGCTGAGGGCTACTTCATGGGGAAGAACTGGAAGTGAAAAATGCCCGTGCTCAATTTTCCCTTTTGAAGGAAATTTTTTCATAGAATTCAAAGTTTAGATTAGTATTTTCTAATATATTTTAATATCCATTGTTATTTGTCCTCTTACTCTGCTAAACATCGTCTACTTAATAGATACAAGGATTTGAGATGTGCGTCCGCATTTTCAAGACAACAGTAAAAATGCAAAAAGACTCCATAACACACGTACCAACAGCTTCAGATAATCCATAGACTCTCTGATTGTATGCATCAGTTTTATCCCATATGAAAGTGTAAGCCAGATTTGGGGATGCAGGGAACCATTTTTGGAAAAGTCTTCCCACCACTGCCACCATAAGATGAACCTTCATTAAATTAAATGGTATAACAGATTGGGTCATAGTAATCTTCAGAACAGATTTATATCCTGCAGCCCTGGAGCTTAAGTATGATAACTTCAAATCGGTTCCTGGTATTGTTGTTTCTTCGTGAAGCACCTATGCATTGGTAAGAAAAAAATACAGTACTTGAATGATTTTGGAATTAAACAGAACAATGCAGCTATCATAAAAGGAGGCCTGACATGATGCTACATGACAATCCACTAGGAAGAATCAGCTAAATCTGGCCTTCATCTAATAATGTACAAAATACATAAATAAAAAACATTTCACCTGCTTTTTTTCTGAAAAGCGAAGTCTAAATTCTTCGTTATACTGAAGCCGCTTAGTTGATACTTTCTGCTGAAGGATTTCAAAGATCTCTCCTTTATTTTTATGGGGCAAAGGAAGTATGCAGGAGAGGGGAAAACATTCCCAAATGTTTTTTTCAAAAGAGGCAAAAAGTATCTTTCATCTAAGTGAAAATAGCCCCTTCTTACGCTGCCACCTGTGTCCCCACTATGGGTACGTAACAAAGGCAGCAGAGCCTCTAAGCACTGCAAAGCTTCGGATTTGGGTTGGGAACTCTAATTGCTCCTGTAGGAGCGGGAAGGACTTTTTGGTGGTTTATTATTTGCATTACCTGCGGATTGTAAATACTTTAAACTAGAGCATTCTTCCATTTATTTCAAAGATAGATAAGTAGGATGCCTCAGGGAAAGCTTTTCCATATTTCCTGATCAATATTCACTACTCAGACATCAGCTCACCACTTTCTCATTTCAGAGAGGTGCAATGATTCAATTTTATTTGTAAAAGGTTCCTCCCTCCCTCTACCTTGTCTTTTCCTCCGAGCTGAGGCGCTTTTGTGTGTGATGGATGGATGCGAAAGGTTTCTGCGTAACATGGATGAAGACAGCCTGTGCTGTCCTATACCTCAGTCAGGACATAAACACTGAGAGCCAGCACTTTAGGTGAACAGCTACCAAGTATCCTGGCTTATTGGGAAAAAAAAGAAAAAAGTTTCTAGACACATTTATAAAGACAGTATTTCTCTGGTGGGAAGAGAGGGCAAAGGACGCTGAAGCACAAGCCCAGAGCCTTTGTAGTGTCAAAGGAGCACCTTTGGGGAACTAAATTTGGAAAGCTTTATTTTACTTTCCTGTCTCCTAGTCCTAAAGCCTGAAGACGAAACACTAATACTAGTGGAAAGCAGACTTCAGGGAGAGCACTGTCACAAATATTAGGCTTGAGACTTCAGTGGGATCAAAAGCTGGCTACTAAATAAGTGCTAATTTAGCTCTCTATGCTAGAGAAATCCTTGGACACTGCTTTTAAACAAGTGTCTGTCTGTGTTGAATATGGCCAAATAATGTGGTTTATGCTCTTGAGGAGGGCAACAGGTGCTACACCATCCTCTATGTTAGCACTTCTGCTGGGATATAAAGACAGGTTTATATGCTATTCATTACATCTGTCTCCTTCCCAGTAACAGTAACAAAAAATCAGAAATAGTATTTTGACCCATTGCCTGGCATGAATGGTTATTCACATCTGATAAACGTAGGCGTGCAACTCTTCTCCAGTAAGACTATAACAGCGCTGTAGGAAGTAACAGAGGAATTGGAAGATACTAGACAAACTAAATCCAGATTTTAAAATTATTAATTCTTAATCTTCGAATGTTTCTCTTTTGCCCACCAAGAACCTGCCATCACTGAGAAGAAATGACAAGCAGTACCATCACTTGCAAGGAGGTGAGAGTGGCAGGAATCATTTCTGCTTGTAAATCTAGTCTGCTCTCCCTCGGTCCAATATATGCACAGTGTCTAAGCCAGAGAACAAGCAAATCTTTTCTATGGAAACAAAACACCCTCTCTCTAGAGACCTAAGTGATTGTGAATACACTCCTTTTCTAAGACTTTGAAGGAAAAATGGAAACCACCTAGAAACAAAAGACAAACCCCTCCTCAAGACAGCAGCAAGACTCTCATATACTGCACATCAAAAGTAGTCTAACAGACAGAGGTGTCTGCAAGCAAGAGGAGAAAAAGAAATAATGCCCTTGAAATAGGACACAATTTAATGGACTTCACTGGTCTCCTGTTACAACCGTTGCTTCTTTTACAACTGCAACTGTGGAAGAGCAGCGTTAAACACTTAGGTGGTCTTCCAGTAGTCTTGGCTGAGATAACAGGCAATAAAGAGGACACCTTGAAGTTTCAATTTCCAAGAAATTCCACTGTGTATTTGGATTACTATCAAATTAGAAACTAGGACACTCACACAGTTCTCAGTGAGGTTTAAAACAAAACCTGAACCACTATTATTAGTTTCTGCAGAAGCCTCAAATATCTGCTGGAAATCTGACTTGTAACTTCCTTCTGTCCATAAAATATCCCCTGTAGTAACTTATTTTCTTGAGAACTTTAGAAATGTAGAGGTAAGGTTATGCATCTCAATCTCTCTCCCAGAAGCAAGCATTACAAAGAGAATTAAACAGTTTAATGTTCATCTGAAAAGTTAAATCAGGCACAGCAGAGAGCATCCTATGGGACCCGTGACAACACATCAATTGTAAAGCAATCAGGAAAGTCACTGGGTATAAAAGTCACATCAGGAATCGCCAGCACAACCAAGCTGTCTGCACTTTACCTTTTCCAGACAGAGTATCAAACTACCTTCAGAAAGGCTGATACCCCTAAGGGAACTGAGTTATAGCCCAACCACCAAATTCTAATGGTTCACATTTTATTTATGGATGATCAAGCTTCTCGGAGGGACAGCTATCAAATATTTAATCTACAGGACTGAGATAAGGGTCATCTCAATTTTCACGAAGACGGAGTTTGTTGTCCTGAGAGTTCAGGCTGGCGACCGAGTCACATAAATTGTGCAGGGCTCGTCGTCTCTTGTGGCCAGCAGGACTAAAGCTGTCCAGGCTTTGGAATGCTTTCCTGCTCCGAAATATAATATGATTGAAGTGACATGCTCTGATGGTATTAAGAACGCTGGAAAAGGAATTTAATTCAATTAGGGGGGAAAATGCCTGCTGCATTGCCGTGTTTTTTTCTGGCAAAATGAGCAACTTCAATAGAGGATCTGAGAACAAATTTCACAAATGAGTGCAAACTTCAGTTCTAATGTCAGAAAAATGTTCTTTGCTGACAAGTAACAGCTGAACTGCTGCATTAAAATGTAACGCCATCTTGGTTTGAGATGGGTGAAGATGGCATTTTTAGATACAGGTAGATATTGGCAACTACGGTTATTACACAAAGGTTGAGACCAAGGAGTACTACAATTATACTTCTTTAAGCAGAAGCTGAAACTGCTCATCTGAAGACGGAAAAATATCTTCATTTAAAAAAAAATAGACTTCCCCTAGAACTGAGGTTTTTAAATGAACTTATAAAGGAGTGACCTTGAGCTAACAACATAAAGCAAGGAGAAATGAAAAGGGAAAAAAAATACTTGTTTTTTCTAGACGTAAAACATTGCTGAGACACCACACAGAAGAGGAATAGGAAAAAGCCATACACGTGCAGAAATCTAAAAATGTGTCCGTAAAAGAATAGAACAAGAGGTGTATGTAAAGTTTCAAACAGAAAGAAAAAGAGAAGAAAATCAGGAAACGTGCTAGAAAACAAGGATGCATAAATGGAGATATCTGGCTGCAAGAGTAATCTCCGTTTTTTTTTTTCAGTACAAACTTGAAGTTCTGGAGATTTTAGCTAAATGACTAGGGTGCAGCATCCATGTAATACTGGGATATCTAGACATCCTATTACACCGCCTGTTTAAAAGATAACATAGGTGAATTTCTTTGTGAAAATCTGGCCACCCTTAAGTTACAAACAACCATTTTTATTAAGTCACCTATTAAGTTTACCCGGAATTCTTCCCGGTAAATAAATTTTGCCAACTTCTGCTGGATAGTATTGCCAGGGGAGTGTAGGGGGAAATCTCCAGTCAGGGGAGAGGGAAAAAAAAAATAAAATTGGGCAACCTTGTACATATGACTGGAAGGAAAACTTTTCAGTCTTCATTCTTCCACACACTTGAGGAGATGGAAACAAGCTGCTTGGGACCTGCAGAAGGCATCTGCAACTGTACGTAACAGTGGATAATAGCAGTTTAGAAGAAGGAAAGGCTCAAAAACTCAATTTCAGAATTGCTCATCGGGACTCCCACGTGGGTTTCTGCCAGACCACACTGCAGTATGTGGCAAACAGGCATTTATTATATTAGGGAAAGGACAGCAACAATATTACCTAAGACATATAAGCAGCTCCAGCTTAACTTGAGCTCCCTCATCTGCATGCAGTTTACTGTCTTGTTCCACACTGATTAATCCCAGCTAGTTAAGTCTAGGCAGAGCATGCCACCTTGCAATTAAAAGTAGATAAAGTCATGCCTAAGTAGTCCAAGTTTAGTTAACATGTTATTTATTATCATCCCTCTTGAGTAATGATGTGTCGGGTCTGTGGCCACCCCTTCACCCACCGCATTTGCTCTTTCCCCTTGCTTGCCTTCTTTTTTCAGTTTTCTTTTGTGCTGCTTCTTGGTTACAGACTTTAATTCCCCCTCTGATCTATCTGGGATTCATAAGCCACTACGTGCACTCTTTTGGAAACATCATCTCCAAGAGATGACGGAGCACTTCAAGGCATGATGATTACAGCAGCACATCATTTCTGCCTGTAGTGTGTGACAGTGAGTGCTGTCACACCACACCAACAGGGTGACTAATACCAACGGAAGGAACACGGGAACGGCTTCTTTCTCCGTGCCCTCAGCCAGTCTCCCACACTTTAAACTGGCATTGCCTTTTTTAATGGAAAGGTCTACAGCAGTTCCTCCAGAGCTGAACAGACAGTTTTGCATGGAATCTGGTTCTGCCCACCTTTTATCAGAGTAGAGAATTTTTTTGGGGAGACAGGCTGTTGAGCATTATGCATTTCTGAGGGGAACCTGACTCTAAAGGGGTTCGTCCCAGGCGTGGCTGTGCAGCTGCCACTTGCCGAAGCAAGGGATTATGCGTGTGGTGAGCAAAGAATATAGAAGAAAACGCCCTGATGTTTTTCTTACATAGTATCGGAACCAAATTTTTGCATACGTAACGACAGTACTATTTTTACCTCATCATAAAGGACGCATCCACACCAACTGCCCAGGATCTGCTGAGAATACAATCTTCCCTTCTGGCTAGTTTTCTAGAGAAATCAACTTGACCCAACAGTCCTGCCTGTCAGACCTCTCACCTTGCAACTTTGGAACCTGGTAGCCAATTTCAACCACATTTGAACTAACAGAAGAAATCTCTAAAGATAATTCAGTTCCTTTAGAGTTTATTTAGAAAAGGGTTCAGGTAGGGAAGGAGCAGCCAAGTTGGTATGCCCATGAGAAAAAGGCTGAATGCAGCCCGTGGGGGAAGGACTGGGTGTGGCAGACAGCTGACTTCATAGTAATGGGTGGGAATTAGGAGGAATCCAGGCTTCATGAGTCCCACTGCTCATGAAATGACTTGTTTACCTAGACATGACGCGTGTTTTTTTGAAAATACGTATTTTCTGACATTCTTCTATTATTACTTTTTTCTTGATTTATACCCCATCTATCTAAGCCATTTTCCATCACTTCAGGAACTGAAACTATCATCTGTTGCCAAAACAAGTAAATCAGAGCTGTTTTTCAGTGGACTGTGTTTTGCAAATACTTGTCTTGCAACTATCAAAGGCACAGAAATGATAGCGAGGATAAAAGCAACAATTTTCTAGCACAGTCTAGATTTGTATGAGTGCTTAGTTGTAATTTCCTTACATCTTTAAACCTGCTCCTACCATGAATTGCTTAATGATTTTGCTCTTTTCTTAAGATCTCTGCATGAAAACATTTGAATACATTGTCTATGTTTCCCTTGAAGAGACAAGGACGTTTCTTAAGTGAATGGGGAAGAAGAGTGCCCTATGTAATTATGACACTGTGAAGGTGGGGGAGAGAAAAAGAGGGAGAGAGAAGGGTGAGGGAGAGAAAGAGGGAAGCAGAAAGAGTGCTATTTCACTAGGAAAAGTTTTATCAGAAATCAATAATGAGATAAATATTACTTCTTGAAATGCAACTCTGCTTTAAGAGTTGAGGAAGACTCTATTAGTGATTAGTTATTTGAGATGGAGGAATTTAATACATCTCTGATACAGAGAAAACACCCATCCACAGCTTTTTCTGTTAAAAGCAAGGTTTTGATGTTAAGTCTGACTTTCGGTATTACAAGTTCTGAAGGAGTAGATTAGCACACATGCTCGTTGGCTTGTATGCCTACCCTTAGGGTTACAGAGAATTCTTTCAGTTTATGAAAAGCAGAGTGTCATGCTAACCAGATAAAAACTAAACAGGTAAATTGAACTGTAGGGGTCTTTCAGACACAGTGTAAAGACATCTTTCTTCTTCAGTTTCTGAGATGCACTTCTAACAAGAAGGCTGTCAAAAAAGTCAGAGGTACTACAGTGTGTCCATTTTGATGAGCCAGTGCCTGATTGCTGAAAGTATTCTGCAAATTAAATGATGCAAACAAATACAAAACCAGACACTGGTGTACACCAAGCTTTCTTTTTTACTTTTCAGATGAAATGTTAAAAATAACCCCATAGAATAAATACATTGGTCTGAAAATAATCCCATGTTGCAAATTCTTAGCACTTAGTATTATTTATTTTTCAACAGTAGTTTGCACTCTGTTCATTACGGTTGTGTAATACTAGCCTGTGATAAAATGCTACTTATATGAAGCACACTTTACCTGTGTCTCTGGGATGATAGGACTATCTTCAGGAGAAATTCTAAAGAAGGTGGATAAAGGTGATGACACGATAACGGGGTTTGGCCTTACAAATCCGCTCAGATCACAACTAGGAATGTCATTCTCTTCCTTCTTCATGACCAGGGTATCCATGACATAAAAAACATTCCAGGGAATCCATACTGTGTGATACTGTGTCAGGAACGGTGATCGCTCAAACACCAGTGTCAGAGAGGCACCACCATTCGCTACCAAGTCAAACCTAGAAAAAAAACCCAATAGGGCTAGCTAGTCAGCATATTCCTAAAGCCACCCACAACCTCCATTTCATGGATTGATTCTCCATTCCATTGAACCGCTCTGAAGGCAGAACGGCTCTACTGGGAACAATGGAGAAATCAATTAACTTATATTACATAATACTGCACTAAAAGAATGGAGTTTGGGATGCTGCATTTAAATTAAGCAAGCCCTTCCAAAGTATATAATCCGCATGTTTCACATTCGAAGAATGTACAAAGCACAACTTTGGTCAATTGCTTTTTTTCATGTCTTTTGCTTCCATTATTTTATTATTATTATCTTATTTTTAAAAGCAGTTTGTCGGGAATGCCTTTGCTGTCTTTATGACATAAAAGGATTTAAAAGGGAACTTACATTCCATCTTGGCGAGTGATTGTATATCCATAGTCTGGATAGTGTAGAAAGGAGACGTTGACTCCAATGAGTGGCGTTCCATCAGCAGTTAATACTTGGCCCCTTATGACGGATGCAAGACTGTGAAAAAGATGCAGGATCAAATTACAAATTTGCTTTCTTCGTTCTCTTTTGAATGAATAACAGCTAGTAGAGTGAACACACACACACACACACACACACGCACCCCTAGGTGGTATCAACTACCATTGAAAAAACATGCCTGAGACTCTAACCCTTTTACAAGTTCACATAATTTACACTGTATAAACAAATGCCTCGACATCTACAGATGATAATTTTGTTTCAGTATTGTTGATTTTACTTTGGTTCATTTTGTCTGTACTAAGACCAGAAATTCACTGAAGAATTTTAAGAACTTACAAACTCTAGATGTTCCCACTGTAAGTCATACCTCTGGCAGACTCTTAAAGAACAATATAGTTTTCAATTAGTATCAAGGCAATCTGTAAAACTGCAGGGACTACAAAGTACAAAATTTAAAAGAGCAATAAGGTACATTTGCGCAACAACTTTTAATCAACTGCTGTGCCCAAAGACATTAATGCTGTTAAATTACTGCAAACGCAGTAGTTCTAGTGTAAATCATCTCCCTTCACTCAGTGAGATCCCAGACACCTGCTTCCTGTAACTGGTTTATTTTCAGGTCATTACTGCTTCGTAGAGCACCAGTCAAATAGTTTATGCAATTATACCGTCGTGCACTTAACAGTTCTATTACATTAATTCATAATTTAACTTATTTAGTGAGCTTAGTTTAAAAAGTGCAGCATTGCTTTTCCTTTTGAAGTGTTTTCATTGCTTTGATGTATTTCCAACTGTGCTAGCCCAAATCAACTGGTTAAATAAAGATTTATTTAATCATTAATGAATTGCCCTGTTAGAATACAGGTACTAAGCGTGGCAAGTACCTTCTGCAACCTACTGGCACTGGCAATTTCAATTTTGCAGGAAATGAGACAAAATAAGCAAGCTGATATATTAAGAGAAAAGGTCTCTGCTGAAAGTGCATGCCGTGAAATCTGCGGTCACAGTGGATCTTCTCCTGAACACGAATCTCACAGAATTTCTTTTGTATTCGTGAGTAAACGATGAGTCATGCTCACCTCTTATTGAAAGGACTTTCCCCAGGTATGACATGAGTGCTGTCTGCTCCGATGAGAAAACTGATCCGGTCATAAAATGCTTTGGCAGCTTGCTGAGATGGCGACTGTTGGCTTTGGCTGATAATATCTTGGGGATCAGGTAATCCACGACAGTAAGGCTGGTTTTGGCAAGAACTCTGCAAACAGCAGTCAGGATCCATACAGTCAGCCAGCCCATCTGTTGGCAGAAAGTCACACAAATGAACAAACTCTTCCTCCTGCCCCTCTGCATGCGAATGAGCCAGCCAGCAGAGAGATTAAAAAAATTAGGTGGTATGAAAGAATACTAATAACTAAGATTTTAATGAATTCACTTTCAATTAAGGAGAGGGAGTTTGTATCCACTGAGTTCTTAAACTTCCATGGAAATCCATGCAAGCTGAATACACTCAGCATCGTTTAGAAACTAAACCTATTTAGTCGATACGTTTCTAAAAACACATTGAACAAACCAGAGAATGAAGGCACTCAGGCTCTGCATACACTGGCAGCTTCTAAATATTAAATATTTTAGGTGGGTCTAAGTAGCTTTCACCTGAGGTTATTCAGCTTGCTAGAGAAAAGAGACAAGCAACTCCCACTCTGCTGTTTTCCTGAAGATTTTTAGCATACCTATGCTGCAAGTAGCTTTAAATATTTCACAACATTTATCAAGGCGGACTCCTTTATACCTTGGCAGAAAGATTTTGTTGCTAGTGGCAAAGGCGATTTCCACAACTGCTTTGCATGAAAATGTACGAGAGAACAAAATCTGTATTTAACATTTAGATTTTATTCTGAATAAACTGCTGAGGACTGCTGTCCAGTATAAACAAGATTTAATCACATGGGTGCTTTTATGCTTATGTGCTGAAATACTCACACATAACGAGCACCAGACCTGTCAAATCATTGGAAATCTAATTTGGTGAAAGATTAAAATCAAGATCAAATTGATAACTACTAATTTGCTGTAAGTAAAGTCATAAGGAAAATGAGCCTGGAAATGTCAGCTACAGAAAATTTCTAGATGAATGTAATATGGTATCACATAGCTGATAATTGTTTCCCCAAAAGAACAGCAAGACTGAAATAGCTCAAACATTTTATTATTCCATTTAGATTAGCAAGGGAGCTTGCTTGCTGCACTAAACTGAAAAATGTACCACTGCAGCACTCGGAGGAAGCCCACGACTGCTTCTCTCACAAAAGAATCTAGCTTTGGAGTAAAACTTCTTTCTGAAGGGAAAAATATCATCCATTTTTGTTCAATCATATGTTGAAAGAGTGTAAGTAAACAGAGATCTTCTAAAGGTATTCCTCTAAGGATTGCTGTGCTACGTGGATCAGTTAGAGGATTGGCAAAACAGTGAAGGACTGGGATTTCTATTCTTTTGCACATCTAAAATTCTTATTTAACTCAGCTGACATTGAAGTCAGTTCAGCGAAAATAAAAGGGATGAAAAAGTCATCGTTAAGTATATCAAAGTTCAAACTTTTTTAAGAGAAAAGAAAGAACATTGATGTTTCCTGAGATGAGGATACGCCAGAGGGTCGTGTTGCCGTTCAGATAGACCTTGACAGCCTGGAGAAATGGGCTGACAGGAATCTCATGCAGTTCAACAAAGAGAGAGAAGTGTGAAGTCCTGCACCTGGGGAGCAAGAACACCACGCACCAGTACATGCTGGGGGACAACTGGCTGCAAGGCAGCTTTGTGGAGCACGCCTTGGGAGTCCTGGTGGACGTCAAACTGAACACGAGCCAGCAACGTGCCCTTGCAGCAAAGAAGGTGCCAATGACATCCTGGGCTGGATTAGGAGTGCTGCCAGCAGGTTGAGAGAGATGCTCCTTCCCCTCTACTCAGCACTGGTGAGGCCCCACTAGGACTGCTGTGTGCAGGCTGGGTTTTCCAGTGCAAGAGACATGGACATACTAGAGAAAGCTCAATAAAGGGCCATGAAGATGATTAAGGGCTTGACACATCTCAACGTGCCGATTTTGGCTGGGGTAGCGTTTTCTTCATAGTAGCTTGTATGGGGCTATGTTTTGGATTTGTGCTGAAACACTGTTGGTAACATGGAGATGTTCCAGTTGTTGCCGAGCAGCGCTTACACAGAGCCAAGGCCTCTTCTGCCTCTCACGCCACCCCACCAGCGAGGAGGCTGGGGGTGCACAAGGAGCTGGGAGGGGACACAGTGGGGACAGCTGACCCCACCTGACCACAGGGATAGCCGACACAGTGTGACGCCATGGCCAGCGTGTAAAGCTGGGGGAGGAAGGAGGAAGCAGGGCACGTTTGGAGTGATGATGTTTGTCTTCCCAGGTCACCGTTACGCGCGCTCTCCTGGGGATGGCTGAACACCTGCCTGCCCACGGGAAGCAGTGAACGAATTTGTTGATTTGCTTTGCTTGCACACATGGTTTTTGCTTTACCTGTTAAACTGTCTTTATCTAAACCTGTGAGTTTTCTCACATTTACCCTTCTGATTCTCTCCCCCACCCCACTGCAGGGGAGCAAGTGAGTGGCTGTGCAGGGCTTCGATGCCGGATGGGGTTAAACCACGACACTCACCTATGAGGAAAGGCTCAAGAGAGCTGAGACTGTTCAGCCCAGAGAAGAGAAGGCTCAGGGGAGGAATCTCATCAGTGTGTACAAATACCTAACGGGAAGGTGTAAAAAGACCACTTTTGAGTGGCGCCAAGCCAAAGGACAAGAGACAATGGGCACAGACTGAAACACGGGAAATTCTGTCTAAACATCAGAAAAACGTTTTTACTGTGAAAGTGGTCAAACACTGCAACAGGTTGCCCAGGGAAGTTGTGGAGTCTCCATCCTTGGAGATATTCAAAACCCAACTGGACACGGCCTAGAGCAGCCCGCTCTAGTTGACGCTGCTTTGAGCAGCGGCTGGGACTAGATGATTTCCAGAGGCATTTCCAACCTCAAATAGTCTGTGACTCTTGTGATTTCCTAGTCTCATTCTTGTACAACAGGAAATCCTTCGCCAGCTGAAGTACTGACCTCCCGTGCTGGTTTGAACTCTAGAAGCCTGGATCAGTGTCAAAGCTGTGTCAAAGCTGGGGGTACTGATGGTTAAAAGCATAGTTTTGGCGTTTTATACCTCTGTACGGTCTCCCAGGCAAGATGTGGTGCAGCTGCCAAAGAAATGCTCAAATTTCGTCATTCATCTTTGTTAGTTTATAAAAAGGAAACGTACATCTGGAGTATAGTCTGCAGGTCATAAAACTGCATGAGATTGACACCTTCTGAACTAATCAGCTGGAAATGCATTTTTACAAGCCTCTCCGCTAACATCAATCAGAGAAAGAATCTCATTTTCACCAGCCAAGATACAGGGATATGCTGTTTGTTATTTTTCTGTGGAGTTTATCAGCAACTTGCCCAGGCGAGTGACGGATGGTTATGAAGCTGGCTCCTTATAACTTGAGAAAACATTTTTCATTCTTTCTCTGTACTTATGTGGCTACAGCTATCTAGTACCACTAAGTTGAGTACTCTATTGCACTGTGTGAAGCAGAGTAAAATTTCCTTTCTGAAATGGCTCTGCAAAATTATTGATGAATTTTGTTTAGCCTGAAAAATATGAGACTTAGCTCTACATTGGCTACAGTTATATCACTCAAATACGATAGTGAAATTATAAAGAAAATTGAAACTCCTACAGCCAGCTGGACAATCATTATCAGTCTCAGAAGGCTATTTTGTATTTTTTTGTTCTAGATGTAAGTGGCTCTTCTATATACAGAAGATGTAATGACTACATTACCGTTTTCTTCCTCGAAAGCTAAGGTCTAGCTGTAAAAATCTTGACTCATCTTACTTTTCCCTTTGTTGCAGAATGCACAGGATTGCAATAGAGCACGGTCTGGTGATAAGATTGCTTATTTGAAGAGACTAATAAAATGCCCAAAACATTAAATGAGAGGAGTCAAGACAGAGGCTTCCCACACTTATGGATGTCTCAAAAATAAGATGTTTCAGTGGACATGTTGCTTCTGAATGGAATTTAAAGGGTTATGTATAAAAATGCTGGAAGGAAGAACAGAGGGACAAAATAAGTTCTGCCAGTGTCAAGGGGAGATCGTGGCCAAGGTCCCACATAAATCACATTGTTGGTAAATAAGCTGATTGTATATTTAGGCAACAAAAAATCCCCACGAAATGAAATTCCGTGCCTACATAGGAAGAATACAGTTTGGGAGCTATGATGCTGGCCATCCCACCTGGACGGTTTTGGTGACTGTGGCACACTAAAGCAAGAGGCTGCAAAGGACAGAAAACTGTGTTAACAAACCTCAGTTATCCTCACATAGCTCAATTTTACAACAAGCTATAATGAATGAACTCAATTATAGACACCAAAAAAGACTGCCTGTAGGAGCAGCGGGTTGGAAACAGCACAAAAGCTGAAATAGCCCTTCATTTATGCCTGAGCAGTGCACAAGGACCTTGTTCAATGTTACTATAGCAGTATCTCTATAAGCATACCTATAGCGTACTCAAATTCAACACTCCTGTTGGAGTGAAGAAGCCTAAAATGTAAAGTGCTGGGCTCTAAACGAGCTGCCACTCCAGAAAGAAATCTTGGGAGTTACTGTGGGTAAGTGCTATGGAGATACCAACCCAGCACTCCCCAGGAACCACAGATGCAAACAAAAGGCTCAAGAATAATGGGACATGTTGGAGCACAAACCAGAGAACGTGAGCATGCCACTGTATCAGCCCTAGTTCAATACCGACTTCCTGAAATTTCCTGAGCTTGGGTTATCTTTGTACTTAGTAACCCTTCTGACATTCAAAACATTCTGTGGCAGTAATTTCCTATTTTAGCATTTAATTAACCCTAATTAGCAGTCTGCTAGTATACCAAAGAAAATATGTTAACGGTTGTCCTATTGTATTCTTTTGTTAAGCATTTGCTATTAGCCACTATCAGAGAAGAGGCTCAGGTTTAGGTAATCTTTAGGCTGAATTTGTACTATCCTGTGACAATGCTTATCAGGAGCAGGCTATCCTAGCCTATGCAAGTAATTACAAAAATACAGTAGGGCTAAGTACGCTTTGCTTTATTACAGTATTTATCTTCTCTTTAGCAATAAAAGAATATTAATAATCCCTGATCTCCTGCTGGTGGAAATCTGTAACTACTCTTAATAATTGGATAGGAGCTAATAAAAAGCAAACTTAACAAACGAGTCTGTTCAATAAAGACCTACCTAAACTAAAGAGTAAGCAGCTTATTCTTCCTACAGCAACGACAAAACATGGCCCACTTTGTTAAAGTAAAATAGTGACGCATTTCTTCCCAGGTAAAGAAGTTAGGCTTATTCCACCCACAGACGACACTGACTTCCTCCCTCCCCACAAAGTCATTAGGAGTTTAATCCAGCCTAAGGCCTGCTTGTTGCACACCCATTCCTTGTGAACTGCTAAAATGTAAAGAAAATTCTGTATTTTATTATCCAAATCAAACACATGGAAAAATAAAAGAGTGATCCTTGAAGAGAAAGGAAAGGATCTGCAAGACTCTCAAAAATCTGTATTAAAATGAAGATGAGTAATAATAATCCCATCATTTGTCAATAGTATCTAGAAGGGAAAATGATCAAGTATGCCTTGATGTCATTAGCTTTTCCTATAGAGAATATTCCCATTGAGGTCCTTGGGATGCTCATGTTCACAGATTGAACAATCAGTCTCAGAAAGAGCTAAGAATCAAAGGAACAGCAGACACTGTTATTAATGAATTATACTCATATTAATACATGGAATACATTTTATCCACTGTAGGATGAAACATAAACATTAACTACAGCACATAAATTAGCTAACAACCAAGATAACTAATTATATAAGCACTGAGCCTAGTGCGATGTAAATCACACTACCTGCAGTCATCGGTATAAATTCAGCATAAGTGCTCAGATAACCAAATCTGCCACAATAAAGAAATGCAGCAGAGGCATCCTTGTGCCGTTCCCTGTAGCTGTCCGGAATTTGAATGGCTTGCCCAAGAGATTAGTGGGCTGATTGCAGGTACTCTTGGAAAGGGAAGAAACACTGCATCTCTTTCCAGGTGGGTTTCTTGCAAAGAAGATTTCCTTTTCCTAGTTTTGTCTGGTATGCTTCCAGTTTTTAATTTAATTTGTTATATTTTAACCCTTTTTTAACCCTCACTCACTAGTTAAAGACTGAAGTGAATATGCTCTGTACTGAAGCATACAAATTAAAATAAGGTCCACTGAAAGACAAATAGCATTATATAGGTCAATCATGGCAAAACAACTCTGGCCAATCTCTTCCTCATACACAGCTGCATAATGTCTGTAAAGGAGGAAATGAAAAAAACGGAGAGAAAAAAAGGAAGAAAATACCAGCATTAGATTTCTTTTTTGCAATACTGTTCTTTCTTCTCGAACTTCAAGTCATCCTGTTAGGTCCTTCTGCTCTAGTTCCTTGTTCCTTTTCCCCTTTTCCACACAAAGAGCTGTTTTTTCAGTCTGAAGAAGCATCTTCTTTTCCCTTATTCCATTTACGTGCACTCCTGTTTACCTTGCTCCTTTTCCTCCCACTGCTCTGTTATCTGCTCTTGACTCTCCCTCTGATACATCATGTCTTTCTATTATCTTTAACGTCTACTGAATCTGTTTTAGTCTATCACTGGGCTTTCAACTTTTTTCCCCTACATGATCTATTTTTTCCCTCCAAGTTGTCTAGGCTCTAACCTAGTTTCTCCTCCTCCTTGCTTTGTCCCCTTTCATGCTCGCATGTTTCTCTTTCTTCCTTATGTTCATAATCCCCCGGCCCACCTGAACTTAATTCCCCAAACAGCCCATCTCTGCATGGAAATGCTACGGCTTCGTTCCTCCTGCACCCTTCCTACACGCAGAAATTCAGCTGCGCCCTAGCTCAGATTGCATACACCAAATTGCGTCAGACTCTTTAGGCCCCGAAATGTGCAAAACTGACTCCAAAGATACAATATGTAATGGAGAAGGATGACAAATCAAACAATGTGCAAAGCAATAAACAGCAGCACTGTTTTAACCGTGTTATTTAGTTTCCTTGGGAAGTAAATGCTGCTGTTATTTATAGTTTGTGATGCCCAAGATCCCAACTGCAGTTGGGATATGAGAGCAAAGAGCCAACCAGCAATGGCAAAGGCATACGCAGTCTAAACCTGAAAAACAAAGTCACTGACGACTTTATCATGATCCGGAGAGGCCCTAATGGAGTTTCTTATCTCTGCTCTGAATCTGAAGGTGTTCAACAAAAAGGGTTGATGAGAGAAGGCAAAGACAGACAACAAAAGCATTATGCTGATCTAATAATTGACTGTATTCACATTTAATCTTGTTTTTGTGTGGTTTTTTGTGTGACTCTGGAGTCAAGCCAAAGTCACAGCCCCTCTACCTGCCCTACCCTACAACGATGATCGTAGATTGATTCCTTAAGTCAACAGTCCTGCCTGCATCTTGCTGCAGATTGTTCCCCGTCACCTGAGTGACAGACTGCGGAAAAGTAAGACAAAAAAAAAGACTTCTGGGAGCATCCTGTCAGTTATCTGAGTGTTCACAGGCTACGGAGGGATAACATCCCTGTAGACAGGGCAATCAATTGTTTCCAGCAATAGTATCATAGGTCAAAATGTGAACTCCCAGTTCGGCCTTTTCTCTTGGGATAATTTCCTTGGGAGTCACTAAAAATTTGAACTCCTTTCTTTTTTTTCCCCTCCACTACAGTTCACTGAGTTGAGACTATGTTTTATTCCAGTATAAAAGAACATTGCAGGGAAACTAAGGTGACACCGGTCATTTTCTAAGTACCAATCTCACCTGTCACAAGCATCTTGGAAGGCTTTGCTGATATGCCATATAAAAGCGCTGAATATCACAGGATATTAACCGAGGCACAAGAGCTAGTAAAATGCATGCGTGGTTCTCACGGCAGCATTTAATCACCCGACCGTAAAAATCTCTGTTCCTTCCTCAATATGTTCTGCTCAGTGTTAGAGATCCACTCGGTATACCTTACCTCCTTCGTTGTCCTTACTGTCAGTGCAGAGAGTTTCCATGGCCACGTCACAGCCCGCTCCCCTCCATCCTGGCTGGCAGACGCAGTGCCAGCCGTTTTGGTCCAGCGTGCACCTCCCATTGCTGTTGCACAAGCCAGGGCAGCCCTCTGTTGAAACAGACAAAGAAGAAAAATCACCAGTGATTGGAATATTGCCATTATATAAAAAGAATACAAATACAAACAAGGGACACTTACTGGGAACAGGCCTTAAGAACAGCACAAATACTGTAATTGCACATGGAGTGGAACAGCAACATTACCTGGGGAACGTAATTCTTAACAAAGTGGCATCTTTGATTGGCCTGACACTTGAGACACCACTTACCTGTACAGGCAGGAAATAAATGCACCAATCCTCTAAATACCTGCAGGCCAGACAAAATTAAGTTTGTTTTTTAATTTTTTTTTTTTTTTGGGCAAAGTAACAAGAGATGAGTGCATATAGTGCAAACACAGCTGCGTAAAATGATACATTTTTCTGTGCTCATAGAATAGATCATTATTTGAGTATTGGTTACTTACTGGCAGAAACGTTTAAACTCCCTGTTACTATGAACAAATCCCTCCAAATTCTTAAGTAGGAAAACGGGTATGATTTTAGGCACGTAATAAAAGAGAATGTTAACTTTATCTGGTCTCAGAGTTGCCGTATATTCATGTGAAATTACAGTGCGTTAAATAATTGCACAAAGTATAGGCCAGTTTTAATGACTATACTTTATGCCAAAAATACATTCCTTTTCACAGAATAAGCAAAGCTCAGGAAATAGTGAAGCAGCTTAGCATCTATTCTAACAAACATTAGGATTCAGGCTGCATACGGATGGGACAGGACCAACAGGATTTCCAACTAAATGTAATAGCTGTGCGTATTTGATTACTTAGGACGGACAAAATGAAATACCATAAGGACCACAATAAAACATTGATAGACTGAACAAAAACACGGTAGTGACGTGCTTCAAGACAGATAGCGGAGAGTGATTTTTTGTGACAATCTCCCTAAGGCTTTTGTGCTGTTACCTTTATATCCTATCTTGTCTGCTTTTATGGCCAAGGAGGGAAAATTTGGGAAACAATTAAAATAATTTAATATATCCAAAATCGATAATTGTTTTCAGTCTAACATTGCATTAAAAAAAAAAAAACAGTATCTGTCACTTCCTAGTGATGAAATCTGGCATGCAGCCAACATGATCTGTATGAGGATGACAACTATAAATATGTGGATTTTGGTGCTCCTTATCTATGACTATGGTAAGACACTGACAGAAACAAGTACAGATATGGCACTAAGTATCTTGGGAGAAGGTTACAAATCAGATATTTTTGGACCCAGCAGTTTTCTGTAAACTTTTTCCGAAAAAGCCTAAGTAACTGGCTAACCACTTCTTCACTTTGTAGAACTACTATCTTTGTGAACTAATCTACTGACCTGTTTCGGTTAAGCTTAGTTGAACTTGGAACAGTCTTTCTGAAGTAATAGTCCATTTTTGTCTTCTAAAGACTTTTGAATTTAGTGACTCCTTTCAACCATCTATTTCCAAAATTACAAACATTCCCAGAAAAAAAGTTTTAAGGGTGCTTAACTCTTCTCAAATTACTCCTAGAAGGCGGAGACTCAGGAAAACCTCTTGCGAGGAACTATGGTGCTGCTAAAGTTACGGATATTGTGCCACCATGCCAGGCTGAGATTAGTCCTGCTACTCTTACTCTTTCAGACTGTAGCTGCTAATAGTATCTGTTGAGGTACTATGACATTTTTTTCCTTAATCTGTTTAATTTATGGAAAACTTACATATTTAATCGCAATACTGACAGAGTGTTTTAGGAGTCAACTGCGTACACTCAAGACTTATTGTGTGAAAGCCTGGATATTGCCATGAATATTGTCATATTCTAATGAAAAAAACACAGATAAGGAATAGAGAAAGATACTCAGGGAAAGAGGGGTAGGAATATTTTAAACATTTTTCTAAATCAATTTTTCACCGTAACTGAAGATAAAAGAGTCTTTGCTGTTTCATGTTAGGCTTTTGCATCCTTGAACCTTCTAATTGAAAATGTTGCATAGAGTTTACAAGCTTTTTCTAGCTTCATACAAAATACATGTCACAATTTCCTATAGATTTTCTACATTCAGACAAACAAAAGCTTAAAAACCTGGGGTATTCTATTGATCTGTCTATACATAAATACACACATATCTATAATTAATTAAACTTGTTCTGTGACAAGAGTATCGCTTTGCTTTGTTTCCTAAATATTTACAGTTTTGTAGGTAGGGGTCCAATGACAAAACTAACAAAGAAAAAGCACAAACAGCAAATGAATACTATCTTCAGTTTTTGGTACAAACAGAATCTAATACATGTATACAGTTTGCATATAAACGTATAATTACTGATAAAATGTTATTATATAACACAAGCAGGATTTCAGTTTTAATTTGAGATGAGCTGGAAGTCATATGACTTGAATCAATAATCCATGGAATGTATGTAAGAGAAGATTCTTTTGCCCAGACTAGTACGTTTGTACGTATATATTCATATAAAAAAAGTACATGTAGGTAGGTATAGGCATGTCATCAAAGAGCAAGTATACAGTACCTTTCACTATCTTATCCAAATAGTGAGCTTGAGAATTAAAAAGAAAAAAAAAACAGACAGACATTTCAGAAGTGTCACATAAAACAAGAATTGTTCAGAATTCACATGCAAATCAAGCAGGTGCACCTGACATGAGAGGTCTTACATTACAAAATGAAAGTGTATTTCAAAGCTTTTAAAAATGCAAGAAATTCTCTTTTCAGCAAACATCGTCATGATTCAATGAAACTACTTTAGAAAGGAGGCCTGCAGAAGAAAGAGATGCTCCCTGAGACTACATTTTTCTTCTGACTTCTCTTCACGTGCTTTGATTTTTACGTATAACAAAAATATAATCAAAGCTAGTTGAAAAATTCAAATCTCAACACAACGTAAGAGTAATTACTTAGCTCATGAGCTTTAGAACACTGACCATACTGGAAGATCTTTGATTTGCACGTCACGTATGACTCTGATAGCACAACCAGCACACTATCTTAATTCCGATTGGATTAACGGATTTTTTAGGAGGAATAGTTTTCTTCTGCTTCAGTTCAGCCACAGTTACTCTTCTGAGCACATACCTCAATTACATAAAATAAGTTAGATCGTATATACGGGGTGAAAGAGGGCACAGTGGGGTTAGTAGCGTGGTGATCCATTTCATTTGGAAAATGGGTGAAAATTAAACTCAGGCTTTAGATGTATAAAAATAAATAACACGGTATATCCAGGAATAGCAAGACTTTTTTTCCCTAAGTTATGACACTTAACATTTCACAAAAAATTTGAGGAGGCAGATGGATGAATGACAGACAGAGCACAAGATGGATTCCAAGCAGCAGGCCCTATTTTTAATACATGAAACACAGCAGAGATGGGTTGTATGTTCCCTCCTTACTTTCAGGAAACAGACATCGACTGCAGTTGTGTTAAAGGGATTAACGTCATATAGCAAAACCATGCAGGACAGGTCCATCGCAGGCTACCAAGCCCAGCCACCTGCACATAAGGCGATGGGATGTTACGGATTATTGCAGTGGGGACACACCAAGCTGAGTCAATAATGTTGGATTCAATCCCCTGGTTTTGTTGTGCACAAGGTCTCTCAACGGAGCCCTCGTGGGCTCTTTCACTTTCAAAATCTGACCTTTTCTAAATCCCTGCTGCATGATGGCCTCTGTCTGGCAAGTACTCTGTCACTTGCTATTAGCTTTGTGTACAGGATGGGGAAGAAAGGCGTTTCCAACCACGGCATCTCCTCCAGTTTGGATAAACGGGAAAATGCTTTTCCTGAGCCAAAGAAGGGAGATGATGAGATACGTAGTCTCACAGAAGTCACAGTCACTGCTAAGACTAAGTGGTGGAAACTTTCCAGCCCCTCTTTCTCTCTCGCTCTCTCTCAAGTGTCAGGTGTCCACTGCACAGTTGCTGTTGTTATTGTTTTTTTTTCTATAATGTTAAGGTTAAAGGGAGACAAAGCAAGAAGATGCAAACATCGATATAGAACATTTAGAACAGCAGCAACAAACTAAGTAGCTTTTCACATTAACCACAAACAAAAAGAAAAGTGATACAGCTGCATTTCAGGGTGGATCAAATTCTTCTCTTACTCATCCAGTATAATTCCCCTTGCTCCTACACAGCTGCTCTTAGAACACGGTGTAGTAGGCGTGGAGGAAAAATCATGCTTTATTCCATAAAATGGAAGCAATTAGGTCCGTCTGGGGAATGCATCTGTCCACCAGTGAAACATTAAATGCCTCTACAAACGTAGGGATAGATAACAAAACAGAACATAAAAAAATCCTCCTAGGCAGCTGAAAATAGTCCCTGCAATCCCAGGCCCCCACGTGCTATTTCCTTTCAGAAATCCAATCTGCATTTAAAAAAAAAAAGGATTAAGAAAACGCTCTTTAAGATTTTTTGTATCCAGTAGTCTTATAAGAAGTCAGTTCCAGACCATAAACAAAAAAAAAAAATGTTCTGCCTTTCAGCATCGTTTTACTGATGGTCAGTTGACATTAAGGACAACGTTAGAAACTATTTTGGTTAACATGCAGCATTCTAGAAGAATCAAAAAGCAGAAAACAAGTGACAAAAATAGTATAACTTTGCGGTGAAGTTTAACTAGCCATGCTGTCTTCCTTATCTTCTTGGCACTGCGGCTGAAACGGGAAGGGACCCAGCTCTGCGTGACAGTACAAAACATGAGCCTTTTTCCCTCTGCATAGAGAATTCTAAGTGGGATTTGTAGCACTTCAGTAGGATGGAGCATCTCAGCAGGTGCTCCTTGGCAAGGCATTNCGCAGCATTCTAGAAGAATCAAAAAGCAGAAAATGAGTGACCAAAAATAGTATAACTTTGCGGTGAAGTTTAACTAGCCATGCTGTCTTCCTTATCTTCTTGGCACTGCGGCTGAAACGGGAAGGGACCCAGCTCTGCGTGACAGTACAAAACATGAGCCTTTTTCCCTCTGCATAGAGAATTCTAAGTGGGATTTGTAGCACTTCAGTAGGATGGAGCATCTCAGCAGGTGCTCCTTGGCAAGGCATTTAGACATCTGGCACATGTGGGTTATGTTAAGTCCTTAAAAAGTCTAACTATAGACCAGACAGTATACCTACAAGGGTTTTCTTGCAGGGCTTAAGACCGTGAAACTGAAAATCTTGCTATTATTTCCAGGAGTAGAGGGATTTCATATAGCTCCAAATGAAATGAAGAAAAACAAAATTAAGATATAAAATTAGTACGTTTTCTAGGATACTCAAAATCCAAGAAGATGTAAGTGGCATTCAAAATTCATGCAATGTAAAATATAAACGGTGTTATCGATGTGTGTGGATATTTATGTAAATATGTGGCAGATAAATGTATTTTACAAAGAACTGATAAGTCAGGCAAATTCACATTTAACACGGCATATTTCATAAGCAGTCAGAACCCAGACTTTTTTTTTTTAATTTAATGTCTCCCATTAGTATCCTATCAGAGACATAAGCCAGTGTCTTTCTTAGATTATTCATATGATACTTCCTCCAGGTATGACAGAATAGCCACAGAATAAAAGCGTATATTAAATCCATTTATCCCAATCAGCTCCTGTTTAAATCAGCGTGAGTCACATACCCATTGATTTGATGTTCCTTAATGGGTACTTACAACCCTGCTTTATTCTAATTATTCTGTCATAAAGGATTACAACGGTGACATGCTTCTAAATACTGTATAGCAAATTTACATTTCTATTAGTTTACATTATTACCCTCCACCACACATCTTCAGTCATCATAATCTTTGTAACCTGTACACTAGACTACAACATGGCATATATTTTTTGTAGTGTATAGACAGTCCCATTACAGTGTCAATTCACAACAGCTCCACTGAAGTAATGAGCTACTTTGCTGTAAGAGCAGAATTTGACCTCCACCACCAGATGTGAAGCAAAAATACAAAAGAATGTGAGATTAAAGTAAAAAGTCTACACTCATTTCGCTGCAAACACCTATGATAAGATGTTCCAGAATACTTGTAATTATGTAGGATTTCATAGGCAAACCAGCATTTTAGCAATTCACACACAAGCAAGGCAGGTCCCCAGAAAATGAAGAATGGTCANCCAAAACCACGTCGATCAAGGTATGCCTAAATTAAAAACTACTTTTAAGATTTTTTGCTTCCTCCACCTTGACCGCGTGAGCTGAACCCCTACCTCCTCTCTACTAACACTATCAGCTTTCTCCCATCTTTACTGCACCACAGGCTCTCCCTCTAAAAGGAAACAGAGAGGAGAAATTAGAGAGAAGAGAGCCAAAGGGGGGCAAGGAAAAAAAAAAGCATGCTGTAGAAATAATTTCAGTATGCAGCAACAATGAAGAACGCTGTCCTGCTCCTCTCCTAGCAAGCTCAACTTTGCGTACTCTCCTCAACTCCCACAGTTCAGTACAGCAATGTTCATCCAGTGGCGAACGATTGCATACGTATCTCTGCCTCTGACGCGAGCTTCCTTCTCCCAGACACGAATCTACAGGAAGATGTGAACAATGTATCTTGCATCAGTCGCGTTCACACTTCTGCATAACTTTGCACTAAGTGTCACCTAGAGAGAGAAGAGGTCAAAATTTCTTGGTAGGAAAACTGACTGCAAGCAAACTATTGTATGTTGATATTATACTGCTTACCTTAAGCTTTCTAGACCTTTGTGTATTCCTTTATGTTTAGAAAGTTTTAATATCTCCACTCAATGTTTTCATTAATTTTTAATATTTGTATAACACTTTGTCTACGATCCATAGGACAAACACCCCCCTCCATTACAAGAATATCATGAGAGTAGCCAAATTGAACACCCAAAATTTAGGCCATGTTGGGTTTACCCTTCTTCCTTCATCAATGTACAGAGCTGACAGTCCTCATTCAGCACTCATTCTCTCATGAACAACAAACGGCCGATGCCCTACTAGCAAGCACACTATGCTAACCTAAACAAAGAAGTAACTTTTCTTACAGACCTTTCTATCGTGTTTCTCCTAAAATCAAAATTATTTAGTATAATATCGTCACACTACTGGTGGGAGCAGAGAATGTATTCTTATTTCATTTTACAGGTGGGNGGCCGATGCCCTACTAGCAAGCACACTATGCTAACCTAAACAAAGAAGTAACTTTTCTTACAGACCTTTCTATCGTGTTTCTCCTAAAATCAAAATTATTTAGTATAATATCGTCACACTACTGGTGGGAGCAGAGAATGTATTCTTATTTCATTTTACAGGTGGGTAACTAAGGCATAGAGAGATTAAAGTAAAAAGTCTACACTCATTTCGCTG